>JAJOZX010000193.1:0-367500 GCA_023014485.1 Bathynomus jamesi
ATTGTTATCCAAAACACGAGTATAAAATAATAGACTTAATGTTTATAATTTAGTGTAATATATATATAAACTTTTGTGGGCACGCGAATTTTTTTTTATGGTTTACACGTTGTTTTGGCACGCGACTGTAAAGACTCGCCACCCCCGTACCCTAGGCCTACAAAACCAATTTTCTCCTTTTCTTTATCAAAAATTGTCGATTTCCGAAAGTCTTTCGGTTATATATTTTTTGCATTTTATTATAACTTCATTCTATGTACATTTTTGGATAGAAAATTAAAATAGCTATCGATTGATACCTAATTTACCATACTTTTGTACCAAAATAGAAAATTAAAAGGCAAAAATGTCTATTTTTTTTTTTAACATTTCTTGTACATTTTGTCTTGAATGCGATTTAGAGAATAGGTGTTACCGCCGCCTGTGAAGTATCATCCCAATGCAGCTTCGCGGCATATTTGAGACTCACAATATTTTAAGGTGGGAACAACTCAAGAGATTGAACATTTCATGTCAGCTCTTGAGCCCCCATCGTTGTTTTTTATTCAACAAACGTACAATACCTTGAACAGAAAAATTACTTAAAGCAAATAAATGTGTGAAATAAAATGTGAATACTGATAATGATTGAAGCTATTCTAGCAGTTTGAACTAAAGAACTCTTTTTAAAAGATGGCGACAAACTACTTTGATATTCCACAACTTGCAGGAGTTGTTGTCTTTGTTCTTCATCTGTTGTGATGCAATTTGCGAAATCTTCAATTAATTGTACTCCACGCTCGGCCGCATCATTAACAATCTTAACACTGTGTACAAAATTGGAGATGTGAATAAAATCTCTGTCCTCTTTCCATTTTCCTTTGCTATGTAGAACATTAAAGAAACACCAAGATTTTCGTCCAGCTAGGGAAGCTAGTTTGGTTGATTTATTGATCAAAGGAAATACTGGTTTGCCACTTTGGGCATACGAGCTGTTTTTATCATTTCTATGTGATCTAATAATTTCTGTAGCAATTTCTTTTCGCTTCATCATATATACGTAAAGAAAATAGTGAAAATGGAATAAGCTCCTCAGTTTAGGTACCAACAATGGCCTTCGAATATCTTGATTGTACAATGAGCTACCTTTCTGTCCACTGTGTCACCATATATGTGAAGGTCACTATAGAAAGTCAAATCATTGATCGCTGCATCCGACGCTTTTGGTACTTTGACCCATGGTTAGATATATAAAGCAGTGAATAAGCAGAACTCTTAAGTGTTTCACATATTCTTCAGAATAATCCATTTGCTTGCTGAACGCCAGCATTTTATCAGAATAGAGAATAGTTGCCATCCAGCGAGCATTATGAGTTGCTCCAGGACGTAGCCAACGAACTCCGTTAGGTGGTATATGTCCAAGAATTTGGAGAAAAACTTCTGCGCATTCTCTATAATCATTCCTGAGAAATATGTTTCTAGTATCCGTGTCGCTTAACATCTTCAAAACTTGGGTTACTCGTTGCATCTTTGATTTCATCTGTTTGTTTGTAATTTTCAAAGTTGTATAAGGTTTTGCGACGTCTAATGTCTTCCATTTATCTCGAAACTGCTTAAACACATTCTCTGGGCCTGTCGTAGCGCCAAATATTTGAGTAAGTGCAGCGGCCAAGACTCGCAAATGTGATTCCTACATACAAGCCACATTACCTTCCTTTCTAGGAGCTCTTCAAAAATGATGCCAGTTCCATTTATCCAACCTGTATTAGACGCTTTTGTATAAAAAACCAGCTCACAAATGTTTTGGTCCAAGTTCCAATCTTTTGCAGCATTAAATGCGGCGTTTGCTTGCATTTTACCAGAGGAATCCGGAATAGTTGGTATAGCAAGAACTTTTCCCTCAGGTGCTGAAGGGATCCCTGACGCAATTATTGCTAGCCTTTCTCCCTTTTCTCCACTGTTATCAGAAACGAGCTTCCCATCCCAGTGTAGAGCACAATGTTCAGGTGGTATAAACTTTTCTTTGACCATTTTGGCTGTTTCAATTCTGCTTTTTATCCCTTGTCTATGCATTGTTGATTTTTATAGTGATATTGTTCAGGTCTTTATAGCACTGACTTGCAATAACAACAGCAAGTCCTGTTCTTTGGCGAACAGAAAGGTTAAGACGATCAGCCATATTTGAAACAATAGGATTCTGTACAATATTTTTTCTTTTGCATGAGGATTTTGATGGAGGAGGCATATAATCCTCATCTCTAGCATATGATGTACTTGGAATAAGGTTTGGTTCATTAGGAATCGCTATTTCTCCTTTAATATCTGTTTTCAAGGTCATGCTGAGTTTTTCCTGTCTCTCCAGTTCCTTCTCTTAAGTAATTTTTCACCTCCACTCTTTTCACTTGACTCAAACTTGTTTTGATAGCTTTTATCTATTGATCCTAAGCAAAGCTTTTTGGGTCCTCTGGTCTATTAGAAACTTTTTATCTTGCTGCTTTGTTATCGAAGTTCTTAATGGATCTTTTTTTATTACTACTTTGGCATTTTGAGAACAAATATCAAATAACTCCTTTCATTCCTTCAGGAAAGATGGTTTCTTCTCGCTTATTCTTTCTTCCTGCGTTTTGTTTTTCGAGAAGTATTTGTATTGCTTTATCAATTGTTCTACTTTTTTTCTCGGATAGCGGCTTTTTGAAGTATCTTGGCATGTGATACCGGCCCAATCCCAAAATATTTTAACTTTTCTTAGTACTTCTTGGATCACATATGACTGTGATTTCTTTTTCATAGGTCCTCTTGATAAAAATAGATAGTGACGTAAGACGTCACCATTAGATTGCAAAAGAGACCCTTTCTGAGGTTCTAAATTGTGAATTAAGTTTGAGAAGCCAATCTTCTAGCTTATCCGTGGTACGATTTTCAACTTTTGCACAAGCAATTTTCATCTAACTAATCTAATCTGAAATTTGTATCATAATCGTATCATAAATCATATAATCATATATCTGAAAATAAATAGAAGTACAGTTAGTACACACACACACACACACACACACACACACACACACACCAGACTTCCGAAAATCGACAATTTTTTATAAAGAAAACGGGAAAATTGGTTTTGTAGGTCTTGGCGGTCCGAAATTTTCATCAAATGGAAAATAATTGCTATTTTCTTACTTAGAGCGACAGGCATAATGATATTAGGAGGTTGGACCCGAGAAAAAAAGAAGTTGGTCAAAAATAGGACACCCTACTAAATATAGAAAACGTTCATAGTTTATGTAGTAGTAATAGTAATATTCTTTGCCAGTAAATGTAGTTGGAGGTGTGCTGGTCTGGTCTAGTTTCAGAGTACTTGGGGGTTCTCAGATGATAACCGATTGGCAGATTTCCGGAAGCTTGATGGGAACTTTCAGAAATCTAAACCTCCGAATAGGTACTATATTTAATTTCAGGGAAGCCACTTAGCTAGAGCATGATTTGAAAGTTTTAAATAATGTGTAAATATTTCGTTAAAAATCAAACAAAAAAACTCCGCCTATATGCGATGTCTAGGGATTTCTTAAATTGGGGTGTGCTGACTTGCTGGGGGTGCCTCTAGATCAGTGCTCCCTTGTCTAATTCCACGGCGAAAGGTATAAAGGTAACCTCCAAAACGCTCACTTCCCCACGACGTGGGAATGAGTGTACCCCAGTGGTCGCTTGAGCCAGAGCTGAAACAGAGTAAGCGGATAATTGAACTCCACCCGATGCTAGCGGCCGGGAGCGAACCAGTGCCACCGTAACCCCTGAGCTACCGGATGCCTGAAAGATGGCAATGTAAGTAGTTAATTTTAAGATGTTAGTCTTTCACCACGGTGACGTTTGGCAGTCAGCAGTGAAATAATGATAACTTTTGTATAATAAATATATAAAAATAAATCTTTACAAAATGCGTTATGCAGATTAGATTGTCTAAGTGTTTCATGCTATCTTTTTTCAACTGTCCTCTAATGTGTAATTGGGTACAAGAGGTAAGTGTACACATGGTGTACGTGGTATGAACCCTGAAGCTATTCTTTTATTATAGGCTTCTATTTTTCTGTCTTCTTTCACAACAATTTTCTTCTAAGCAGCGACTTAGGCGAAGGAGGGAATGCCTTGTCTGTTCTATACTTCTATTCCTGTGTGAAAATTTTATACGTGTATAAGTGTAAGCATGCTAGCTAATTTTAGTAATCTTTTTCATTTTTTCTTTTTTCTCCCTACTTCTTTCTTGGGCTAGGCTGGAATGATCTTTGGGCCTGTGATGGCTTGTAAAGTACAAATACTCGCTCACTCTTTAAGTCCACTTATCCAGACAACTTCACGCACAGGATTCTTAAATAGGTGGAGGAGAACATTGCTGACTTTCTTGTCCATATCTCTGACAAGATTCTTGCCCTAGGAACTGTAAGCTGGCCAACGTGACTCTATAGGCCCATTAGCGTAACATCTATTGTAAGCAAGTTTTTGGAATCAAGAATTACTGCAAGAACGGTAGGTAGTTTGGAATTGCACCTGTTAACTGACTCTAAGCATGGTTTCCGTAAGTAGAGGCTCTGTCTAACTAACTTGTTAGAATTTTGCACATGTTTTCTGAATACGATCGTTCCAGACCAGTAGACGAAGTATATTTTTAGGCTTAAAAAAGCGTTCGACAATGCCACATAAGCGACTATGACCAGAGAAGGAAGGAGTGGCAGTACTTCACCGGTGTTTCAACTACCGTGGTCATTTCGCGCCGATACGGAGTCAAAGGAACAACAAGAGAAGGGAAGAAGGCAAGACGGGAGAGCAAAAGATCCAATGTGAATCCAGACTTATTACAAAAGTAAGGACACTTGATATACATGTAATTCGTATGGTGGCCGTGTGGATCGAGCACTGGTAAGCAGTAAGGAACAGAGGGTGGTGTGGTGGTGGTGAACGGTGAGTAAGGGTGGGCACCAGTTGTTAGAAAATCTAGAAGAGGAAGAGCTATTGTTGTCCCAAGGCGATATGATGACTAAGCTGATTGATGCAGCATTGCTTGTATATATTAAGTTAAGGTGTATATTAGGGTGGTCCTTGCTTAGGGGGTGAAATTTCAAGTTGAACATTTTTCAGCTCCCACCCGCAGAAATCGTTCGAATGGTCGAGAAAACTCTCTAGGTGATTTATGTTTTTAATCGGACAACGTTTACCCTCCCTCATTGAGCATTACCATTAAGCTAATTTTTTGACTTTCAAGTAAATGTTACATAATTTGTAATGTTTGTTTTTTTCATTCTTTCCAGATTTTCAGTGGTTGGATAACTAATGTGTGTAAAACTGTAAATTCTAATGATTATAATTTAAACTGAATAACTCCTTTAACCATAAGTCAAGCTACCCGTCAGTGGTTGGATAACTAATGTGTGTAAAACTGTAAATTCTAATGATTATAATTTAAACTGAATAGTGAATAACTCCTTCAACCTTTAAGTAGATAACCTGGATCATGGCAGCGAAGCTGCGCTACCTGATTGCCCCGCAGGAATCGATCGCCGGGTCGCAACTTCCTTCGCAAAAAGAGGTCTTGGCCCTGACGGTCTACAGGATCGACGTCCAGAAGAAGTCACTTCGAGAGGCCGCCAACCAGGTCGTCGAGCTCGTCGCCGAGGTGTGGTCCAAGGCGCGAATCCCCCTCCGCCGGAAGGACCACATCGTCACCAAGATTGAGAAGCTCCACAAGGAGTTCAACGATGTGAAGAGGAACAATGGGCGAGCTGGCGCTCAAGCGAAGCGGGAGGACGAGTTCAGCGAGCGGATGATGAACCTGTTCGACGTCGCTGCCGCTAACGCCATGGAGCTGCTCAAGAACGAGGAGGACAAGGCGTTCCTCCTCGCTCAGCGCGAACCCGCGCATCTCAACGCCAAGGGGAAGAAGACCGACGGAGGCAGCGAGCCGAGGAAGAAGCGACGACATCTACGGCCCGAGTGGAGCTCGAGTGGTCTTCATCCTCTTCCAGTGGTGCCGCAAGCGCAGCGGAGAGCGACGACCATGGAGAAGAAGGGAGCCCTCGGGTTCCGAAGCGCTCCAGGCGGGGCACGACGAACATCGTTTCGGCGGCTGTGGCGTCGTCGCTGGATCGCACGAAGGTGACCGACCGAGGAGCTGTCTACGTCCTGACAGAGGTTGCCCGGTCGCTTGGGCACGACGTCGCAGAGCTCAATATCAACCGCAGCTCCATCCGCAGGCACCGCTCCAGGCTCAACGTGGCGCTCAAGGAAGAGCTGAGGGCCGGCAATCTTGTCGTTCACTGGGACGGCAAGCTCATGCAGGACTTGACGAGCAAGAAGCAAGTCGATCGGCTTCCCATCTTGGTCTCCGGTAACGGCGCGGTGCAGCTCCTGGGCGTCCCGAAGCTGCCGAGTGGAACGGGCTCTGAGATGGCCAAGGCCGTCCTCAACGCGTTGGAGGAGTGGGAGCTCACTGAGCAAGTGAGTGGCTTGTCATTCGATACCACCGCCTCGAACACCGGCCGGAACAACGGAGCGTGCGTCCTCATCGAGCAACACCTCGCGAAAGACTTGCTCTACTTCGCGTGCCACCATCATGTGCTGGAGCTCCTCCTCGGTGCGGCGTTCACGGCTGTGATGGGCCCCACGTCCGGTCCTGACGTGACCCTCTTCAAGCGTTTTCAGGAGCGCTGGGATTTCCTGGACAGAAGCCAGTACGAGTCCGGCGCTGCGCACCCCGATGTCGCTCCTCTGCTCACCACTGTCGACACGGAGTGGTTTGAGAAGGCGATAGTCGAGCGCAAGGACCTGCGCGACGATTACCGTGAGCTGCTCGAGCTCACCCTCCTCTTCGTCGGTCACGTCCCCCCGCGAGGAGTGCGTTTCCGAGCTCCCGGGCCGATTCACCACGCCCGCTGGATGGCGAAGGCAATCTACGCCTTGAAGGTCTGGATGTTCCGACAGCAGTTCAAACTCACGGCGAGGGAGGAGAGTGGCCTCCGGAGCATCTGCATCTTCGTCTGTCGGGTCTACGCCAAGGCGTGGACGGAGGCTCCGATCGCCGCAACTGCTCCCTGAAATGACTTCGCCCTCCTCAAGGACCTGCTGGCCTACTCTGACATCAACCCTGCGGTGGCCAAGGCGGCGCTGACCAAGTTCCAGAACCACCTCTGGTACCTGTCGGAGGAGCTGGTGGCGCTGGCGCTGTTCGATCCGGGGATCGCCGTCGATCAGAAGAGGAAGATCATCGCCTCTCCACGACCGGGTCGGTGAGGAGTCCCCGGCGAAGCGGCCCACGCTGCCAAACCGAGTACTCGCCGGGCTTCAGTTGGAAGACCTGGCGTCGTCCAACACACGAGGTTTCTTCAAGAAACTTCGACTGGAGGACGGCTTCCTCGAGGTCGACCCGGAGACCTGGCCGAAGCGGGAAGACTTCAAGACAGCGGTGGCACGTGTGGAAGGGCTCGCCGTAATCAACGACCATGCCGAGCGAGGAGTTGCCCTCGTCCAAGAGTACAACCGGACGCTGACCCACGACGAGGAGCAACTCCAGTTCCTCCTGCAAGTCGTCGCTCGCCACCGCTGCCAGTTTCCGGACTCTCGGAAGCGAACCCTACAGACCCAGGATCGCTAACCGGGCAACAACGGCAACAACTGCAACCGGGCAACAACTCCGGGGGTAAAAGTTCAAGGTCGATGAGGGAGGGGTAAACGTTGTCCGATTTAATAAAAAATTCAACTAGAGAGTTTTCTCAACCATTCGAATGATTTCCGGGGGTGGGAGCTGAAACTTCCCAACTTTGAATTTTAAGGACCACCCTAGTGTATATATATCAATCTCATAATTGTAAGGTTAGTGAAAAATTCACTTAATTTAAAGCTAGCATTTTTGGGCTCTTGTGGCATCATTGTTTGGGCACTCTTGTGGCATCATTTTTTTGGGGTGTTGCGCGTCCTTCCTACTCGTTTGTTGAATGCGGCACTTACAGGGTGTGGTCTTATAGAGAGCTCTCTTGCAATTCATTTTGGTTGTTTAGATACAAGATTGTTGCATCGTGCAATGGTGCAGGTTGTGTTGTTGTTGCAAGGTTTAGAAAGAAGACCATAAAAGTGCCCCTTTTGTTTTTTATCTTAATTTTATGCAACTGAGGCCTAAGGTAGGCCCACATCGAGTCAGCAACCTTGAGGTAGGACCTAATAGGACCTCCAAGTCCGTAACATTTTTAGTCTAGCTTAACTTGGGTTGTAGGTTAAACTGGCCTTCAGAGCTTGGCCGTTCACGGCTCAGCTGGGATTCTGAACCCAATAAAATAAAAAAAAATAACAGTGGTTGGTCAGTACCCCAACCAAGCAATTCAGTTTATTGCTTGGTTGGGGTACTGACCAACCACTTGAAAAAAGCAAAATTTGAGTTTGATCAGTTTGGTTAAGTATTTTTGCCAATTCAGCTTATTTGGCATTGAGCCCAATTGTTGTTTGCATTGAAGATGAGTGCAGCTGAATTGAACAAGTTTAAAAAAAGGAGAAGCGCCTTCAAAGGTCTAATTACAAAGGTCATTGCCACTATAGATTCTGCCATAGAGCAAGAGGATTTAAGCTTAGTGACTGCGCAGCTTTCCATATTAGAAACTCAAAAGGTTGCTCTTAGCGAAGTAAATGTTAAAATTGAGGCTTTTATAAAAGACAAGAGGATGAAATAGAAAATAACATAATTAACTTTGAAGAGATTATTGATGATATAATTAAAGTATGCCACAGAGCAAAAGAGTTTAGCAGCTCAGTACAGTTAGAGACCAGGTCTAATAATGAGAGAGAACCCTCAACAAATGGTGTTTGTGAAGTTAAGGTTAACAGATCTGCAGTTCAATTACCGAGGCTTGTACTCAAAACATTTTCTGGGAGTATTCAGGAATGGCAAGGATGGGCAGACAGTTTTCATTCAGCAGTACATTCTAGTCAAGTGTTAAGTGCGGTGGAGAAGATTAATTATTTGCAGTCCCTCTTGGAAGGGGAGGCAGCAAAGACAATAGCAGGATTAGCATTAACAGAGGTTAATTATAATGTGGCTTAGGATATATTAAAGAAACGGTTTGGTAAGCCAGAGATCTTAATTAAAAGCCACCTCCGCGAACTTTTAGCTATACCTCCTGTTAATAATCCTAATAGTGTCAAGGAGTTACGGCAGTTGTATGATGAATTTGAAGTTAGAACTAGGTCCTGGACAACTTGGGTGTAGGAATGGAAAGGTATGGTATAATGTTGGTCACTATACTGGAGTCTAAATTGCCTAGCTCAATTTTGCTTGAATTAAGTAGGGGACACTCTACAGAACATGTGTACATCCCCCTTCAGCAGATGTTAAGTCTTTTAGGCACAGAATTAGCAAGACGAGAGGGAATTGAGTTTGCACAGTGGGATGTTAAACAAGGGGACAAAGGCAGGCACAGCACCAAAGTTTCTACAAAAAGGAATAGCCCAGGTACAGTGTCAGCTCTACATGCATCCTCTGAGAATAAATTAAAGGAATCAAGGAATGCATATTTTGCGAAGGCAACCACAAGTCATATAAATGTGAGGTGGCTGAGGCTTTACCTTTGAGGAGAGAAAGGACAGGGTAACTAAGTCCACAGCATGTTTTAAATGTTTTTTGAAAGGTCACAGAGCAAGGTTTTGTAAGTTTAAAATTTTGTGCAAAAAATGTCATGGCCGGCATCAGCCATTATTGTGTGAAAACACTCTAGTAGGCCTACCCCAGAAGTAGAGACATCAGTGGCACATGCCACTGCTATGAAAGGGAGTAAAAGTAAAGGGGATTATTGCAAACAGCTGCAGCATTATTAATTGGGAATGATGGAGAAGCTACTGTAAGAGTGTTGTTTGATAGTGGTAGCCAGTAGCTTTATTAAGACCAGAATTTCCAGAAAATTGAAGTTTAAAGAACTTAAGAGGGAAAATTTAAGAATTTCTGGGTTTGGGGGTTCCGTTCAAAACCGAACCAAAGTTAAGAAGGTAGAAGTTCTGGTTAAGGGGTTGTTACCACAAAGTCCCACTATCAAGGTCCAAGCTGTAGAGATTGAGGAACTTTGTGCTCCAGTCACTACTTGTTTAGATATGGCATGTGTCCAAGAATTGCAAGTTAAAGGAATTAATTTGGGCAATAATAAGTTTGAAGGAACAGAAGATATTAGTCTTTTGATTGGAGCTGACTATTACTGGGACTTCATCACTGGTAATATTGTCCACACATCTCGAGGTCTGGTAGCTATTGAAAGTAAGCTAGGCTAGATGCTACATAGTAGCTATTGCAATGAAATGGAGGTTAAAGCTCTTTTTGTTAAGATTGAGGAGAACAGCCATGGTTTGGAAAGGCATTTGAAAGCTTTTGGGAACTTGAATCCATTGGCATAAAGGACAAACAGGAGAAGCAGGCAAGTATAGTGAACAGTGATGTTTTAGAGCAATTGGAAAAGGGATTGGGTTTAGAGATGGTTGCTATGAAGTTGGCCTCCCTTGGAAGGATTCTTGCAAACCCAGTTCAAACCTTCAGCTAGCTAAAGGAGGTTGGAGACTTCATTGCAGGCTAAGAAAAAATGAGTTGTTAATTGAATACAATGAGGCCATCCTAAGCTATGTAAGGAGGGCTATGCTGAAAGGGTGCAAGGTGAGCTGGTGAGCCAGGAGGAACATTATCTGCTACACCATGCAGTGGTACGGCGAGACAAAACTACCACCAAACTGAGGGTAGTTTTTGATGGCTCAGCCAAGGACAAAGGTGGTGTGTCCTTGAATGACTGTTTGGATGCTGGGCCAAATTTAAATGCAGATTTATTTTCCTTGTTACTGAGATTCAGGTTTGGTAGAGTAGCATTGACTGCAGATGTGAAGCAAACCTTACTGCATCTCTGTCCTCGGGTTTTAACTTTATCCGCAAAAAGGCATCTGTGGGTGGATACGAAAGACTTGTTGGAAAATGAACCTAAGGTTCAAGCATATAGAATGAAGTCAGTGTTGTTTGGCCTCAGCTCTAGTCCATTTCTGTTGGCAGCTACTATGCAGTACCATTTTAAGAAATATTCTGAAGTCTATCCTAACACTATTGAACACACAAGGAAAAATTTTTATGTTGATGATTTGCTGTGTTCCGTGGATAATACAGAAATGGCTAAACAGATATTCATGGAGGCTAGAGCTATAATGAGGGAGGCTGGCATGGAGCTTAGAAAATGGCAGACCAATCATTCTCAATTACAACAGTTTATGAGTCAGTCCTGTGTAGTACCTGATGCAGCAGAAAGTATTGAGGATTCTGGTATTAAGGAGTTGTGGGCAATAGACAAAGGTGCTAGGCATTGTTTGGCAGCAAGGAGAGGATTTGTTTACCTTCAATGGGAAATCTTTAGTAGAGCTGGCTGAGAATGAGACAAGGTGGACAAAACGTACAGCTCTTAGTTTGGCTTCAAAGGTCTTTGATCCTCTTGGATTCCTGGCTCCATTTGTGATAAAGTAAAAAATTTGGTTTCAGAGCCTCTGGGAAATTGGACTTGGTTGGGACCAAGAGTTACCTGATCATATGGTGGTAAGGTGGAAATATTGGTTCAAAGAATTGGCACATCTTGGAGACATTGAAATCCCAAGATGGTACTTTGGAGAGTTGAACAATAGTCCAGACAATTTGGAGCTGCGCATCTTTTGTGATGCAACTGAGGAAGCCTATGCAACTTGTATTTATATAAGAGGCACATTCAAAGAGGAAGTAAGTTGCAGGCTGGTTGCTGCAAAGAGCAGAGTAGCACCTTTGAAAAGGCTTTCTATTCCAAGGTTAGAATTGATGGGTGCAGTTATTGCTAGTCGGCTTGCAGTTACATTGCAAAAGTCTTTGGCCCTCTATGAAATTCCAAGCTATTATTGGACAGACTCCACTATAGTTTGGCACTGGATAAGAAGCCAGGCAAGGAAATGGAAACCATTTGTTGCCAATAGGGTGGAGGAAATTCAAGCGCACACAGATCCCAAGCAATGGAAGCATTGTCCAGGCACCCAAAACCCAGCTGATTTACCAACACCAGGAATTTCAGTGAAAGATCTTGCACAGTCGAGTTTGTGGTGGAATGGGCCAGAGTGGCTAAAACTTGGAAGTGAAAACTAGCCTTCTAATCAGCCTATTGTAGGAGAATGCTAGGCTCAAGAAGAATGGGTGAGTGAAATGAGAAAATGCACTGTGAACAGTTGTCAAGTTATGCAGCAGGACCCCATATTGAGGCTTGAGGACATTAGCAGTCTGAAAAGGTTAAGAGTGACAGCATGGGTATATAAATTAGATTTACAAACAATATTAAGGGAGAAACAAGAAGGGAAGGAATTCTGAACAATAAGGAGATTCAGCAAGCCCCCTTCTGGGGGGCACTTTGTGGAACTTTTGATCCTGGATACTCATCATAAGTTGTTACATGCTGGAGTTAGGGAAGTGATAATAGAGATCAGACAACAGTTTTGGATTCCCAAAATTAGACAAGTAGTAAAAAGGTCTTGCATAAATGTGTGGTTTGCAAGCGATGGAGTGCAAAGCCTTATTATGAAAAGGTGGCTCCACTTCCAAGAGAACGGTGTGTCTATACTGCCCCATTTGATGTAGTGGGAGTAGACTTCGCAGGTCCAGTCTGTATGAGCAAGGGGAGTCTAACAAAGGTATGCATGTCTTTTCACATGTGCTACCACCAGAGCAATCCATTTGGAGTTGGTAAGCAACTTAGGTAGTGATGTATTTCTTTTGGCTTTTAAAAGGTTTGTGAACAGAAGGTGTTTCCCAAATAAAAATCATATCGGATAATGCAAAAACCTTTAAAAAGGCTGCAAAGGAACTCCAAGAAGTTTGGTCCTTGCTAAAAGAGGAAGGATTCCAATCCTACTTTTCACACCAAGGGGTACAGTGGGAGTTTATTGTTGAGAGAGCACCATGGTGAGGAGGATTTTGGGAAGGGCTAGTGAGAAGTGTAAAGTGTCCATTAAAGAAACTCAGCTAATGCTTATTTGAGCAAAGAATAATTCTGCACTGTTTTGTGTGAAGTAGAAGCAATGGTGAACAGTAGGCCTATCACTTTTTTATAACAGTATGCAGGATGCAGAGCCATTGACACCAAATCATTTTCTTTGTGGTAAACGATTAACATCAAGCCCCATTTGCCAGAAGACTTGCAGCCTATCCAGAGCACTCAAGGAGAGTTAACCAAGGTTCAAGTACCTTGAAGAGCTACAAGATCAGTTATGAAGAGGTGGCAGATGGAATACTTGCCAGAACTCAATTATTACCCATCAGGCAATGTAAAGGGCTCCAATGCAAATTGTATCAAGGTGGGAGAAGTGGTAATGATTGGGGATGAAAGATCAAGGCAATGTTGGAAGCTTAGCATAATTGAAGAGTTGTTTGTTGGCAAAGTCAATTTAGTTAGGTCTGCACTAGTAAAGACTTCAGGAGGAAAATTAAAGAGACCTATACAAAAACTCTATGCTTTAGAAATCGGCAAAAACACGGATAGTCAAGATGAAATGTTTGAGTTACAGCCTCATGGAGAAGGCTTGGCTAAATTTGCAGAAGGTAATGACAACAATGCCTCTTCGGTGGGGAGTGTTAGAAAATCTAGAAGAGGAAGAGCCATTGTTGTCCCAAGGCGATATGATGACTAAGCTGATTGATGCAGCATTGCTTGTATATATTAAGTTAAGGTGTATATATATCTATCTCATAATTGTAAGGTTAGTGAAAAATTCACTTAATTTAGAGCTAGCATTTTTGGGCTCTTGTGGCATCATTTTTTTGGGGCGCTGCGCGTCCTTCCTACTCGTTTGTTGAATGCGGCACTTACAGGGCGTGGTCTTATAGAGAGCTCTCTTGCAATTCAGTTTGGTTGTTTCGATACAGATTGTTGCATCGTGCAGTGGTGCAGGTTGTGTTGTTGTTGCAAGGTTTAGAAAGACCATAAATAGTGCCCCTTTTGTTTTTTATCTTAATTTTATTCAACTGAGGCCTAAGGTAGGCCCACATCGAGTCAGCAACCCTGAGGTAGGACCTAATAAGACCTCCAAGTCCGTAAGTTTTTAGTCTAGCTTAACTTGGTCTGTAAGTTGACCTGGCCCTTCAGAGCTTGGCCGTTCACGGCTCAGCTGGGATTCTAAACCCAATAAAAAAAATATAAAATATAACACCAGTAACAAATGGCGTCCCACAAGGTTGATACTTTGACCGTTTTGTTCATTTTCTTAAACGAAAAATACATTGGTATATTTAGCACCATTTCAAAATTAGTTGACAAGAAGTTAAGCTCTTGTCTTGGCAATGCGTGAGATGTCCTGAAAATTCAAAATGACTTAGATCGGCTCGCTGAGTGGTCAACCACTTGGCAAATACTTTTAACGAAGAAAAAGTGATGCACATAGGATCCCGAAACCAATGTGCAAACTATTCAGTGCATGAGCAGAAACTTGCAACGACAAATTTGGAAAAAGACTTACGGGCGTTTATAAGCAGTGATCTCAAGTTTTTCAAGCAGTGCGTCTAAAGTGAAGTGTCATAAAATACTAGATTATATTGAGAGGCAGTTCGTATACCGAAGGAAAGCTGTGATTCTCCCTCAACAACGCTTGGTTAGGCCGCACCTCAAGTGTAGTGTGCAATTCTGTTTCCTATTTTTGAGGAAAGACGTACAAACGTTTGAGAATGTTCAAGCCAGAGCGACAAAACTAATCTCGGCCGTCCGTCACAAATCATACGAGAGTAGATTCGCTGATTTTAATTTACAGTGTATCCCTTAGGAAAGCGTCGGCTCAGAAGCGAACTAATTCAGGTTTTTAAGCAACGTCGATTATTCTAAACTTTTTACGTTAAGCATAGACCAGACTCGAAGTAACGGTTATAAACTTGAACCGAATCTGTACTAGTGTATAAATTTCCAGTTCCCAACTGTTCTATAAAGTTTCTTGGCAAGTTTTTTCCCCTGCACATTGCTGAATGTTTTCTTCATTCTTATTTCAAAACCTGCCCACCGTGGACCGGGAATATAAGAAGGAAAGGAGAGCCCTCTTGCTCTTTGCTGCTAATTTCTTTCTCAGTGGTCTGCGTCTGAATGAGAGCTACGGGTGCCACCTCGAGTCAGTTTTAAAACTGTTGTGGCTCCATTTCCGTGAAACTCTTTGTAACACACACACACACACACACACACACACACACAAACACATATATATATATATAATATATATATATACAAACGTTTAATTTTCATTTTTCATCATCAGTGCTAAAATTACAAAAGCAGCTAAAAAATTAATAAATATAATGAACGGAAACTTATACAATATATATAAATAAAAGTGATATTAACAGTGTTTAAGTAATTAAAATTAAAAATAAAATAATGTGAAAAATAGAAAAATGATCAGTCGTCAAATGTAAAGTAAAAAGTGAACAAAATGAGATGAGTCTTACCAAGTTGTTATTGTCGGGGTAAGGGGACTAATTGAGCAAAGGGTTGAGAATGACTGGTTGTTGGAAGGGGTCCATATTCGAAGAGTTGGGGCCAGACGGAGCGGAGCGATGGTGAATTTCTTCTCGGTAGTAGGATATGGCAGTTTATTTGGCTATGTTTAAGTTAAGAGCAGAACTGTAGTAGTTGAGATTTGGTTTAATACTTTATATTTGACGACTGATCATTTTTCATATTATTTTATTTTTAATTTTAATTACTTAAACACTGTTAATATCACTTTTATTTATATATATTGTATAAGTTTCTGTTCATTATATTAATTTTTTAGCTGCTTTTATAATTTTAGTACTGATGATGGAAAATGAAAATTTCCGAAACGTTTGTAAATAAACATGTACCATCTCTTCGTTCTCTTATTCCTCGCTAAGCTACATTTCCCTAAGAACAAACCCTTCAATCAAGTTATATATATATATATATATTGTGTGTGTGTGTGTGTGTGTGCACGCATCTCCACTTAAGCGAGGACCAGACTTTTTAAATCCATGTATCTAAAACACTAATTATGTAAACTTAATTTAACCTAACCTAACCTAGCCTTAGTGCCATCGAACAGAGAAGGGCGTAATAAGTCTTTCGGACGCATTTGAGGTATCCGAAGGCAGTTTCTGTTAAGTCATTTAATAGTTAGGTATTCGCTAATCTAGCCTAACCAAACCTAATCAGAACTAACGTATCTTTTTCCCGGCAATAAAAATACTTCTAGAATTTTTATATAATTCTTTTAATGTGTCAGAAGTATCAAAAGTGTTACCTTGCAAAAAAGTTACCCCACTTCTGTAGGCGGATAACTTTTTTGCGAGGTTAACACTTACTACATCTGTGAATTATCTCACACACACACATACTGGATTTACAAAAATGACTAATTGTATGTACTATGTACAATTAATTAAAAACGCTTGTGTTTCTTACGTAAAGAGCTTCATGGCAAGAATGTCTCTCTCTGCACATCTGTGGAGAAGTGGAAAGTGTTGAACGTGCGTGAGTCACTTCGGTACACAGGTGCATTGAACTTCTCACTCTGCCCTTGACAATGATAACACATGCTGCCGTTAATTATGTTCTTCAAGCAATAAAATTAATTCTAGCAACACGTACCACGTAATGTATCTAGCCAATTTTATCCAAAGGAGTTTGTGACCTAAATCCGTGAGAGGATTTTAATGCACTTCCCGGAACTGAGTAATAACTAGGCTACTGATGTTTTTTAGCACGATGCTTATAAATTATTTTTATCCATTGCTTGAGACATTTTGACTAATTGGCTGATCATTATTCAAGAAAGTTTTGCTTTTTCAAAACTAGATAATTCTGTTTATTTCCAGTTATTTAGTACTTCACAGCGGTGATGCAATGCATTTTTCGTGCAGTTCCTATGATAATGTGAACGTTCTTCGAAAATCCCTCGTTCTTGGTGTTTTTTTAGTAATTTCACGCACGTTCCAATTTCGATTAAAGGTACAAGGAGCAAATTGCTGGACAGTTCCAAAGAACATTGGTTAAAAGTAAGCATCTCTCCATGCATGATTCGAAAGAAATCTAGTTCAGTTTTTATCAACGAAATTAATTCTAACTAATTCTCATATTTATATGAAACTTCCTTGAAAAGTAAATAATAAGTGACGTTCTCTGAGGTCAGCGTGCCAGTGTGAAAATACTCGGCGGAAATGGAATTCCTTTTTGAAAGAAACACTAATTCTTTGAACAGAGGCTTCGGAACTTTTTCCATGTTTCCGAATCAGTGCGAAATGAGCGTTGTAACTAGGATAAAAGTGGATTTTACAATAATTCGGTATGTACTCATACAAAGAACGTAACGAGTTATCGAAGAATTTTCAACCCTTTGGGCATGAGTAGTAAGCGTTCTCGATACCTGGTCATTTAGACGTATCAGTCATTTACAGGCTAACGAGATCTGATCTACGTGACAAAATTGACAGGTTATTACAGGGTTAGGTTAAGTTAGATTAAGTTAGATTAAGTTACGTTAGGTTGTTAGTTTTTTCAAAGTGTCGATGTTATGACTCGTTGACAAAATGAGGTTATTATTTTTTAAATTAAATGGAATGATTACAAATAACTCCATACACACCCAGTGTAAGAATAATCAACTTATTTCACATATTTGTGAACCACACGCTGTATATACATATAATGCACACCCACAAGAAAAAATGAAAAACTATTCCAGTCCTTTTGTATATTCAACAGTATCATCTCGTCAGGGAGTGATACACGAAAGGTCTTGAGGTCGCTTTTCACTTTTCCTTGTGGGTGTGCATCATTTATTTCACACGTTCATTTGTCATTTGTGTGATTCATATATATATATAATATGTTAGTCAAAGTGTGTAACCAGCCATTTCGCGTAATGGCTGAAACTCTTAGTCATTTCGCGAAATTACTAAAATCTTCAGCCATTACGCGAAATGGCTGAAATTCCACCCTGGTCATTTCGTACAAGATCATTTGCCCGGTTAGGTCAACTGTATGCCCTTGACAATTGGTTAGGTTAAGTTGTATTTTCGTTAGTTTTAACGAAAATAACACGACTTAACCAATTGTCAAGGGCATACAGTTGACCTAACCGGGCCTTCAGTGGCGGACATCGGAATAACATGAAGGCCCGGTTCATATTTGAAAACCTCTATATCGAAAACTCAAATGTGTTCAAATGTGTATTTGAAGTGTGTTTCTCACTTATTTGAACAGACCTGTGGATGTATGTATGTTTTAGCAGATTTAGTCAGTTAAATAAAGGTTTCCAATTTTATTGTGATGTTTGTTATTTCTATGAATTCGTGACAAAAGTTATTTTAGCCATTTCACGAAATGACCAAGGTTGAATTTCAACCATTTCTCGTAATGGCTGAAGATTTTAGTCATTTCGCGAAATGACCAAGTTGAAACAGCCATTTCGCGAAATGACTAAAAGTTTCAGCCATTACGCGAAATGGTTGATTGCACACTTTGACTGTAAGACACACACACACACACATATATATATATATATATATATATATATATATATATATATATGTGGGTGGGTGGGTGTGATTAGGCAACTGGGCATAACTGAGTTTGAGTATGTATTAATTCACGGATGTAGTGGGATAACTTTTTTATGAGGCAACATTTTTTTAATCAAAACATTAAAAGATTTATAGAAAAAAATATTAAAACATTTTTATTGTCGGAAAAAATAAGATGTATATTGGTCCTGATTAGGTTAGGTAAGGTTGGTTAGTCAAGATTTGCGAGTACTTCAGTATTTAATGACACCAGAAGCTTCCTTTCGAGCTCTTAATTGCGTCCGAAAGACTTATTACGTACGCACTTCTCAGTTCGATGGCACTAATGTTAGATTTGGTTGGATGAGGTATGGATAAAAAAAAAAGTCGGTACCTCGCTTGTGTGTGTGTGTGTGTGTGTGTGTGTGTAAACGCATACTCGAGCATTTTTGCATGTGCAAACCTACTCCTTTGTGTGTTTATATTTCCATCTAATGTAGGGGTTCTCAACAGGGGGGGGGGGGGGTAATTTGGGATATCTAAAGGGGTAATGGAAGCCCGCTAAAAATAGAAAAATAAATAAAATAAAAATTAAAACAAATCTCGCTTTCAACTCACAAACCCCCAATGGCAGGGTTGTCGAAACTGGGGGGTACACGGTGCATTTCCAGTGGGTGCTTGAGAAGTCCCTAGGATATATTTTTACAGCTTCTTTTCTGTTTTTTCTGCTCCGAAAAGAAGAAAGAAATTATAATTTCTAAGAAAATACCTCCCCTTTATGTTTCGATAGCACTTCGAAAGGCATTTAAATGCCTTAAATATTTGCACTGTAAGTTTGTAATATATTAAAGAAATATATATTTTCTTTAAAAAAAACAAGGAATTGCTTGTGAAAAATACAAAGCTTGTCATTCGTATATAAAAAATATTTTTGTTATTGTCCATTGCATGTTTTTTTTTTCCTATCAATTTTCGTCCGAAAATGGAAAAGCGGTAATTTTGTTCAATAATAGTAGGGATGGGGGAATAATGACTTTTTTGGGAAAATGCCAACAAGACGAGTGGTTTCTATGGCCATTTTCGCTGCTGAATACGAATCTGGCTGGTTCTTGGGCCCAGGAGCGTACCTAAAGTATTTGGCACCCGGGGCGGATCCTTCCTTTGACACCCCCCCTAAATAATTTTAAAATTTAAACACCAGAAAAATATATTATGTTTGCAAGTAGATTTTTAAACAGTACAGTACTGTCATAAGCAAATTGGAAATAAGAAAAATGCGGGACATTAGAAATTCAGTGAACAGGTAATACTGCATTTTATTTTATACAAAAAACACAGGAAATCCAGTCTCACCGCTCAGCCTATTCTTCAAAGGTAAATAGAGAGAATTCAGTCTCTGCTTTCGAGCCTTAATTTCTGCAAATTGATCAATGACCTCATCAAAATTCGCCTTCTTTGCATATTCATGTTCAATTGAAAGTAAAGCCAGATTTGTCAATATTGTCTGACTCATGGTCGAGCGAAAGAAATTTTTTATCAATTTCAATTTGGAAAAACTTCTTTCACATGAAGCAATAGAGACACAGACAGTCAAAAAGAATCTCAAACACAGTGACAAGCTTGGCAAAGATTCACAAAAATCCATGTCACAATAAACTCCAGAAACTGCAATGCTGTCCATTTCTTTTCCTCTTCAACGCTGATTTTGGCAGCTTCCAAATGCCTCCGAAGTCGTCCAATTTCCACACTGATATCTTCATCAGAGAATTCATCGAAAATCTGAGTCAAATTTGGAATATACTTCCGAAGTTCTTCTTCTGTTGCAACAACCAAAGTGTATGGCTGAATAACAGCGAAGATTGACAGAATTTGATCCATTGCCTTAGAACGAATCTCCAATTCTTGATGAAAGCGATCAAGACATTCAAACATAGCCCTTTTTACTTCCTCTGGCAATGTGAGACCAGCATCCTTTGCCATCTCTCCTGGCATCCTTTTTCGGAGCTTTACTCTCTCTCCTCTCCATAGAAATGTCCATTTCCTCACACTTTGTAGTTGCATAATGAATGGCCCTCTCCACAATTTCATTGCGCTGATCTTCAAGAAAGTTTTAGAGCTTGGAGCGTCACAATGCACTTTTCAAGGCTGATTCCAACTGTTTGCAAATACTTTTGTGTGAGATTAATTTCTTCCAGGGCTTCACACCAGAAAGAAAGGTAACTCAAAAAAGAGAAATCACATACAGCAGACAGCAGACAGCAAAATCTGAGCTGATCTTCTTGTGTCCACATTTTCTTTGGGATCGCACAGTACTTCAAGGGTTGAGTTCAGCTTTTCAAAATTTGCCTTCACTGGTTTCACAGCGTCATAATGAGCACTCCATCTTGTCTGGGAAAGTCTTTTGACTGTCATGCCTACATTCTCCATCAGCACTTCCCATCGATGAGTTGAGACCGAAAAGAAGGAATAGAATCTCTCCAAAGTTCCAAAAAAAGTCACACATGAAGAAACGCTTCCAAATGAGTGCACTCCGCAAAGGTTCAGAGAATGATTTGCACAAGGCACAAACAAAGCCTTGGGATTAATCTCTCTGATCTTTGACTGAACACCACCATGAATCCCAGCCATAGTTGCAGCGTTGTCATATCCTTGACCACGGCACGGGTTTATGTCCAGTCCATCTCTCTCCAGATGTCTCAGGATATCTCCTGTGAGCTCAGCATCAGTCTTTCCGGCAATAGGGAAGAAGCCCAAGAATGATTCCTTTACTTCAACTTTGTCACATTCAATATGGACGTATCAGATCACTTCACACATCTAAAACGTCAACAAACGTTCTCCTTTCGATGTAATTTTTATAAAATATTTAATTTTTCGTTTGTAAATTTTATATTGCCAATAAAAATAAAAGTTTATTTTATAGTGAAAATTAACATTAAGCTGTTGTAATAGTTTGAACATTTTAAAAAAAAATTTCTTACTTTGGCGAATTTTTCATTTGGTTTGAAAATTTATACTGGTATTTCAACTCTCCCGATGGCACCCCCCTCCTGGCTGTCACCCGGGGCGGACCGCCCCCCTCGCACCCGCTTTAGTACGCCACTGCTTGGATCTAAAATGAAGTTCTGACCTGGTTTAGTAGATTTTTTTTCAAAATGGCGGCCAAAAAAATAGTTTTCTCTTTTTCATGCTTAAGAAAACCGCTACCCCTCATATGTAATATGACTTTTCATATGTTTTCAGGGTCGCTGAAGTTGAAAATGAACAAATCAGAGACATTCGATGCGTGGTTTAGCGGTTATAGGCAAAAAATGGAAAAGAAAGGTATTATTTTATTAAAAAATCATGTACAGAAGAAACACAAGGCATTCATATCAGTTCCGTGATGTAATTCAAATCATGAAATCATCATATTTAGAACACAGTGTTCAATAAACTATCAATATCACTAGTAACATTGTCCTCTGGTCGTAAGGCATTCTCAATAGAATTTCTCAGTTCATCTACACAAAATTATTTTCCATTTTGAATTTCCCGTCTCTCACTTTAATACGTCTCATTTGACGAGTATCTGGTGTGATGGTGAGTCTCGAATAGGCAATTTGTGTGAGGAGCTGCTTTTCGTTCAGTTTGTACAGAGCATCCAGGTTGTTTGGAGTCGTAGGGCATCTATGTTTCTCGCAATTTTCCAAAACCGCCAATATTTTGCTAGCTTTTTTCTTTTTGAGCTCTTCTTTTTTCAGTAGGAACAATTTTTTTGCAGCATGCACAGTAGCTAGAAAATGTTCCTCTAATTTCTTCACTTTCTTGACCTTTTCTGAACCTCTGGCCCATTTTCACGATACCTTCCTATCCTAAAGAGACTGATTCGAACGAAGTCTATCAGAAGTCCGTTAGTCACAATAACATTTTTTCTCGAGTGCGTTTGAATGGATATGTTACCACCACTGGCCCTGATTCGGTTGTCAAGTTTTGAAAATTTTGATTCGCATCCTAAATTTGTCAGAGGGAATCCATCAAGTCTGGATTAGCGTCATCGTCTGATCTTGTTAAATTGTCAATACAAGACAGCTGATTATTTACAGTATCAATGACTTCCTCTAGAACTAGAGTTTCAAGTTTATCTTTACCAGATCTGGCTTGTTCCTTCCTTACAGCCATCATGTCATTCAATTCAACCATCTTACCTTCAAAGAAACTTTTTACTCCAGACCAAGTTCTTTCACTTTTCTCGTCACCCTTCTTGGCTAGTACTGCAGACAACTCAATTTGAATTCGTAAGCTCTGGCTCCATCCTCTCCGGAATGGCTGACGTTTTCCATATATCCAGTTGTCAGCTACTTTTTCATGCCAGATGGACCAGCGATGATGATGTGGTCAGTCTTCACGTCGTACAGCCAGTGGCTGGCAGCCTTGGTCGTATCGTCAAGTCCTACACTCACAACGTTATCCTCTTTGTTGAGGATTTGTTGAGCGACATACTCTAGATTCAAGTATGAAGCATCTTCCAAGTATTGCATTATTGATCTGCGGCTCGGAAATATATACGTCAAGTCTGGATACTGGTGACGGACTTGTAACTCTTCATCTTCACTCTCCATCTCACCCTCAATCTTTCTCGTTATCATCTGCCTTCAGCTTCCAATCTTGATCAAAAACCATGTTAGCTACTCTTACTATCACTCTCGAAAGCTCTTCAGGAGAAGTTCTTGTTTCAGCGAGACACTGGACTATACACCGCATCAAGTTTTCGTTCAGACTTTTTTTGCCAGTTCTGATTTTCACTGTCGGAAATGCAGCTTGTTATTCTTTACTCTTCTCCTTGCTTAGGTCTTCTTCCGATGAACGAAGTTTACGATCAGTAGAAGGAACTGTCTTTGCCGTTATTGGCTTTTCAAAATTCGGATCGTTTTCAGAATCGACTGAAGTTGCTAACATTTCAATAATTTCTGATCCCTCTAGCTCACTTTGCTCTCTCAAGTTGCTTTCTGTTGCTTTTCGCTTTTTCTCCGCTGATCTTTCACGAGTTTCTTTCCTCTTTTTCTGTCTCACCCAATCTTTTGGTACTGCATTTGTACATATGGCCTTATACGCACCAAAGCAATTATCCCAATAAAAAGTCTTATCATCATCAGTCATTTTGACCCCAAATTTTTCTGCAAGTTCTGCTTCGTAATCCTCATCGTCAGTTCTAATATTGTAGTCGTTCTTAGTGAGCTGATTTTTAAAGCCGCTCGCTTTTTGGTACCATTCCACACTTTTAGGTTTTTGTTGGCAGCGTTCATTCTTTCTCAGTTTGTTAAAATGTTCATAATCGTCTCTTATTTTTTTTCGCAACTGTTTTTTCGTGCATGGGATAGACATTTTTATTAATCCAATCTCGTCTTAGTTCATTTACAACTATCTTGCTGGCATTATCTCGAGTCATTGACTTTTTCTGTCCTTTTACTCCTTTTTTGCAAAGTGCAAGCAACCTACCAATCACAACTGTCCCTAGTGGCAACTTTCCAGTCGGTTTAAATTCGTCCACTTTTGTGTAGGTTTCCCCAAAAAGTTATTTTCTGCCGGCGCTGCGTGATTTCCTTTCACCAGCCATCATTACCAATCAGCAGTCACTAAGCATTAGGATCTGCAAGTACAGTAAAACCCCATTAGTCGGCATATAACACCGAAATATGATAGGTAATACAAATTATAGTCATGTTAGATGTATCATATATATTATTTTTATTAAAGTAGATTATCTCAAATATTGTATTTGATATATTATCTATTATTATTAAAGTATATATATTATTATTAAAGTAATATATACAATTATTATTATTAAAGTAAATTAGCACAACATTGATAGTACAAGAAACCACAAAAAAGAAAGCAGCCAAACACCAGAACAAGCAAAAACACTAAAGCAAGCCTAAATAAAACATCAATATTACGACACACTAGATACTTAACAACATTGAAGAATGAACATAACCATGATTAAAAATATAGCAAGCATTTATCAACTAATTACTTTTTTCTATCAGTTATAAAGGTTTGGAGGTGGGAGGCCTCATTCATTCTTTATGTTCGATATGGATCGGGCATTTTTTCAAATTTTTCGTCATCTATCCGCTTAACCACACTCCTAATGGCTCTCATTTGTTCATTTTCGAGTTCAGCGACCATGAAAACATATGAAAAGACATTACATGTGAAGAGTAGCGGGTTTTTTTATCATTAAAACAAAAAATCTACTTTTTTGGCCGCCATTTTGGAAAAAAACCAACTGAACCAGTTATAAAGGTTTGGAGGTGGGAGGCCTCATTCATTCTTTATGTTCGATATGGATCGGGCATTTTTTCAAATTTTTCGTCATCTATCCGCTTAACCACACTCCTAATGGCTCTCATTTGTTCATTTTCGAGTTCAGCGACCATGAAAACATATGAAAAGACATTACATGTGAAGAGTAGCGGGTTTTTTTATCATTAAAACAAAAAATCTACTTTTTTGGCCGCCATTTTGGAAAAAAACCAACTGAACCAGGTCAAAAATTCATTTTAACCCTTTAATGCCCAGTGTGTGAAATTTTCATCGTTAACTTTGGAAGCAATTTTAGACCTTCCAGTTCCCAATGTGTGAAATTTAACACATTTCGTATTTTATTAATTATGAACAATAAAACTTTGTGAAATATATTTTTCAGTTATTTTGGGTCCAATTAAACGATTTTTATATCCCAATTTTTTTTTTTACTTTTCGACTTAATTTGGGTATGAAAGGGTTAAGAACAAGAACGAGCCGGATTCAGATTCAGCAGCCAAAATGCCCATAGAAACCACTCGTCCTAAAAAATATGTTAGATTCTCCCACCCCTCGTAATAGAGAATGTATTCACAAGTAGATTTTAAACGTTTTACATTCCCTCTTTTTCGCTATCGAGAAGGTTCTTGATTCTAGGAATTTGTAAGAAGGTGCATGGGCCAAAAAAGATTAGACAACCCTGCCCTATGGCCTATAATTATATATACATTCACATTCATACTAAATTTAGGTTGTATTTAAAGGCCACTTTGGATTTAGGACGGATAATGGGGTGAGCAGTGTCGCTCCAGGTGGGTAATTGAAGTAAGTGGGTTGAGAACCCATGATCTAATGGTACCCTTATGTTTGCCAGATAGATTTCAATTAAATATTATCCCTTGGCTCAACTGCAGGGGGTTAGCAACGTAAAACCCCTCTGAACGTGAAAACGTTGTAGGTTTCCTTGAAGGATGTTGTTTAACTTTGGGTTGTTAACTCTTAATCCTGTCGTAGTCTAGTGGTCAACGCCTGTGCCTCTGAGTCAGAGGGACCGAATTTGAATCCTACCTCTATGTACAGTATACCCAAATATTATATATATATATATATATATGAAAATTATTTCACGAAGGTAACACGTGAAAAATATTTATGATGAATAAAACCACGAAGGAAAGGAAACACAAAATGGTGCTCAAGCGCTTTCGTCTAATGACATCCTCAGGAACACTCCTGAGGATGTCATTAGACGAAAGCGCTTGAGCACCATTTTGTGTTTCCTTTCCTTCGTGGTTTTATTCATCATATATATATATAATATATATATTATATATATATACACCTAGATAAGCTGGAAAACTCGTTACTAATACCCATCCCTTACCCTCACTATTACATACCCACCACTTTGACCTGTAGATGTCACACATGGTATAATTCCAGGAAAGGTTATCGCAAATTTGGGATTACAGGAATCTCTCACTCCCAGTCTTGGATTTGACCTTTTCTTGTATATTTGGAACCTACATTAAAAACTGCATTTTTTTTGTGTCCTTGATGTTTCTGTCAGATGTACGATGATTTTTCCAATAATTATTATGTGTTGGTAAACATTTCAAAGTAAATAAACCATTTTTCTAACAAACAGACGACCGTTTTTCCTCGTTCTTAAATGTTTTAGCTTTTTTCTACATATTTATTTCTCATCCTTGCTGACGTTATTTCTGCTTATCATATTTTGTTTAATTTTTTATCGCATTTGTTTTCTTTCTTTACTGTTATTTATTTCTATCTTATCCCATCAGTGTTGTTGCTGTTGTTGTTGTTGTTGATATATATGTCATTTCACACATTTCCGCTAATCAGATTTCTAAAGCTTCACATCTGTCCATAGGGAAATGTATATATATATATATATGAATAGAAACGACGTAAATAAGGAGCGTCTCTGCACACGGGGAAGAGAAATAACGAATAAATGAAAAATGAGGCGAACCGCCCGGGAATTGAACCCAGGGCCTTCCAATTGCCGGTTGGATGCGCTACCATTACACCACGGACCTCATCAATCATAAATCGAAATTCTCCTACATAGGGCAGAAACCAATGCCCTGAGAGGGCACCCTCGCAAATCGTGAATATGTGCATTTAACTGCAATGACCACGCAGTATATAAATGAATAGAAACGACGTAGCGCATCCAACCGGCAATTGGAAGGCCCTGGGTTCAATTCCCGGGCGGTTCGCCTCATTTTTCATTTATTCGTTATTTCTCTTCCCCGTGTGCAGAGACGCTCCTTATTTACGTCGTTTCTATTCATTTATATACTGCGTGGTCATTGCTGTTAAATGCACATATTCACGATTTGCGAGGGTGCCCTCTCAGGGCATTGGTTTCTGCCCTATGTAGGAGAATTTCGATTTATGATTGATGAGGTCTGTGGTGTAATGGTAGCGCATCCAACCGGCAATTGGAAGGCCCTGGGTTCAATTCCCGGGCGGTTCGCCTCATTTTTCATTTATTCGTTATTTCTCTTCCCCGTGTGCAGAGACGCTCCTTATTTACGTCGTTTCTATTCATTTATATACTGCGTGGTCATTGCAGTTAAATGCACATATTCACGATTTGCGAGGGTGCCCTCTCAGGGCATTGGTTTCTGCCCTATGTAGGAGAATTTCGATTTATGATTGATGAGGTCCGTGGTGTAATGGTAGCGCATCCAACCGGCAATTGGAAGGCCCTGGGTTCAATTCCCGGGCGGTTCGCCTCATTTTCATTTATTCGTTATTTCTCTTCCCCGTGTGCAGAGACGCTCCTTATTTACGTCGTTTCTATTCATTTATATACTGCGTGGTCATTGCAGTTAAATGCATATATATATATATATATATATATCAGAGTACATGTTTCAACGCGTTGTTGACAATTTTGTCGCATACATTCAAAAACACGTACATGGTTGCGTATTGTTTCTGAACAATTTTCAACACGTTGCCACAATTCATGTTATTAACTTCCCTCGCATAAACAAGATTTTTTTAAATAACCTCACAAGAAAAAGTCAATTGCATAATTTTGGTTTCTAAAATGACAACTAACAAAATACAACCAAAACAAAAGAAACATAGCTCTCTAAACAACCACACAACTACGACTTTGATAAATTTTAATGACTTTCATTTTAATTGGATTGTCCTCAGCAAAAGAGCAATGTATCTCGGAAACGAAAAGCGATTGCGGATTTATGTTCATAGGAACTTTTTTGTTCACTTTGACGTCCTCAATATGAATACTAATTTATGAAGCATAATTTGATAACAATCTGTATATATATATATATATATATATATGGAGAGCGCAAGAGAGCAACTCGCTCCTCCACCAAGCCAGGCCTAGAGGCGGGGCCACCAGCTTGACCTTTGTGTGAAGAGGAGAATGCACGGAACTAAAATTATATATATATATATATATATATACTATATAGAGAGAGAGAGAGAGAATTAAAAGCAGTGAAAGTGCTCTCCTCGTTTCCAGAGTTGGACACGTTGGTTCATGCATGTTGTAACACGATGCAGTTCATCTCTCAGTTCATCTCTCTCTTATATATATAATGTGTGTGTGTGTGTGTGTGCACACATCGGGACTGATAATAACTGGGAGTGTTTGCAATACAAACTGATGAAAATTGCAATAAATTGAGTAGGGATATGGATGTTCTTAGGACTCGACTAACACAGAGCATTGTTGCTTTTAGTGGTGATGAATCACGTACGGAAGCCTTATCAGTACTGTGATCCCCTATTTACCCCAAATTGCTTGACAATGCTGCTGCGAACTGCTTGTACCCTGAAATGGGGGTATAAGCGGAATGATGTGTTATGCGAAAAGATGTTTAACTCTTCAAACTTCTACTTACGTAAACTATATAATTATAGATATATACAGGGTGGCGCAAAAATCGCGCATCATAGGAATTTTCAGTTTTTACTATAGTATATTATTTTTTCTTTTAGGTAGGGGATGGCTGCGAAATTAACAATGGACGAGAGGGTGAGCTTGGTTTTAATGTATGGAATACCAGGTACAACAAATCGATGAATCGGTACAGAATTTAAATTCTGTACCGATTCATCGATTTGCAGTACCTGGTATTCCATGCATCAAAACCAAGCTTACACTTTCGTCCATTGTTAATTTCACAGCCATCCCCTACCTACTGTAGAAGAAGAAAATATTATAATCAACACTGAAAATTCCTGATACGCGACTTTTGCGCCACCCTGTGTATATATACATATATACACACTTTTGGTTTGCTTCTGCCCGAATTGTTCATTCTGACGAAGGTCAAGTTTTTCATTCCACCTCAGACCCACAGTTTAATGTGGAATCCGAACCACGCCCAACCAGCAGCCCAACGTCTTAACCACTAGGCCACTCAGGGTACCCATTTATCTACCAACCACTTTTTCTATATATACACACACACACACACAGTGTATATATATATATATATATCCCCGCAAGGGGGTTCTAAGCTCGTGCCCTTGAGTGCTCTTTGTGCTCGTTTGTACGTGCTTGTTCCAGGAGGTTTCACGTGCGCCCTCCCGGCCCTAGCACCCAAAGATGATGGGGCTCGACCTTGCAGTCCTTGTCATCCTTGGTCTTTTTCCACTTCGACTGTCCCCTCCACCCTTTCTTTTTCCTCTGTGTTTCCTCTCACTTTTTCTTTGTTTTTCCGCCGAGATATGCCCTTTTAAATAGAGGCGAATCGGTTCTTCCCGAACTTCATATATATATATATATATATATAGGCCCTCTCAGAGGTCTAGAGAGGCCCAGGCCACTTCCAGCTTTTGAGGCCCATAGCTAAACCCAATTATTACTTTCACTGCAAAACATTATATTCACACCTGAAAGTTTCTAAATTTAAGGCCCCCCCTTAACCCTTTAAGGACTGAAGGTACAAATTGCTAACGTTTCAAATACAAGCATTCATAACTTAACCCGACAAAAAAATCAGGGCTTAAAGGGTTAAGCTTGAGACCCAGGCCAAATGGCCCTCCTAGCCCCGCCTCTGATAGGCCCTGTGTGTATATATATACTGTATTATTGTATATAATTTTTTTTATCTAAATTTATTGATGAGCAGTGATTTACTGATTTTGTTCTGGTTAATACTGGAAACTTGTGCCACGAAACTTGACAGATTATGAAACGATGGAGCCCGTGATTAGTAATTATGCTAAATGTTAAAAAAACTTCACTTTTTCTACGTGAAGGTCAAAATATGATGATAAAAACCCACTGTGGAAATAAACTGTGTCTATTAGAGTGGGTTTTTATTATCAGTAATTATACTGTTGGGATTTGTCATGTAAATTTGCCAAGGAAGGACACCTTGAGCACTCTGTGACAAGAAAACTCCCGTTCTTCCACAATAATCGTGCTAAGTTTCATGAACATGGTCAGCCATTGATTTTTAATTGGATTTAAAACTGTGACATAGTTATTGAATCTCTCTCTCTCTCTCTCTCTCTCTCTTTCTTCACACGAAAGTCAAGCTGGTGGCCCCACCTCTTGGCTTAGCCTGGTGGAGTAACAAGTTGCTCTCTTGCGATTTCCATCGCACATAGCCAGACACACTCGGCTCATGTGGTACCACCATGACCCAGACATCTAGCCTTCTTTTAAAGAATTCCAGTAAACACCAGTAATGTTTCTGGTCTCCTACAAAAGTTGGTTTAATAGTTTTGGCTCCTTGACAACCAAGCTTTTTTCCTTCAGTTGAAGGTGTCCCTTGTCTGACCTTTAGTTTGGAAAGACTACACATTCTACCTTTCCTATTTTCCACTTGTTTGGGTGGTTACTGGATTGATTTTGAGGTTAGGTACCAGTTTTTCTGTTTTCCACGTGTAGATTACAATATCATTCTCTTTCCTGTGAATATAGATTAATTTATGGACTCTTTCCCAGTAGTCGAGTAATCGAGTTCTTTGCAGCCATCAATCAATCTTGACTGAATTTTTTTTTAATTTCTTCTAGTTTATTAATTTCTTCTTTTATATATATATGGGGACGCCAAGGCTGAACAGTATTGAAATTTTGGTATATATATATATATATCGACCAGAAATTCCTTTCCTCGCCGTTCTCAAACATCATGGAATCATAACAAAAGCTATACACGTGAGCATAAAACAGGCCCACGGAGGAAACACAGATTTTGTGGTATTTCCCGAAATGACCACCAGAGGACGTTACCAAGGCCTATAAAATGCAGGTTCTTTCTCAAATCACATTCACTTGCCATCTCGTTTTTGTCGTTACGTCTCTTTCTCAGCGCCTTCGTCAGTAACACCCTCGTCACGCCACCCGCTCTCCGGCGAAGGCCGGAGAGCGGCCCGCTGTTACTTCAAGGCTCCGGTCGAGCATACACGAAGTCTATCATCAAGTTAAGGCACTCTACAATTTCACCCTGCAAGAAGCAACATCACTGCTGCAGGAGTTTCCGTTAGTCCCCTTTTCAACAAGTCTCTACTGGCCCTCAACACTCATCCTCTCGCCGGTAAGGCCAGTGCGCCTGCAGAAGCAATCCTTCGAAGCTCAGGTCCGTAAACCTTCTAGTAGGCTACAAGCCACAAGCCTACCCTTGCCTTCGTGTTAAGCAATTCCCGCGTAGCCTGCATAGTGTAACCGCAGCCTAGAGAATAGGCTATACCCAAAAGTGTACGCAGACAACCGTCAAACTAACTCTCTCATTACCACTGCGGTAGGCCTGTACAATTATTTTACCGTATTTCATTATTTTTCTGTATTTGTATCCGCTTGTTTATTTGTTCATTTATGCATTTCATTTTGCCTAATCCATATACTGTACCATACCGTACTTTCATTATTTCATTTATTATTGGCTTAATTACTTATTGTGCGTTCACTGCTGCATATCTCATTAGCCTACCTAAATTAGTGTTTATCATCATTGTACTTGCTTAACGATTATACTGTGGAACCAATAATCACTCATTTGTTAATCACTACAAATACCGTTATATAATTGTTAATCACTGTGAACAAATAATTCATTTATTTTTCAAATTAAACACAAAACAACAAAGTAATTTTTCTCTCCTTATTAAATATTGTTTGTTTGGGCTGTAGGCCCAAGCTGGTGACCCCTAATTATTCATTTCAATTTAATTCATAAATTATAGTAAGCCTACTTTCTTGGCCACATCAAATTGGCGATCCGTAGGCCACTATATATATATATATATATATATATATATATATATATATATATATATATATATATATACAGAGGCGTACTTTGCATTTTGCCGGCCTTAGCCATGAAAATTGTCGGTGCTCCTTTAGTATGCGGTCTACAGACAAATTCACACTTTAGTATGCGGTCTACACCAATTTGTTTTTTAAATGTAGTTAAAGAAGGTTGAAATGACAATCTTACTTGAAAAAAATTTATTGAAAAGTTAAAAACATAAAAAGTTTAAATGTAAGGAAAAAAATTTATTGAAAAGTTAGAAACACAAAAAGTTTAAATGTAAGTATACCTTCTTAGCTTGTTTACTAATTGCTTGTTTACATCCCAATGTCAGTCGCCCTTGACGATTGGTTAGGTTTAGTCATGATATTTTCGTTAGTTTTAACGAAAATATCTTGACTAAACCTAACCAATCGTAGGTAGACCTGTAGACTGCACTTTGAAAAAAGTAGAGCGCGGCAGAATTTGTAGACCGCATACTAAAGGAGCACCAAATTGTCAATAGTGGCTTATAGTTGTGCCATATGATATCGCTAGTTTGCTGTTAGACGCTGCCGTTCTTTTTTATTTTAAAACTTATTTGTGAATCCATTTAATTTGTTAGTGCTTATAAGTTATTTATTTTCTATTTTTGTTTTCTTTGCCCTATTTAGATTGAAATACGACAAAATTTGCCGCCCTAGGCAGGTGCCTACTCTGCCTATACGTAAATCCGCCTATATATATATAGTTCAGGTAATGTAGATGCAAGGTCTTTGTTAAATACGTTGCTTAAACTTTGTAGAAGAGCACACGTGCTTTTAGTTTAGTTCTTGCTAAAATCAATAATGGAATTAAGTTCTCTTTCTGTAGTTGTAAATGGCAGACACGAGACGGACCAAACTACACGTGATCACAAGAGAAAACATGCTTACTCATGTCCGGTTCAGTTGGCCAGAGAAAGAATTCAGGATAAATATATACAAAATTAAATTCTGCAAGAATAGTTTTATGAACACACACACACACACACACACATTGTATGATTTCGCATGACAGAATTCTCCATTCCAAAAGTATAGTTGTGAACGGGAGTTTATGCTCATTTAGTTTGTATCTCAAATGTGGCAAAAGCGGTTGAATCACGCGAGATTTGTCTATTTGATTGGGGTCGTATCGTAGGCCGTTTTGAATTCAACTGAAGTGAACGACAGATCACTGAAGAACTTGCCATTTCACGCGCTAATGCAAATTCACAGCACAGAATGCAACTGCACCCATAAAATGACTGAAGCATCGTACGTTCATAAAAATGATAATTTTGTGAAAAAAACATTTGACGTTGTGAAGGTTCAAACCAATTTCATTAATGCATTTTACATATTCAAACCAATTTTATTAATACATTTTACCCATTAATCACTGCGCCATCTATCAAATAAACACCGAAATAAATTAAGCTCTACATCGTAAGTGTAACCTATTTTACAGTTATTACGCATGGATTATTTTTAATTACTTGAATATCACTGATTTTATATTTGGTTTGAAAGTTCGTGCCGTCAAGCGCTTCAGCGCGGAACGATCTTACTGTACAGGGTGTCCCAAAAGTCGCAATCTATATTTTGTTCGTCTTACAAGAAATAGATTGCGATTATGGGGGCACCCAGTAGATGAACGTACGATGATCTGAGGCCATTGGTATCACCAAGGTCGAAGCGTGATCTGGCTCGTCGTGCCACTATTCTTCTTAAAGATTACGTCTTCGACGTTGTCTCTGCACGTGACGTACAGTTTAAAAAAAAAAAGCTTTCCAAAAAACATAACAAATTACTAATTAGTAATGATTGGGTTTTGTTTTCTATAAATTTAATTTCTGTGACCAAAAAAAGAATAAAATATCCAAAGAAAATAGAATGTTACCAATTAGTAATTATTTGATATTTAGAAACTTCAAGTTTCAAGGTATTTTTTTTTTTTTTTTTTTTAGTTACTGTGCATCCAGGAACAGTTCAACATATATTTCTTATCTTCCGTGGTTGCGGACGATGCATAGTTCATCGGAAAATCGCTTTGCGACATCATAAATGAGCGGTTGACGGGTACATCCTACCAGTATCGCAACACCGCTTCCCGTCGATCAGCGAAGTTAAGTGACATTGGGTCTGGACTCTGGAGAGTAGTTGGGTGGGAGACCATCCTCCACGTCCGGATAATGTAGTGACCCGTGGTTCGGCTCCTACTTAAAACTGTAGATCCACTAGCATATATATAGGGAGGGCCATAGATCCCCCTTTGTACATCAAAATAAAAATACGGCTTGATGTATGTATGTATGTATAACATTTTTTAATTCATTATTAAAATATTAAAATACTTTAATATTTGTGTGGATATAGTAATATACACACATATTGTTCGTTTTGAAATTGAATTTTTTTTCCATTTTTTTGTCTTTCAGTTTCAATTTTCAAACAACCATTAACCTAAATGGCGTCGGTAGGCAGTGGCACACAGTTTACTGTTTTCACTTAGTACGTTTTTGTCGCCTGCTTCAGTTTGTGCATATTATTCAGGGATATCTATACAAGCAGTTGCATATACTAATTTAGCGATTACATCACTACCTTCCCCAAATTCGATGCAGTTATTTAAACTTTCTATACAGAGTAAGAATTGCGTGTCCATTATAGACAAGTTTATATTATTATATATATATAAAATTTCATTTTTAAAAATTGCAAATAGCTAACGGCAAAATGTGCCCCCCCACCCCCACCCAAACTTTGATTAGACCTATATACGCCACTGTGTAGATCCCCTCCGTCATATAATTTTGGATGCTGCGAAGAAAGTTAAACAACCCAATATCAGAGGTTGAGGAAAGTGTGAGCCGTGAACGTATCGGCGAAGTCTTTATTGGTTTTGGCAGCACATGTGCCAGTCAACCAACAAAATTTCATCACCTTAGATCCAGACCTGGGTATTCAGGAACCCAGGCGAAGTCTTGGATCCTCAGTGCCTTCAGCCTACTATGAAGTGTGATGGAAAAATTGTCATGATGTATGAGGCCATTTGGTACTCTGGAAAAACAAAATTGGTGTTAAGTGATGGGTATTTACAGTAAATTCGGTTACGCTTATTGAAATCTTGAAGAGGCATCTACTTCTATTGTGCCAACAACATTTCCTGCATCATAACATTCAAATTCTTCAGGAAGATTGAGCATCGATAGAGCATCGTGTCATACCTCACGTACGGCTATACGAGAAAAGAGGTGCCACGGGCTCGGGGCACTGAAGTCTGTACTCCATTCCTGTATACCGGAAGCTGAGTGCACGCCCCTGAAATATAGGGCAACCGAAAGAAACGGACATGAAGTGATATGGATCAGGGTGTCCTACAAAGCCGTTTTAATTCTAATGCCAAACAGGGTTAGTTCGTTCATTTTGCATGCCAAAGGGGTGTGCCACCAGATACTGACAAAATGTTTGCCTCGGTGCTTCCGTTTTGCTTTCGTCTAACGCTCTATTTCTCGTAGCCACGCCTCAACACCGCTTTCCGTGGATCAGTTAATGACATTGTGTAGTAAGTAGTATTTGGATGGGTGGTTGTCCTTGGCGTCCAGATGATGTAACGACCCGTGGTTCAGATTTTCGGATTCCACGTGCGTGAAGTTGTGAATCTCGTCTATCATAAACATAATGCATTATATTTCGAAAACAGGAGTCACTCGGGCCTAGCGAGGTTATCTAAGTCAGATGAATCATCTAAAGCTATATTTTATTAGCAAATAACCTTTAATATTAGGAAGTTAAATAACAAGCTCTCTCTCTCTCTATATATATATATATATATATATATATATATATATATATATATATATATACACACACACACACAACACCGAGAAGCAATTTCCGGAAACACTCCAAAAAATTTCCCCCTTTTCCCGCGCATGTCCTTGGAGAACTCCACGCTTGGTATGACGTCACCGAAAGGTTAAAAAGCAAATATGTTCAACCTCAAAAGGACATTTTGAATTTGGTGCTTTCATGGATCAAACAGGTTTTCCTCTTTGCTTCTGCCCCTCCCCACCAACCCCCTAAAACAGTTCCATAGGGATAGTATCACCGCCCAACGTGGTTATAGACGTAAAAAGAGGTCAGATTGGGCGCAACATCACCCATCTGGAAAATGAATCTGTAAAAACATCTAAATTCCACGTCCTTCATGTAACGAGAAGAGCATAAAAAATGGACTACTATATCGTTTTTGAAGCATGGAAATGGTATTTAGGATTTATAGTTGTCAATCCCTCCTTGAATAAAGTGATGTGACCTTGGCAATAACAGCATATCTTCTCAAAAACTAATTAGGAAGTACATATATATATATAGCCAGCAGTAATTGGGTATACGAAATACCTGCAGGCTTGGCAATGTAATCCCTGTTCTTTGGTCCCCAAAAGCACACACTGTCAGCTATTTATTCTCATGCCTAAACTCTGAGGATAAAGCAATATATATATATATATATATATATATATGTGTGACAAATCTAAATTACAATTGTAATTATAGTTTATCACGTGTCATTAAGATTCTGTAATAACAGTAATAAGAAAAACGTTTATTTATAAATTATCATTTAGATTTCTGCTACTGATTGTTTTTTCTCAAATTATTATTATTATCATCATCACTATTATTATAATTACTTATTTATTTATAGCAAGTGACCTCGAGTAAGACAAGCCAATTAGTCTTAAGTGCATGATCTTAATGATAATGATAAGCTTTATTGGGAGGATATAAATTCCAGTAAAATGATTATTTGGATATTTACTCATAACTATTTGTGTCGTGTATTGTTTTTTCTATAAGAAATATAATGATGTTTAATAAGAAATTTAATAAATTTATGTAAAATAACAACGCCAATCAGCTAAAACAAATTAGACCATTTAAAGCAACACGTTATGGAGTAACGTGGTTTTCGCAAATATAAACATTCAACCGAAAAATTTCTATACAGTAGTAAAAGAAAAAATACCAAAATAAAAAAAAAAAAACTTTCCTTTCACCCACATGTATTCAGACTTCCATTTTCTATCATCTACTTCTCCCTTATCCCCCCGACACCCCCTCTCCCCCATTCTTTTTCCTCAATTCACATTAGCAATTTCTTTTTTTAGTAGTTTCGTTGCATCAACTTTATTTTGAGTGGATTAACACAATGACTTTCACCACGTGTCGGAGAAGTCTCTCTAATGTTATGCAATAAATTTATGAGTCACGTACACCTGAGTTTACGCGTGTTTGTGTTTGTCTCTGTACGTTTTATCACGTACTCTCGTATGGTCGTTTTACGATTTTCGTAGATTGGGTCATTGTACTCAGGAACCGATCTCACTATTTAATTACGTCCATTTATTATTTTATTCATAACGTAGGTAACTAAAAAGAATATAGATGAAATTAATAATTTACTAACGGTTTGAAAAAATTATAAGGAAAATATTTTGAATTAATAACCATTTTTTTACGTTCATCTTAAAACCACTTCACTTGTTTTTACAAAATGTGAAGGTGTTCCGTTAATTAATATTCATAAACTTCAAGAGAATGAAGAGTACAGTATTTAAGTTAATTTTGTTTATTTCTGTACCTCGTGAAGAATTAATGAAGAATTGTAGAAAAACAAAATATTTTTAATTAAGTCTATGTCTCCTTCTCATTTGGATGCATATAATTAAATACTTTGAGTTGTTTGATCGTGTTCATGCATGATATTTCTTCTCTCTCTCTCTCTCTCTCTCTCTCTATTATTTATCGATGCAGAGTTGAAGTGCAATTATGGTTAAACAGCTTTTAACATCGAGCATAGGTATAGGCTATATATATATATCCTAGAGAGAGTAAAAAATTTAATAAAATATAAATATACATGTAACTAATCAACTGCAAAAAAAGTTATGCATTACAGGCTAAATAATTTGTTAATAATTCTATTTTTTTAATAATTCTGGGTCGTTAACTTTGATTTCATCAGCAAACTCTTGCTTTAATACAACTATGTTCCGCAAGCTTCGAGAATGGAATGAAACTTAGCCAATCACAGGCCTCTATTTTCGACCAATAGTATAGCTTCAAGTAGCCGAAATCGACCAATCAAGATGGTCATATAAACAACCAATCAGATTGTTTCATGGTTTAAGATTATCCAATCAGGCACAAGAAAATGCGTGACGTCATAAAACATATATAAAGGTGTACTTGTGCCGTTTTAGAATTTAGTATTCAGTTGTTTGTGTCCTGTCGTTTTACTTGGATATATAATTCAAAGGTAAGGTTATAGTTAACTTAAATGTCGATAAATTGTTTTTGTGTTTATATTTTATTGTATATTATTGGAATACGGTCGAAAAATTGAAAATCATAAGTTAAGCATTTGCATTTTATAAAGATATAAAAGTTTGAAATTGGCCTCTGCAAACAAAGGCCGTGGCTTCACAGTCCAGCCAAGCTGAACTGAATGATGAATGTAGCCCGCGTAAAATTGTTAACCCGAAGTTAGAACTCCAACCAAAGTCAGACCTGAGTTAGGCCAAGATTCAGGTGGCTCTCGGAATTTGTAGTTGTAATGTATGTAATGGTTTTGAAGTTAAATTTGTTAAGCCAACCCAAAATAACCCTAGGTTACAGTTTTGAGTTAATCCGTACAGTAGGCTAGGCTAGGCCTAATGTATAATCGTGAAATAACGTCAGTAGTATTTCTAAAGCAGGTTATACTGAGACTGAAGTATGTGAGGAGAGAATTTATTGTATATTATTGAAATACGGTCGAGAAACTGAAAATTATAAGTTAAGCATTTGCGTTTTATAAAGATATAAAAGTTTAAAATTGGCCTCTGCAAACAAAGGCTGTGGCTTCACAGTCCAGCCAAGCTGAACTGAATGATGAATGAACCCCACGTAAAATTGTTAACCCGAAGTTAGGGCTCCAGGCAAAGTCAGACCTGGGTTAGGCCAAGATTCAGATGGATCTCGGAATATGTAGTTGGTAATTTTGTAATGTATGTAATGGTTTTGAAGTTAAATTTGTTAAGCCAACCCAAAATAACCCTAGGTTACAGTTTTGAGTTAATCCGTACAGTAGGCTAGGCCTAATGTATAATCATGAAATCATGTCAGTAGTATTTCTAGAGTAGAGCAGGTTATACTGAGGCTGAAGTATGTGAGAGGAGAGAATTTTGCACTCTGATACCAGACTGCATAATCTGCAAAATCTCGCATTTGAAATTGTGAAAATCTCGTACAGTATGAAACTTTTGGTACTTTTTCCGTATTTCTCTGCTATTGTATTCCATCTTTTTTGTTAGTGGGGAAATACCACAAAAATATCACCACCTAACAGATTATCAAGGGTGTACAGTTTACCTAACTGGGCATTCAATAATTTTCCCCTAGGTTTTGATTAATTTTAAGCAACTTTTACCTAATGGCTCTTTTTTTATTTTTTTGCTATTGTGTGTGTGTGTATGTATATATATATATTATATATATATATATATATATAAAATATAATTGAATGCTCAGTTAGGTCAACTGTTTGCCCTTGATGATTGGTTAGGTTGTCGTGATATTTTCATTAATTAGGTAATGTTAGCAGAAAAATAAAAAAAATTACTAAGAAATACTGAAGAATAAGTTTTTGTATTTTCAGTCAAAACTTCAACTTCTAAAACTTTTGCCCTATATGCTGATCTTGAATAATTTTGGTTAAAACCTCCGCGTAACTTGTTGGCTGGATATATATTTTTAGGTACCATATTATTTTTACTCATTGTTTTGTTTTGCATTGGGAGCAAGTGACCCTCCCAAATATAAGAAATAATAATTTAAGTATATTCAGATATTTGTTTTCTCTTTCAGGTTCTTGTGTTGTATTAAACTATTAAGTATTAATCATGATAAGTTTTGTGTGGTCACTGTATACAATAAATGATCCTAGCAATATCACTGCAAAGTGTAATATTTGCCAAAAGATTAATTATCAAATGTGGGATGGAGAAAGGTGGCCAAAAGTCTTTTAACATGACACCTCTTCATAATCATTTGAAGATTAATCACCCAAAAGAGTATGCTGAAGCCAAAAATGAAAATGATAAAAAAAGAATAGCTGCGACTGAATCAAAGGAAATAGGCATAGATAGAATATGGGCTAGACCAGTGGTTCCCAACCGGTTTTGGCTTATGGCCCCCTTAGGAACCTTATTTTTTCCTGTGGCCCCCCATAAGCATTATTTTCAGTAGGTAATATGCAGATGAACTCTATTTTAGGAATTTTTTTTTTTCCTGTGGCCCCATTCAAATGTGCCATGGCCCCCGGTTGGGAAACACTGGGCTAGACCATCAACTTCTACTGGTAGTACTCTGAAAGAAAAGAAAATAGACTGAGTAAGTAGATCTCAATAGAGGAAAGCTTTTCATCTAAAAAAATATGGGACATCAATGACTCCAGGTCTGTGATGATTCACTGTAAAATTGGCATGATGATGGCTTTGGCCAACCAGCTATTTACTTTAGTTGAAGATGATGGTTTTATTGATCTAATGGCCTACCTCCAACCCAGATACCTTTTACCGAGCAGAAGGTACTTCTCTGATACTATAATTCCTCGTCTTTATAATGAGTTCGTCTAAAATTGCTCAGAAGCTGGAAGAAGTAAAGCATGTCAGCTTTTTTTCAGATATATGGATATGCACAACCTCTCAAGAAAGTTTTATATCATTATTGGGTCACTGGATAGGTAAAGATTTTGAAAGATACGATGCTGTGCTACATGCCTCTCATTTCTCAGGGTTGCACACTAGCAAGAATGTATCTGAAAAGTTTCGCTCTATGTGGGATAGTTGGGATCTTGATGCAAAAGAGGAATTTATTGGTGAGGGATGGAGCTAGTAATATGGCTCTTGGTAGTGACCTGGCTGAAATAGCTTCAATACACTGCAGCATTCATTTACTCCAACTGGTTATTAGTGACTCAATTATGGTTCAGAGGAGTGTAATTAATATTCTTGCAAAAAGTTGCTACCTTGCAACTCACTTTAATCATTCTCCTTTGGCCTGTAACACATTCAAGTGCAGCAAAATCTTGAGCCTCTCCTATTGGTTCAAGATGTCCCAACACATTGGAATAGTGCATATTTCATGCTAGAAAGATTATATAAATTAAAAATTCCAGTGCAACTATATTTGGCTGATTGTAGTGAATTACCTACCATCACATCCTTTGAGTGGACACTGATACAAAATCTTAAAATATTAAAACCATTCTTCCAACTAACTCAGGAAATGAGTTTGGAAAAATCAACTTTGTCTTCCGGAATCCCAAGCATTTGTATTTTACAAAGCTTTCTTTCAAAGATTGGCCATGATGACCAAGGTGTTCAAATGACAAAGAGAGAACTCCTGACTTCTCTTTGAGCGTGTTTCTTGTCAGAGAGTAATGATGGGAAGTCTTTCAGCATAATGAAAAACAGGGCTTGTGTAACTGCGACTGCAATAGATCCACGGTATAAGTTATCTTTCTTTCAACAAGATCAAAAAGAGCAGGCTAAATCCTGGCTGATTGAAGAAGTCAGGTATTGAAAATGATGAAGGTGGTAATGATTCAAGTAGAAGTGAAAGCAGCTCAAATTCCAGTTCTCCTATGTGAAAGAGGAAAGATGAAGAGGACATTCTTGAAGCTTGTTTTATGGAGATCACAAAAGGAGAGCAATCTGGGAAAGTAAGTTACGATCTTGAGAAGAAAGGTTGAAAAAAAGACTGCTCCTGTTCTACTGATTGCAGGGGAGTTAGACCGATGTGCATCTGAACCTCTTGTAGATAGGAAACGCTGTCCAGTTCAAATTTTGGAAGCAGGATGACCAATTTCCTCTCCTTAACTATTATTTCAAAGTTTCTCTGCACACCCGCATCCTCTGTATTTTCAGAGAGAGTTTTTTGAATATGGAAACATCTATGAAGCAAGGCAATCCCGAATATTGCCTAAAAGAGGAGAAATGCTCTTGTTTCTGCACCACAATGGAAAAAAGTTCTAAATCACTGTTGTTGTTGTTTTTTTTTTTATTCTGAAGACCTCCAGGCTGAATGGTGGCATCTGACCTACACAATACTGCCCTCCATTTATTGATTTCATTCCAGGCATTTTATATTGTATTCAATGTATTGTTTTACATTTGTCAAGCTTGTAATGTTTTGTATAATTTTGAAAATAAAGGGGGGGTGGGGAAAAGGAGAAAAAAGAATGAAAAGCAAGTGCAGGGGTCTAGCAATATTTTACTCTTTTTAAAAAATTTAATGCCTAGACATTTTTATAAAAAGCTCTGATTATATTAATAGAACTGTAATCATTAAGGATGGACAAATGTTTTATTTATTCTTGTCATCAGTATTGTGTTGATTTAATATAAAAAGTATTGCTGGACTGGTTTAGGCGTGGGCCCTGGAGGGCTTTCCATTTTTTTGTATATAAAATATTATTTGTAATGTGTTGTCATATTATGGCAGATTTTCATACAGGTGTTAATTTTCTAATGTCTTGGCCTATATCTGGCTGGATATGACCCATATCCTGCTGGATACTGGGTATTTCGCAATACCTGGCTGAATATCATATCCAGTGCACGCCTAATATATATACAGGGTGTACATAGTCAGGATCTATTTTTGTGAAGCACTTGGGAATTATATGGAATTCAATCATAAAATGATAGTGGTAACATTTATTAAATAATTAAGAGTAGGATTCGACGTGATGCCCATCAGTATCCCTGCACAGCTCAAATCGTTCTGGAGCATTTGCAGGGTTATGTTATCTGCAGCAGTTCGTATACGTGTACGTAAGTTTCAAGACTCGTAATCTTCATCTGATAGACGTGCGATTTGATAAAGCCCCATGCAAAGAAATCTAAATGGGTTAAATCTGGTGATCTCGCTGGCCAAGGTCTGTTGCTTCTGCGTCCGATCCAGCGATTTGGAAAATGTCCATTTAGATAATCCTGAACAATTTTGGCATAGTGACAAGGAGCACCATCATGTTGATAGACGACGGTACTAACAATCCTATCCCTGTCATTTATCAACATGATGGTGCTCCTTGTCACTATGCCAAAATTGTTCAGGATTATCTAAATGGACGTTTTCCAAATCGCTGGATCGGATGCAGAAGCAACAGACCTTGGCCAGCGAGATCACCAGATTTAACCCCTTTAGATTTCTTTGCATGGGGCTTTATCAAATCGCACGTCTATCAGACGAAGATTACGAGTCTTGAAAACTTACGTACACAACTACACGTATACGAACTGCTGCAGATAACATAACCCCGCAAATGCTCCAGAATGTGTTTAGAAATGCTGCGGAACGATTTGAGCTGTGCAGGGATACTGATGGGCATCACGTCGAATCCTACTCTTAATTATTTAATAAATGTTACCACTTTATCATTTTATGATTGAATTCCATATAATTTCCAAGTGCTTCACAAAAATAGATCCTGACTTTATGTACACCCGGTATTAAAGATTAAGAAAGGCACTGGGGTCTATTGAGGTTATCCAAGTCGTAAGCTATATTTTATTTTATAGTAAAATCTTTGAGAACATCAATCTTGTATCATTAATGAACATGCAATTTTTTTTTTTTTTAACTTCACTCAAAGTATTTAAAAAAAAATGTAGTAATGTAGGGGTTCACACAGTAAAGTCATAACAAATCCTGAAATATGAGCCTACTGTGTGCATTTAGTTTAGTGATGTAATGTACCAATTCTAATTTTTACCTGATGCCAATGTTGATTCTTTGCATAGATTTAAAAAAATCAATTTCCTTCATAAATTTTAGTAATCTAATGTCAAAACTTTCAATTTTTAAATTTGAAATTTGTTGAAATGCTTTTCCTTAACTCACTTCACAATGTACAGTATAGGCAGGTCCCATTTTGTATGGAGTTACATTCTTGGAATTCCACAAAATTAATCCTTATTTCTCATAGGCCCCATGTTATAAATGTGTTAGTTCCTGAGCAGCTTGTAGCCACCTACACCCAGGAAACAATAAGAAGTCAATTTAACCATAAAAACAAAGTTGAATAGTAATGAACATGCATCGTAATACTCATAGAATCAATTTGATATAATAAATAACTTAGAAAATAATATTTAATCCTAATTATTATTGTGCTGTACTGTACTTGCTTAAGAAAGGGCCTGAAGTCAGCTTACTGGGCACAGGAGATGAAGAGGGGGATCAGGAGATTGCTGAGCATTGATATTGTGGAGTGTGTAATATAAGTTTATATAGCATGTGAAATTAATTCATTTCCAAAATAATTTATCATGTTATAGGGTCATTCCACATCAAGTGGACCTGTGGTCCCCACCTCACCATGTCAGATTTTGTTCTAACTTTCCCCAGATTCCTTTAATCCTTAAAGGAAGTTCTGCAAAGTATTAGTTCCATATCTCTTGTGGTTCTGTCACTAGGGCTCCAAGAGCATGGGGGTAATTCCAGGACAAATAGACAAATGAAAGTGCCAAATGTACACCACCATCTCCAAAATTCATGAAACTTGGTGTGAGGGTTGGTTTTGTTCCAAATCACGAGAATCTGAATTTTTTTTGAAAATTGGTCAAGTTGGTCAAATTTTATGGCTTGGCCAAATGAAAAAACCAATAATTTTCAAATGTAAATATCTCAGCTGCTAATTGTGGTAGCATAATAAGTCTTAAATGATAAAATATGTAAAATTAACTAGCTTCCTAAAAAGTCAGCTTATAGTTTATTATAAGGCTCAAAACTGAGTTTGAAATTAAGTACAGTCAACCCTCGCTATAATGGACCCCGTTAGAGCGGATATCGGATAAACTGGACACACCACTGGCGACGTTAACCAGGAAAAGAAGTGTGTGACCCTGTCAGTGACCCAGAAGCTGGAATTAATCAAGAAGTTAGAGGCGGGTGCTTCGGTGGCCAAGGTGTGTGCGGAGTATGGCGTGAAAAAGCAAACTCTTTCTGACATTCGTAAGGCCAAGGACAAGCTAACTTTTATATTTTTATTATATTTCATTATTTTCTGTATCATTTATCATGTATCGTGTTCAGCAGACAGTGCACAGTACTGTATATAGTATCTACATTACTGTATCATATATGTATACCGTAGGTTACCAGTACCATCAGTTATATCGGACAATCGGCTATAACGGACACCTTTTCCCCCCTATTAGTCTGTTATAACGAGGGTTGACTGTAATAAAAAAAAATTTCAGACGACGAAGATTTATTACAGACTTGTTGGTCCAAAAAAAGACAATTTTCAATTCATATAAAAAATACATGTAGATAAACCAAAGGAGAAAAAATCTTTTAAAATATATATACAACGTACATACATAACCCCTCTTATATTTAGTGATAGAATATATTGATGATGATGATGTTTAATTTATAAAGCGCTTATCAGAGTATAAAATACTCTTCCTAATACTACATGTACACAAGTCTTTGAGAATGAATTAAGAGACAGTATTCTCATCCAGTGAATCCAAATTTTAGACACTAATAATATAATAAGAAAAAAGAATTTCAAAAGATTTTTATAACTATTAAGTAGATACACAAATTTTAGAAATATTATATAGACAATCTTAAATAGTATACATTCGATAGAATTTATTTTATCTTTTGAAAAGTTATTTAATTCTTGAAGCGTAAAAATGTATTGTATTCTTGTTCCTCCTCATAAACTTGCTTCAATACTCCCAAATATATTTTTGTTGGAACGTGACAAACATCATCTTGTGCAGGAAAAACATATGAGGGACATACGCCTGAAAGGATGGAGAAATTTTATCAGAAAATCATCATATTCATAGTCAAAGGACTGGACTAATCTGAGCCATAGTTTATTTTCATACATACAACCCACAAAAGAGCCTGTTTCAATTTCACGTTGAGAGAGAGTATTATGTTCTTGAAGTGAAGCAGAAACTCTAATGAGCTCTTATTTCAACTGACTGTGCACTCTGAGAGAGTGGATAAACCTTCAACGAATTCTTGGAAATTGTGATGAAGCGATGTAATTGTTGAGTACCTTTGATAGAAGTAATAGGTTCACTCAGACGTTTTTGCAAAGAAAGCTCTACATGTACAACCTTCGTAGAAGCCTTTATCTGTTTTTGTCCCGGCTTCAATCCAGCTGTAAAACAAATTCATAAATTTAGGTTGCGTGAAATAATCAAATATCAAATATTTTGTATATATGTATTCAAGTGCTGATGCTAATGTTTAAAAACAGAAAACTACGAATTTGGCATTAAGAAACAAATGTCCTGAACGGAGTCTCTATTGTTTTATTACCTGTTTTAATAGGGCTTTCATCAAATAAAGGTAAAATATTGTCGCTGAGCAAATCTTTATTGAATTGCCTGTCTTGAATGACAAATTCTTCCAATGGTGGTGGATTCGTGGAATCGCTAATGCTTCGCTCCATAGATTCATTAAGCATGTCTGGCACAGGTTCTGGCTCTGGATGAACGTTGAACATGTTCTCATACAATTGGCTTCTTTTTAATTGTGACATAGCAATTGCTGCATAGTAATTGATTTTCTTCCAAAATTCCATAGCTTGCAGCTGCCATGGCAGAGTACTTTTTTGATGTTACAGAAAATTCTTGTTTTTTCATAGGATTGCAACAAAATTTTGTGTTTTGAGGCATTTTAAGGGTTAGGTAAATTTGCGTATACTAGAAAATTAGGTATACAGTATACTGAAAATCTGGAAAGAAAGCAAACAAATTAAAATTTGGAGGATTTTTTTTTTGTCACTTTTTTTCATAATAATCGTCGATAAGCAGACTTTTTATTACTTATTATGGTGTACATGCATCAAATAAACATTTTTTATTCCTAGTCCTTTTTTCGAAAAATGATATCTTTGCTACCAAAAAAAAAAAAAAAAAATTTCCAAAAAATTATAATTTTATTTTTACCCTAAAAAAAGATACATATTTAGAAACTACAGTTAATTTTACATATTTTATCATTTAAGACTTATTACGCTACCACAATTAGCAGCTGAGATATTTACACATTGTTGGTTTTTTCATTTGGCCAAAATTTGGTCAAGCCATAAAATTTGACCAACTTGACCAATTTTCAAAAAAATTCAGAAATTTGTAATTTGGACCTAAACCAACCCTCACACCAAGTTTCATGAATTTTGAAGAGGTTACTGTGTACTTCATTTGTCTATTTCTCGTAGAATTACCCAAACATGAAGCGTCCCTTAAGAGTTCTTCGAAGTTCTTCCTTTTTATTTGTGGCTTCTTCATCTATAATTTTTCTGATACTTTCTCTTTCCAGAGAAACTCCAAGTTTCTTGGCCATTTCTCCATTTAGGCCTAGAAAGGCTGGTTGTGAAAATAAAGATAAGGGGTCATTCTCTGTCAGATCAACCAAAAAAAATTGAAATTAACACCCTCATCTCTCATATTTTGCTGAAATTTGGTTTATAGGGAGTTTGTGAGCCCTGAATCCATTTCTGAAATTATAAGGTCAATCCAACCAACGGTTCAAGAGATATGACCTCGGGCAATTTGAGGTCACTCGCGAGGTTACTAACATTTGGCGAGCCATATCTTGGGTAATAATTGTCATAATTATATAAAAGTATATATATTTAGAATCAGAAAATGACAAGGAATCCAAATATGCAAGTTTTAGAACTCTAGGTTGAAAAATAAAAAAGTTACACTGTAACCAAAATTTGAGGTCACGATTTGACCTCTGGGGTATCAAATGAGAATTTTTTTTTTAAATGTAAAAAATGAAGGCATAGGCATTGGCTATTAGAATCAGCAAAAAAAGTTTGTTAGTATTTTTCATGTAACTAACATATAAGTGAACACCATATTCATAAGTTGTGCGTCAATTCTACCTATTTTTTCATACTTAAGCTCATAATTTGACCTATAGAAATTAAAATTACATTTTTTATAGATATAAAAAACAAAGTCAGAGTTCTTGACTAATAGAAACAATCATAAAAAGTTTGTTTATGTTGGTACTTTTCATGTAACTAACTTATAAGTGAACACCATATTTATAAATTGCTTGTCATTTCAAGGAATTTTTATATCTTAGCTATCAATTTGACCTCAAGCTCCAAGAATTTAATAAAAATTGTATTTCACTGCTAATCTACACTGGCAATAATAGTTATAATAGTGAAAGGGGAAGACTAAGCTCACATGTAGCCTAAACAAACCTGTTGAAACATGTTGCTACTTGTCTAAGTGCAGAATCAACACAGATAGTTGCAAAATTCCTTGTCTACAGGTTAGTACAGTTCCAGCCAGCACTGTGGGTGGCTGGTGGGTATGGTGTTTTAATGAGCCTCAGAGACTATCAAGGCCTAAAATATTAAGTGTGTATAGCTATATATTTTCTAAAAAATATATATTACCTAATTGTAAATCCTATATCTTTACAGATCAAAATACAATGGTTCGGCACTTGAAATACTGCCAGGACCCTATTCAAAAACAAGAAACGCATAACAATCAATCTTAGAAAAGTGACTGATGTACTTGTTGAAAAATGTGCTGGAAGAGTGAAAAAAAGACTCATTGTTGTGTGTGAACTGCTGGACACTGATAATGAAAAACCCCACTATACTTAGTACCACTGAAAACAACGAGCCTGAGCAGGATTCAAATTCAATATAAGAACAGATACAACTTCACAAATCTCTGTTACCATGAAGAGGATTTTGGTCTGTCTTGTGAATGGCACTTCTTTGCTACATCCCATGGCAAAAATGCATGTGATGGGATTGGAGGAACAGTGAAAAGAGCTACTGCTCGTGCCAGTTTGCAGAGAACTACAGAGAGGTAAATTCTTACACCAGAACACATGTTTCAATTTTGTGAAGAAAACTTGAGCAAGAAGATAAATTTTTTCTTTGTAACTACAGCTGATTTGAAAGATGCAGAAGAATGGTTGGAACATGGATTCAAGGATAGTAGGGCTATTCCTGGAACTCAGAAATATCATAGATTTGTTCCCCTAAACAAGGAAGAACTGATGGTGTATCCCATTTCAAGTGGCATTGGAGAAAAGAAAAGAATAAGGAAAAGTCATTTTACTAATGAACCTGCAATGCTTGGTAACCTAAAATGTGTCAAACCAGGAGAGTATGTTGGCTGCATTTATGACATGCAAGTTTGGTATGGAATTGTGGAGGAATATTGTGAAGAGTTTGATGATTTCACTGTGAACTTTCTACATCCCTCTGGGTCATCAGGATCAAGTGCATATTATTATCCATCAAACAAGGATTCATGTGCAGTGCCAGGACATCATATATTAACTGTAATGAGTTGTCCTACCCTAAGAGGCAGCAGCAGAATTCAATACATTTTTCCACAAAAAGAAATTGATGAGAGCATCGAGCATGCAAAAATTGTATTAGGCTAGCACATGAATCCTCTAAGTAGGTCTTCCCCTTTCACTATTATAACTATTATTGCCACTGTAGATTAGCAGTGAAATACAATTTTACATTTTTTGCCTTTGTTTTTATATCTATAAAAAAAATGTAATTTTAATTTCTATAGGTCAAATTATGAGCTTAAGTGTGAAAAAATAGGTAGAATTGACGCACAACTTATGAATATGGTGTTCACTTATATGTTAGTTACATGAAAAATACTAACATAAACAAACTTTTTTTTGCTGATTCTAATAGCCAATGCCTATGCCTTCATTTTTTACATTTAAAAAAAAAAATTCTCATTTGATACCCCAGAGGTCAAATCGTGACCTCAAATTTTGGTTACAGTGTAACTTTTTTATTTTTCAACCTAGAGTTCTAAAACTTGCATATTTGGATTCCTTGTCGTTTACTGATTCTAAATATATATACTTTTATATAATTGTGACCATTATTACCCAAGTTATGGGTCGCCAAATGTTAGTGACCTCGCAAGTGACCTCAAATTTCCTGAGGTCATATCTCTTGAACCGTTGGTCGGATTGACCTTATAATTTCAGAAATGGATTCAGGGCCCACAAACTCCCTATAAACCAAATTTCAGCAAAATCTGAGAGATGAGGGTGTTAGGCACTGGTTGATCTGACAGAGAATGACCCTAAGGCTACACCATTTCTTACCACCAGTTCAATGATGTGCTGCTTGAACTTTTCTGTGGTCATTGTTACCGTAACTTTGTCTGTAGTAAAGAATCTTGTAAGTGGTGCTTGTCATTCAGTAGATTTCTGATCTTTTGTTAACTTTGAAGTAGTTGGAAGGTTTTTATTACTATCTTTCTCAATGACAACTTCTAAAATTTTGGGATGGAAACGCTGCAAATGTCTTCTCAAATTTGATGCTCTGGTTGGTGCATTTTTATCAGAGCCAGTAAAACCACTGATTTTTGCTTCACATAATTTTTCATCATCATCTTCTATCATACACTGACACACGAAATGTTTCTCATCTGTGGTTATTGTAAAATATTCAAAAACTGCAGACTTTGTTGGAAGTGTCTTTGCCATTGTGAAAGGGGTTTTAGACTTGAAAGTTAACTTATGAAATTTAGAAAGAACTTTAAATTAAATAAGCATTAAAAATAAAGTATTATCTGAAAAGAAAAAAATGAATTAATGGCATTAGTGTCTGAAATGGAAAACATTATTATTTAAGTGGTTTAACCACCATAGCTGCCAGTGATATCACACACAAAAACATATTTTATTAAAATTTATATTGAGGTTGGAGTTGGTACATTTTTACTGACTCTGACTCCAGCAGCACCAAAATTGACTCAGACTCCACAGCCCTGTGAAAATGGCACAAATAATTTGGCACTCAATGTGATGGGCGAAGTAGCCCTAGTGACAGAACCACAAGAGATATGGAACTAACGTTTTGCAGAACTTGCTTAAAGGAATCTGTGAGCAAAGTTAGAAAAAAATTTGAAATTGTGAAGTGGGGCACTTTTCCAAAATTGGTCCACTTGATGTGGAATGACCCTATAGCGATTCTGGATATGATCAGACTTGCCTGTATCAGAATTTTACTTCTATAGCTGCCATAGCTAAAGTGATGTTAGTTTTATTATTTGATAAAATAAAATAATTGTATTTTAGTTTCATAAATTATACTAATATTTAAAGTAGCTAAGTGGTTTTCCTTGTTTCAAACATGTTTATATTGTTGAAGAAAGAAAACAAATTTTCATTGGAGTTTTGAGTCCCTGGTGGCTTATTTAAAAAAAAAAAAATGGATACATATACAATTTGGGTTTATAAAATTGTTAAAATAAAATAGTCAACATAATAAGGTGTTTTAATATAAAAATTATAAAATAAAACTTAATATAGCGTATGATATTACAATAGTTTATAATATGTATTTAGATATTAGCTAGTTAGAGAAAATGTAAATTTATGGGTAATTTAACTTAAGCTTTGCCTTTTTCATGAATGTAAGATATATTTTTATAAAATTACACTGGAATCAGTATAAATTATAAATAGTGCTTTTTGCAGACATGGGGTTGATTACAAAATTTGATTGATTATGGTTATGATTGTAGGTCGTGAAATTTTTATTATGACTGTGAACTAGGGATGTACCCGATATATTGGTAGATTTTTATCAGTATCTGTATTGACTGATTTTTGAAAATAGCCAATATTTCAAAAGTACAATTTTTCCAAAATTATGAATAAAAGACTATTTGGAAGAAATTTCCAATATTTTATTATTTTATCATTTCACATAACTCGTTATTTTTTTGCAAGGTTTAAGTTCTCGTGTAAGTGGAAACTCATGGTGAAAAATAACTCTAAATAACAAGCCTGCATAGTGCATAGTCCTGGTAGAAAATTAAACATTAAAACTGAAATTGCAGAGACAAAAGCCCATCTATGTTCATCAAGGGTTGGGGGCAAAACCAAAACATTGTGAGGACAAAACTGTGTATTAGGAGGGTTGACTGTAAATATTTAATTCATGGGGAAAAAAAACTAGATGCATAAAACATGACAAAATACAATAGTATCCTCTGCCTCCAGAAAGAGAAAGGGGCTAACTCCTGACACAAGGTAGCTGTGTTGTCAGGGATTAAAAAATTATCTGGATTTTTCCAGTTGGGACTGTTGACACATTTTTAGGGTATAATTTAAGATACTGCTAGAGTTTTTGTATTTTTGCTTTAATTATAACTAGTTGGGACTTACTGGCCACCCTGTACATTCTGACCAGACATGGGGTCAATTACTGGGTTTCTATTACTATTACTTTTGTATGTCGGGTACTTCACTCATTTGAAAAGGATCTTTGTCTATTTAAATGCAGTTAGAAACGGTGTTAAACAAACAAACGCTTTATTTCAGACTCAACAGGTACAAACATTATACAAGAGGTCCATAGAAGATTGAGTTGTCTGGAGCACTGACTAAGTAGGCCAGTGAATCACTGTGTATAATGAATATACAAATACAATGATCCAACCATGAGGTGGTGTGCCAACTATCACTGACATAAGTAAAAGCTACCACCAGGAAGAGACTACACATAGATGAAAGGGTCAAGTTATTATCTTCACAGAAGGCTTTTAAGTGGTTGCTAAACAAAGAATTAGCATAAAGTCACCAATAATAGCTACACATGTCATATCCAACTTATCAATAATACTGCTGACCTGCCTCAATTTAATAAGGTACCTAATAATCTTCATTATCAACTGTCTGAAAAGGCATATAGATACACAGAATTACAAATTTTTTGTCTACACAAATTTCTATTCCAGTTAGCCAATTCAAACCAAGTTTTAATTCACTAATATATTTCCCATACCCCAACCTCCATAGAATAGCTACCCCACTACGTCGGTGGCCTGCAAGAAGACCATCTTGTTTATCTCGGGTGGCCTTCCCTATCCATCCCATGAAACTTCCTAGACAGGTTATTCAGGTCCTTTAAGTCCTGTTTCCTGCAGACAGAATATCAGCATCCTCTAACAGTTTATCAATTATGATCCGCCTGTGTTTGCTGTTATTGCCTAAGCTTAGGTCTCTACAGTTATAAGAGATTACCTTGAATGTTGCAATTAGGAAAATGCAGGAGTTCTGCCAGCCATCTCTACATGTTGAATTCCACCTATACCAGCCACAGCAGTTAAACATTAAACCCAACTGGATTTTCCTCCACAGTATGACACATGATGTCTCCATAATTACCCTCTCCAGCACTTGTGAGAGGGGCTGCAGGTGTTTTTCTTCCCTTATAGAACTGCCATACTGTTAGATCCATAAATACCCCTGGATCATCACAGACTGCTGTAACTTGAAAGGAACTGTACATAGTCGATCTGGAGTCAATTTTCCTACATGTAACCTGAACATTCACCTTATCTTTCACAAATACCTGCAGCTCTTTGGCCACAAGGTCAGGTCGACATCTCAAGATGAAAATGTTTGTAGTTTTTGTTGGTACAGCCATCATATGATCTGTTTTGGTAGCCCCTATGATACCCTGCCATTCTCTGCCAGCCTTTGCCACAGGCTGACTCCCTCTAGCTAGGTGCATGAGTGGGACCAGGTCCCCTCGAGGGACCACCACCATTAGCTACTGCAGTTGTTGCAGTTCTTGGAGGGGTCACTCACTTCTGGCCCCTCCTTACCATCATTGTCTAAGGTGCCTCTTCATCATGACCCCCAACTGCATTCCCAGCATCCTGATTCACCAAGGCCCCTTGGGGGGGGTACCCTGTGTGAGATGGTATTGAGCTGGTGATGTAGCAGTATCTGGATTCAAGGATCTAGGATAAGACTGAGAAGCAGAGGGCTCTGCACTTGTGGATCCAGGATGAGGCTAAAAGGTTCTGCACTCATGGATCCAGAATGAGGCTAAATGGCAGAGGGCTCTGCACTCAGACTCAGGATGTGGAGGAGAGGCAGCCAAATAAGTATTTGTTTCAACTAAATCATTACAATTTCAGAGACTGTAGGTCTTGATAAATTTTACTTTATTGAAGTAAAAATTTGCCACACTATTAGTTCACATACATGTTTATTTTAGTTTAGAGTAGATTTAGTTAATTTTTCAGTTCTTTGTTCACACAATATGTTCCATTGCCACTGTGATAGAAAAGTAATAGACTATTATCTCTTACTTTGCCTTCTATTACGTACTATTACTTGAAAAATCCTGTAATAGTCTATTGCTATTACCTATCACTATTACCTCCTGTCAGATTCTGACTGAACAAATTGCTTGCCAAAAAGAGGGTGTTCTTCCTTTTAAGTGGAATATTGAAAAATATTTTTAAAGTTTTCATATTCTAATTTTATTGCGAGAAAGCATCAGAAATTGCCTTTTCATATCTGGTTTACTAACTTAAGTTAATGTGCTGGAAGGAATTTTGACTTTAGTTATTTCCAAATTTCAACTGCTTTACTTTTGGTGCTGTTGCAATTGGTTTAAGAAATTATTCTGTGTTGGTTGAAATTAGCCTAATGTTGATCATTGTGTGAAATCACAAAATCCATAATGTAAGTATTGATGATGAACACTTGTTAAAGTATGTCAGTTTCGCGGATAGGTCTGCAGTCATGCTGTAAATGTTCCTCCTGGTAGTATTTGTTTGTTGGTATTTAACAGCTGGAAGATGGGTATTACCGACATCTATCCAAACAATGTTTGGTATATTTAAATCCTTTTAACTATTTCGTTTTTATATTTAAAAAAATATAAAGTAAATAGTCAGTGAAATTACCTGCAAAATCTTATAAGGAAAAAAGGTATCAAGAATATATGTAGAAATTATTGAATATTTTATATTAATGTTAGGCATTGTCCTTCTCATGGTGGTTCTCAAATTGGAATATACGAGGGATATTTGATAATGGGCGAAAGAATTAAAGATAAAACTTTATTTGCGCAAAAATATGAAAGTGTCAGGAATAGACAAATCTAGCTATGAAGTAAGATTGTTACCATTCAGTTACATATATAGATATAAAGGTCTGAAATATATACATCCAAGCTTTTGTTGAAGGTTTAACTTTACTCTTAAAAAGTTGAGATTGCCAAGTTAGAGGTAGGATTGAGAATAAGTATGTGAAGGTTTTTATATCTGGATTAACATGATGAACCACTCAGGTTTGTTGGTTATCCTACTTTGATAAATGGTTTCAAGTAGTGGTTCCCAACCTTTCAGGATTAGTTTCCTCCCTTTGCAAAAAGCTAGCTGCTGCTTCTTACTCTCAAAAAAACAAAAAAAAACAAAAAATTTGTTAACCATGTGGTAGCAAAATAATTACAATTTAATAAAAAAGATGAGTAAATATACAGATCTACAGAAGCTAAGGCTAACAAAGACCCTAAGACACACCATATGCATATCTGGAAAAAAAAATGAAATATAGTTTGCAATATTTGCATTCCTTTTGCAGAGATGGTCAAATTCTCCAGGTTGGAAACCATTCATTGAAAAACTATATTTTACAATTTTGCAAAGTATCATTTCAAGTTGATAAATTGTTATTAAATTACACTGGTTGACAAAAGAGAACTTTTCTCTCTCATCGAAGATGTATACACTATACACACTTTTCTAGACTAGTTTTGTTCGCTGATTCCAAATCTGTTTTTGGTTTTCCTCTAGTACATTTCGTTATGAAAATATGATGTGTTAATTTCAGCACAATTTATCATAAAAGTACAACTTTATTCATAAAAAGAAATGTACACCAACCTGAAAATGTTGCACGTATGATTTTCTTTTGTAAACCTTGTCCAGATTGTCGTGGTACAACATCCAGCGGTTGTCTGCCAGCATACTTTCATTCCAGAAACTTTGGTAGTGATTTTCCAGTGACTGGATGTCTTGATGGAAGTATTCCCCCTGCTTGTCACTGACCATGCCAAGGTTTTCAGGAAAGAAATCTAGATGTGAATGTAAAAAAATGTATTTTCAAGAACATGCAACATCCCATTTCTTGATATGCATCGAGCAGTTTCTGAACTCCATCTTTGTATGCAGGAGACTTGTGGTTACCCAAGAAGTTTCCACAAATCCATTTGAAAGCCTGCCATGCTTTTAGTTCTAAGGCATTCAGGCTTTCTTCAAAGCTTTCATCCTGCAGGACCTCCCTGACTTGGGGCCCCACCAAGATTCCCTCCTTCAATTTCACAGCACTGATGTTTGCAAATTTTTCAACAAGGTATCAAAACCCTCAAATTTGCCTTACCCATTGCTTTCACAAAATTTTTCATTAAGTTGAGCCTAATGTGGAGAGGTGGCAGGAAAATCATCTTTGGATCAACTAAAGGAACACACTGGACACTGCCAATTTCTGGCTCGTATGTGCTTCTTTGATGCCAGTCACATCTGATGTAATGATTGGTGGTAGCATGGCTGTCCCATAGGCATGTAGGAAACAACAGTATTTCATGAACCCTCCTTGCATGCTCATTAACATACCAATGACTTTGAGATCACTACAGATATTACATTGATGAGTGCTGTATTGGTTTGCTTTGAATAGTATATTTATCATATGTCTCCTCTAGATGAATGGAGTGGGTGATTGGGATGGATGGCTTTAAGTTCTTGTTATGCAGAACTGCTTTCAAGCTTTGCTGTGAGGAATCAATGAAGAGGCACCACTCAGATGGTATGTGTGCCTGTGACAAGCTCTAGAAAAGTCCATTGATATCATGTTAATAGCAGAGTGCACTGTCTACTTTAAAGAAATTGTGGTTTCATTTTTGATAGTGATACACTCGGATGTTCTTCTCAAGTAAGTGTTTCTGCTTGAGTCTCGGAGAGAAGTTCTGATTTCTCTTTGGAGAGGGCTAGGCCTCTAATGAGGTCATTCAACTCATTTTGGGTAACCCTCTCTGGCTCTGCTCTTCGTCAGGTGTGTAGTCAAGATTGGCCGAAGGTCCTGCACCTTTGTTGGATTCCCTTTCATCTTTTAAAGAATAGAGTCAATGCTGTGGAGGTACTGGAATCAGCATTGTGTCATCATGAGGGATTGGTCTGATCGCGAGTCTACATTCGGATAAATGATGTTATGCTTCTTCATGGAGAATCCAGTTATGTTACCATTGCAAAAGTAACAGTTGCCATGGTCTCTCGGCTCCCTCCATATGGGTATAGCAAATGGCATTGGCTTTTTCCTTTAGTTCAACCAGTCATGTAATCCATTCAAACAAGTGGTACAGATAACATGTGGTGCTCATGCCTTATCTTGTTGCCTAGTGGACAGCTGAAGTATAACTAGTAAGTTTCCTAAAGATCCATTGTGATTGTCATGAATGAGCTGCACACGTAACAGAAATTGTCTGGGTGATTTTTACACTTTTGAGGCATGATGATCAATGAGTGGGTTGATGTAAATCACCTAAAAAAATAGTGTAAGTGGGCAACACACAACTAGACATGTGACTGTTATGCCAAAGAATAAAAGTGTGTACATGTGCCACATTTGCAAATTTGTGGCCAGCAACTGCTCTTGCCTAAAATTCCACAAGACAATCTGTGAAAAGCCTAAGTTGACATGACAAAATGCCATATATGAGTGATTGAGTGTACAGAAACAGTAAAGCAAAAACCCACATATCAGCTGCAATGACAAAATCCTCCGCTACATGTATGAGTATAAAGAACACATTATATATTGTGTATATGTAGTATTATATATAGTTATATGCACATACTGTAGGATGGGGTAACTGGGCACTACTAAGTTTAAGGTACATTTCATTATTATTTTTTCATTTTAAGTACCTACATCTATTACATAGGTAGATACTTACAATTTATGGAAAAAATTCATACTGTTATATAACGAAATTGACCTTAAACTTAGTAGTGCCCAGTTACCCCATCTTACGGTACATACATACATTATATATATTATGATCAGTCATCTCGAAAACTAGATGTGCTAGAGGAAAACTGAAAACAGATTTGGAATTAGCATCTCAACAACTATCTAGCCCCCTCTCCCCCGCCATAATTATATTTGATGAAAAATACTTGTTGGCCAGTGTTTGCAAAGCTACAGAAGTAGCCTACATTGCTCAAGTATTAGCTAAAATATAAATTACTTGCAGAATTTACAGTCCATCTCATTCATGAAATCATCACACATTTTTCTTAGAATTATCTGAGGCAGGAATTTCCACCTTTTTTAGGTTGAGACACCATTCTTTTTAAGTACCACCATGAAGGAAGGAAGGTGCATGTACATTACAACTTAATCAAAATTATAAAGAAAGGACTGTGATGTTGAATCTTGACTTTTCAGCTTTGTCTGGAAAGTGTTAGCTATTTATTTTAATAATATTCATTGACATTTTATTGATTCAAAATTCTGATTTTGGCTCTGTACATTAAATAATTTGAAATGTATATGCATGGTGAATTGAACAGCATGCAAACCTTGTCATGAAAGTAATTAGCAAGCTGCATGTGTCATTAGTGGTACATGTATCACAGGTTGGGAATTACTGATCTGAGGAGCTACTATATATCACATAATGTGGAGAGTCATTCAGAAAATAAAGTTTGTGATAGTTTAATGATAATTAGCAGACATGATATTGATATTTTGCAGAATTCTATCAAAATACACAGCTTCAGGCTGTTTAATTGACTTGATAACCTCAATTGATACGAGTGACTTCATGTTCAAATGTAATGTCTTCTTTCTAACTTTCCTCTTATGCTCTTCAGTTTTGTCATTAATAAAGTTATTTACAAAAAATAAGATTAAAACAATTTAAACATTTGTTTAATATCTTATCTCCTCTCAAACAACATCTCTTAGAGCTGGATTTCCTTCAATCTTTCACTGTACAGTATTCTAATTAGTGGTGTACCGATAAGTCAACATCGGTAGAATCGGCCATTTTTTGGGCATTGGCCAAATTTAGCCTATTCATGCTGATTCTTTAAAATTTTCATTCCAAAACAAAATCCATGTTTATAGAAAATTGAACATACAAAAAACACCGATAATAATTTATACTCATTTCGAAGTGTAATTGTATAAAAATAGTTTGCATTCATGAAAAAGGCAATACTTGATGAAACCATGAAATAAAATTTATGAAATTTTTTATGGCGATTTGATTCTACATTTTGTGCCCTGTGTACCAATTTCATTTATCCTTTTGTTACCTTTCGCTTTTGCTTCCGCCCCAATTGTTCATTCTGATGAAGGTCAAGCTTTTCACTCCACCCTACTACACCTACAGTTTAACGTAGCATCCGAACCACGCCCCACCAGCAGCAGCAGCAGCAGCCCAGCGTCTTAATTACTAGACTCCCCAGGATACCCATTTATCTACCAACCACTTTCTTTGTGTGGAAGGATGAACAACTGGGTTTTGCTGCGTGCCGCCTACCGTCACCAGGCCTCGAACCCGGGGCCGATGGATTCGTAGTCAGCGACGCTAACCACTACACTACCGAGGCGCGCGTGTTTAATTACTTTCCAGAAATTAAAACTATTTTGTTAGTGAAACGAAGTATTAATGCTGTTGCGGGTATTTTGCGCGGGGAAGTAAGTACTTGGCACTCCAGATCGAGTTAGAATTTATTAGTGTTGAAGTTGCGCAGGAATTAATATTTGACTTTCAAGTGAAGTATTATATTTTACTTTATTTCAGAATTGAACCAGAATGGCTCGTACTAAACAGACTGCCCGTAAATCTACTGGAGGTAAAGCTCCTCGTAAGCAGCTTGCTACAAAAGCAGCGCGTAAATCAGCCCCTTCTACCGGAGGTGTGAAGAAGCCCCATAGATACCGTCCCGGTACTGTTGCCCTTCGAGAAATTCGTCGTTACCAGAAGTCAACCGAATTGCTCATCCGTAAATTGCCTTTCCAGCGTTTGGTTCGTGAAATCGCGCAGGACTTCAAAACTGATCTCCGTTTCCAGAGCGCTGCTATCGGCGCATTGCAGGTAAATCTTTGGTCTTTTCATGGATTGAACAGTTTACTTATTTTAGTCGGATGTAATCTTTAACTAATTTATAGGTCTTTTTTTATTTTTGAGTTGTTCATTGAACGACAGATACGCAGTAAATACAGTACTTAATTTTGAATCTAAGTTGGGGTATTGACAGTACAATGCTAACTGATAGCTTTTGGTGAAGTTACTCTTAAATTTAGTGCTAATATTCGAAGTGCATAAACGTACGGATGGTGTGAAAGAAGATCGGTTGAACCCCAAAAAAGTCCGCTGTCACTTTATTTATTCATACTTTGCAAAGCGAGTACTACTTTGAATATAGAAAGAAGTTTTAGTTGCCGACTGAACCGTGCCAATTTTTACCCTACAGGAAGCTTCGGAGGCGTACCTAGTCGGCTTGTTCGAAGACACCAACTTGTGCGCCATCCACGCCAAGCGAGTAACAATCATGCCCAAGGATATTCAGCTCGCCAGGCGAATTCGAGGAGAGAGAGCTTAAGTGGCACAAAACGTGCAAATTTTAATTTAATTTACTTTTTAAGCTACAAAACTGCCATTATGAATGTAATTTTCACTTCTTTTCGAGTGTTTTAGAGAAGAATCCTAGTGTATTTTGTCGTGATGGTGATTTTTTTTTTTTTTTTTTTTTTTTTTTTTTTTAAAACATGTATATTACAAGATTTATTACATTTTCGGCACCTGAATTAGTGTAAGGCAGTTTTAATATTTTCTCATGGAAACTTTATTTATTTGTACTTTTCTTGACAGTATACATTCGATCTATATTTAAGGTGTTTAAGTAAGGAAAATGTGTATTAAATTTTCGCATAAGTGGTATATTTTAATTTCGTCGTAGCATTTGGCACTTGCGTTGACAATGGAGGTCGGAAAGTACAAGGTCTAAAAGAGTATAATAGGGAGCAAAAATTCATTTATTGGATACATTTCGAACTTTTTTTTTTCTAATTAGTACTGTAGTTTTAAGGATCTCTTGTATAAGCATCTTCGAGAATGAAGATGCTTTTTTTTTTAGTTAACTTATGATTTAAGATTGTCCTCAATTTTTTTTTTTGTATAAAATGTAAAATCTTAATAAAAAATAATTTATAGTTATTTTTTCCTTCCATAATGATTTTGAGCAAAATTATTTTAGCAACGTTAGAAGTAAGTTTTGCTTAAATCAATACCATGTTTATTATTACTCGCATAATCCAAGTGTTCTACATTGATTTATGCCTCCAAACTTAACCTTGAGTTAATAGAATATTTGTGATGTCGGATCGGAAGTAAGATTTTCCAGTGCCAATTATTTCGAAGTTCAAAGAAAATCCGTTGGTATGACTGCTTATTGTAGTTAGGTTGAGTTTATTGATTATATAATAAAAATTGGTGAGGAGTGTCAGAAACTGGCACGGTACTCGGGGCCAACTAATGTGGCCCATTCTGCTAACTTATGAATTATTACCACCAGCATCATTGCCGGAGCGGTTTTCGACGTTAGTGTTTTCACTTCGCTTATAGGGAAACTGTTACCTCGCTTAACTTCGGGGTGTTCTCTGTTCATTATGTGCTTTCATTGTTTTGCAATAAGTCGGAGCATAGTCTTAAGTTAGTGTTCACTTTATGTACATTTTAAGAAAGTGTCAGTTCTCTGTCTTTCTGGTTTTTGTTTTCAATTTGCTTTTGAAAGTTAGTCAGGAACTACCTTTTATCCACCCATTGGAAGTTAATGGATAGTGTCCCTTTGTGGTATCGTGACTCGAATTGAATTTGTTATATTTGAGTTTGTCTACCTTCGTTGGCAGTTCGACTGAATATATTTCAAGATAAAAGTTTAAGTCTGCTCTTCATGTCAAGTTGTGGGTTTCCATATTTGATATCTACTCTTCATTTATCTTGAGTATTTTAAGTTTTTTATTTTGCACTGACATTGTATTATTTAAAACAAAAAAAATTCAACCTTGGTATTTAGCAGGGATAACCCCCTGGGTTGGGGCCCTAGGAATTTTTTCCCCATAACCCACTCCCTCTTCTCACAGGACTTGTTTGGTACGGTTGTGTTCTTGAAGCGGGTTAAAAAAAGAATTCCGAAGCAATGGAAGCGCAACTTAAAGGTTTCATAGATTTTAAGTGAGTTCGCGTAAAGGGGGGAACTTTTTTATCTGCTGTGCCACATTTAATTTTTTTAATTTTAACGTTAAAACAATTGTGTGTCGTATGAAAGTTCGTAATGACGTATACAGATTAATGTAGTACCTCCACGTTTCTAAAAAATTTCACTTATTTTTAAATGCAGCAAGAATTTTAACTCGCTTACCGGAAGGGAAGCCCAAAATTTTGATGGCTGTGTTGTGAAATTATCGACCGACTAGTTTTTTCTCCATTTCACGAAAGTGTTTTCAATGTGTAAACTTTGGTATAACTTTCAATCAAAAGAAGTATGGTGAAAGTACGTGAATAATGATTCCCAAAACATTATATCGGGGAACACAAAACTAGCATTTCATATTTTCTAAGTACAAAACAAAAAACATCTTTATTGCGGATCATTCACAGTCCATAGCCACTTAACCTAACATACAAATACAATCTAAGTATACACTGAAGTTAATACAAAAATCGGGCCAATATAGCCATTTAACCTAGCATACTGGCATATTGTTTGATTAATTATCTGGCAATTTTATGTATGTTATTACAAGAGATCATTAACTGAAAAATATAATTTGTATACGTAGAAAATAATTAGCTTAATGAAGAAATCTGAGAAATTATGAAAATAGGAGTTCAATAAAAATGCTGATAAATTATGGGAAGCCGAGTTCAGATATGATTTTGTGGAAACTATATTTTTAATTATTAATTGCAACTAACAAAACATTTGTTGCGGATCATTCACAATCCGTAGCCATTTAACCTAACATACAAGTACAATTTTATGTATACACTGAACATAATAGAGAAGTAAGGCCAGCATAGCCATTTAACCCAACATACACTATGCGTATAAAATCTTTGCTACATTACAAAAAATAAGGTATTGTAAACCAGCAGTCTGAACCAAGACTGCCATATAGCTGAGAGGTATACAATATCTGAAGAAAGGACATTGCACAATAACACATTAGAGATATTTTGAACCCAAGTAATGAAATATATATACTTCCGCATTAACATTTGACTGGTAGGTAGGTTACGCGTAGTAAACATAAAACTGGCACTGCACCATTTTGGTTCCCCGACATAGCATACGAAAGTTATTATTATAAGGAACAGAGTTTATTCATAGCAGTATTTGTATAGTTCCACCGCAGATGGGATGTATATAATGCAGTACACCAAGTTCTAAAAAGATAAGTTTTGATTGAGTCTGAACACGTACCAAATTTCCTTACTAGCAAGTTACCCTGTACATAGCTTTTTACGTTGCCTCTCATTATCGAGTTCCTTTCGCAGCTCGTGAGTAATTACATGGCCCTAAGTATTTACACGTGTCTTTGACAGGTATTGTCTGACCATTCATTTCAAAAGACCCACATGATACATGTTTCAGTAGATTACACCTAAAAATCAAAATATATACATATCTCTAATAGTACTCTCAGCCCATGGGAAGAGTGTGACAGAAGAACAAGGTCATCAGCATACATTAAATGATTAATTTTTTCCTTTCCAATACACATCCAGTACGTGCAGTTTTTAGTTCATTGGTAAGGTCATCAATGCATAACCTTTGGTTAACTTCCGCCCGAATTGTTCATTCTGACGAAGGTCAAGCTTTTCACTCCACCTTAGACCTACAGTTTAACGTGGAATCCGAACCACGCCCCATCAGCAGCCCAGCGTCTTAACCACGAGGCCACCCAGGGTACCCATTTATCTACCAACCACATTCTTTGTATATACAAAAACGACAGGGTGATAATATACCCCCGTGCCTAACACCATTAGTTACCTTAAAACCTGGTGATACAGTGCTTTTCCATCTTACAAACATGGTCTGCTCTGTATACCAGGATGCAAGTATCCTAAGTATATATTTAGGTACCCTTCAACACAAGAGTTTCTTGAAAAGTTTGTGATGGTTAACTCTATCAAATGCTTTTGCTGCATCCAAAAAAGAGGAATATAGGTACAGGATGTCCGAGAATTATCTGTACAAGTTTTGGCTGTTATTAAAAGTCAACCATGAAGTGTAGAAATTCCAGTGTTGTCCCATTTTACAGAGAATCTCATTAAGTTTTTTCTGATACCAAGTTTTGACAAGTTTTTTAGAAATTCCAGTGTCCGAAAATTATCTGTACAATTTCATCTTTTAATAAAATTCTTGATAACACACGTAAAATTCTTAAACAAGATTATTTAGAATCTGTATTTTCAAAAGTTTCTTTTATTAAAGTAACGTTGTTACAAACATTCGATATGTGCACCATCAGTGATTCGCAAAACATCCAATCGATAATAATCCAAATGTTGCCATGTACGCTGCAGCATATCCACATCAATTCGCTCAATAGCAGCTGTGATTCTTGCTTTTAAATCATCAATGTCTGTCACCCGCGTACAAAAAAGAAAAAACTTGTCAAAACCTAATGAGTTTCTCTGTAAAATGGGACAACACTGGAATTTCTACACTTCATGGTTGACTTTTAATAACAGCCAAAAATTGTACAGATAATTCTCGGACACCCGGTATATTGCTACTTGACATCTTATACTTTAGGACGGCTTCTTTTACCATATAAATACACACGTCATTACCATGTTTCACTTTAAAGCCAAACTGATTGTCATAAGTTGAAAGTAAGTATTTATCCTATTATAAATGACATATTCTAACACCTTAGAAAGTATACTGGCAACTGCTATTGGCCTATAATTATTCTTATCACAGATACTAGCACCCTTATTTTTAACAACTGACAAAATGGACTGTGGCAAGTACCCATGTATCATACAACTTGTGAAACACACTAAAAGCATAGGTATTATACGAGGGCTACAACATTTTAAATGTTCTGCTTGTATGCCATCTAGGCCACAACTTTTGTCATCATCTAACTTGTATGCCATCTAGGCCACAACTTTTGTTATCATCTAACTTGTGAATAGCCTTCCAGATTTCTGAGTCATTAATTAGTAGCTCCTCAGAGCGTTCTACATTTAGGCATATATTTATATTTAGTATCCCCCCCCCCCCCCCCCCCCCCGAGACAATTAAATAGGGTTTCATAATGATTTTTCCATAGTTCTCCAATGTTTTTTACACCATGTACACTAGGGTGGAGCGAAAAATACTTTTTTTCTAGTATGAGGTTCTAATAGTGATTAAAAGTTGCATTTAGTGGAAGAAATATGCCTGCCAAAATATGAGTTCATTTGTTTAAAAGTCTCAGCTGCCACCAGGGGGCTAAAGTTAACACAATTTTGTGTAAAAAGGAAAAAAATGCTTCTATTTTAGGTTTGTCAAACTATTATAAAATTTTATCTTAGAATTATCTAATAGTTTGATTAAGATTCTTTAATGATAGGAATTCGTTTTGTAAAAATGCCTTTTCATATGCTTAATACCTTCAGCTGCCACAAGAGAGCTGAAGTTAACACAATTTAGAGTAACTGAGTCATGTTGAGACTACACTGAATGTTGTGGGGGAGGGTTTTGGTGTGAAGGAATTTCTTTCTGTGAGTCATTAGAACAGTGTGTTAACACTTGTCTTCTTAGGTAGTAGGCCTAGTCGCTCAGTTGATCGGAGAGTTTTTTAATATGATCGGAATATTATAAAACTATTTTAAAGTTATTTATATAGAGATAATATTGATTTTATTATAAAATGCTTGTTATAATGTATTATATAATTTTAGTTTATTTATAAATATATTATATATTTATATAATATTATATATACTTATAAAATATATTATATATATTAATTATATAATGTTTTGATGTTACAGGATATTTTGTGATTGTGAATTTTTCTTAAAAATATTATGGCATCAAATACTAAATATAAACATTTCACTAGAGAACATATGAAGTGTGCCATATTTGAAGTACCTTGTGAGATGAGTGATATGCAACTACCAACTTATAACTGCATTATGAAAGATTACCTGTTCACAAAACATTTAGTGAAGGAGCAGATGAATAACAAGGAACCTTCATTTTCTGAAAGAGAGGCAGTTTCCAAAAAGGTAGAACATATTTGTAAGAAGGCCTCTTTGCCAATAGTTTCACATACACGCGTTTTACAATGATGCGAGTGTACCATGATAAATACAGGTCCTTATTAAAGCCATACAAGTCACGCAAGGATCAGCCTAAGTACAAAAATCAGCTTGAAGAATTTGAAAACTCTTCAAAATGCACTTTGTTTGACATCTGCACCTGCAAATGTAAGGAGTTTAGGAGATGCTCATGTGAAAAGAGTAAGAAAGTCCTTCCAAAAGAGCAGGATTTTTTAAATGACCAACGAACACGCAGAATAATGGTGATAGGAAGCATTGACATAGCACACACAAGACGATTACAAGCAAGAGAACATCGAAAGGAAATGGAAAAAGCACGTCTGGAATCCTCACAAACAACTAGTGCTGCTATAACCAATACGTCCAACTTACAAATCGAAACAGAGACAAGTGAACTTCAACAACTAGAATAGATATCTGAAGATAATGAGGAAGATACAACCTCGACTCAATATGTAATATCAGAACAACAGATGCGTGAGCCACTGCCTTCATTAGCAATTACTTGTGATAGATTTAAAATGTCGGACAGAGCTGCGGCTGCTATTGCTTCTGCAGTATTGGCAGATCTTAAAATTGTTACTCCCGAAGACAAAGGGAATATTATAGACAGAAGTAAGCTAAGACGTGAAAGACAAAAACAGAGAAAGGAACTACAACAGATAGGAGAGCCAAAAACCATGCGGGGATTATACTTTGATGGCAGAAAGGATAAAACAATGATTCAAGTCCAGGAGAGTGATGGCTCTAACCACCAAAGAACCAAACGCGAAGAGCATATCAGCATAATATCTGAACCACACTCTCTGTACTTTGCACATGTGACACCTTCCAGTGGCAAAGCTAAATACATTTGCACAGCGCTAGTGAATTGCTTGAAAGAAAGGAATGTTGATATAGGGAACATCGTTGCAGTTGGCTGTGATTCGACAGTGGTTAACACTGGTAGTATTGGAGGCACAATAAGATTACTGGAAGAAGCCTTTAATAAGCCATTGCAGTGGCTGATATGCCTTTTACACCTTAATGAACTTCCATTGCGCCATCTGTTTCATCACTTGGATGGTACCACTACTGGACCAAGAGCATTTTCAGGAGAAATTGGCCGAGCACTTTCAGACTGTGAAAAGCTTCCCATAGTTAACTTCAAACCCATTGAAATTCAAGAGGACATGTGTGAAGTTGATGTAGATGACATAAGTACTGACCAGAAATACCTTCTTGAAATTCACAAGGCTATATCAAGTGGAACATTCTCAAAGAGTCTTAGTCATAAGAGTCCAGGCAATATATCACATTCAAGGTGGCTCACCACAGCAAACAGGACTCTGCGGTTATATGCAAGCACAGAGAATCCTTCAGGCAATTTACAAGAATTAGCTACTTTCATTGTTAGGGTATACGCACCAATGTGGTTTCAGATAAAGCGTAAACCATTATGCCAATATGGTGCTAAACATATGTGGCGTATGATTGCAAGAAGCCGGTATCTCCGTGAAGAGCTTAGGAGAGTACATGACTCAGTCATTCAGCGAAATGCATATTACGCAAATCAAGAAAACATTCTCATTGCAATGATAGCTGATGAAAGGGAGCATGTGCGTCAGTTGGGATTTAGGCGTATCATAAAAGCAAGGGCATGCATTCAAGAAACAGATGCTATCAGGTATTTTAAGGTGTCAGAAATAAATTTTTATGCCAAAGACTATACAGATCTCATTATGTGGCAAGATTTTCAGATAGCAGAACCACCGATAACCAAAGGAGTTTCTCTTGATGATATTGAATCATGCATCAAACATGGTACTACTCTTCATTCAGAATTATTTCAGTTTCCATGTCATACACAAGCCGTAGAGAGATGCGTCAAGCTCGTTACAGACGCTGCTGGATCAGTCTGAGGACCTACAAACAGAGACGGTTGGATTCGTGCTACATTAGAATCACGTAAAAAACAGCCAAAATTTGACACAAAAGCAAATTACTAAATAGTCTTCAGCAAGAACCCTTTCTAGAGGGAGGTTGGTTGGGGAAAGGGTGGTAACTCCGATCAGGCACGAAATAACGTTTCTTAACTATCTCAAGCCAGTATAAAGGAGGAGAGACATCCTAATTTATTACTGTTCCCTTTTTCAAGTAAATACAGAATCATACTTAATTGTCATTTTTAAGTTAACTTCAGCCCTCTTGTGGCAGCTGAAGATATTAAGCATATGAAAAGTCATTTTTACAAAACGAATTCTTATCATTTAAGAATCTTAATCAAACTATTAGATAATTCTAAGATAAAATTTTATAATAGTTTGATAAACCTAAAATAGAAGCATTTTTTTCCTTTTTACCCAAAATTGTGTTAAATTTAGCCCTCTGGTGGCAGCTGACAATATTAAACAAATGAACTCATATTTTGGCAGGTATATATCGTCCACTAAATGCAACTTTTAATCACTATTAGAACTTCATACTAGAAAAGAAGTATTTTTCACTCCACCCTAATGTACACCCTCTATTACATTTGGCAAGGTAAGATTACCATTGTTAATTTTATTAACCTCCTTCCAGAATTCCATACTGGAAGTATTGCTATTGCCTAATTATCTGGCTAGAGATTCTCTTCATTTTTCCTTATAAATCTAAGAGCACCCTTGAATCTAGCACGAGTTCTATTTTTCAGGTGGAAGAGTTCCCCCTGCCTAGGTTTCTCCATAGCAACCCATTCTACGAATACAGTTTTTGCTACATCATACAAATCAGCACAAGTTTAGTTTATTTACAGTACAGACTTTTTTTTATATTATAATAATTATAATAATAATTATCGAAGCCATTCCTCATGTTTTTGGTTAGAATTTAGCAATTTTGCTGTTTTTTGTCACTGAACAGGTTTAAAATCGCAAGAAGTGCACAATTTCAGTTATTGTTCCTTCAGCAAAGTGGATCACACGTGTGAAGTGAGTTTATGAAGATCGTTTATTTAATATAATAATTGCCATTAACTAAAGTGAAGGGAATGTTGGTTTAAATAGTTTGCCAGATATTTAACGTCAATGACTTCAAGGTTTGTATGATTGTGAGCGTTTAAGATTTGAAGTTAGGACAAACTTTATCAGAGTTCATGGTTAAGATTCGGTAGAACACATCCACCAAACTTTATATTGATATTTATACTGTACAGCGAGATAGCGAAAAAAACAATAATATTTTACTCTATACTAATTTTGGCGGAAATTCCTATTTATCGAGATATTTATTTTCGAAATTATTAAATTTTGGCGCTATTATTTACTAGTCAAACCATCTCGTCGGTTGACGTATGTGATCATGTTATTATTAGCTAATCAACGGCTGCCCCATTGTCACGTGATAGCCCCGTGTAGTTCCGGCGGCTGAAATTTGAATTCGGCAATCGCTTTAGAATGCCTGTCTGTGGTGGGTGCTCCCAGTCCGAGTGGGACGTCATCTAGGGCTAGGTTAATTGAAACAGCATGAAATACACCAGAAAAATCAATTTTCGTCACTAGTTCGTGGATGTGTTCTACCGAATCTTTACAGAGTTCATTTTTCTCTGACATTAAAATATAGTATCTTGTGGGGCCTAAAAAATGCAATGAATTCTTGAAATAGCTTTGATTTTGCGGATAAATTATTCATAAAAAAGTAACGAGTTTTCTCTAGCCACCTCCGGAGCTGGCTTCGTAGAATCAGTCAAATCTAGTTTGTTCAGACGAAGAGAATGCAGTAACTTAGAGCTGACGTGATTTAACTTCAAGTCAGTTGCATGAAAAGAAAACTGCTTTAACCTATAACGCCGAAATTTTTTGTAGGGTTAAGTTATGAATGTGTGTATTTGAAAGGTTAACAATTCTTAGAAGTCGTCCTTTTAGGGTTAATGCAAAAAAAAAAAAAAAAAAATTGAAGGGGAGGCGTTGCTCACGTGCTTGTGACTAAGTCAAACAAGACTTTTTTTTTATTTTTTGGGAAAACAGGAATTTGTACTAAAGCTTTATTTTCACTCTTATATATTTAGAATTTAATAAACATGAATGAATATACAATTTCAATAAATTGTTGAACGAACCTTGTGATATCCGCCCACAAGTAGTGTGACGTCATTGCTAGCGATGTTTCCGTGAAGTTATCATACTGAGAATTATTTTACGAAGTATAATAAATCCTCACTGAGGTATAAGAGTATACGAATAATGTTATTGTCTATGAATTAATATAAAGCTTTGATTAATGTCACTAAATTCTTTTTCGTAAAAGCAAGCTACATTGTACAGGAAATAAATTCACTTCTTATCGCATGTAGACCTGCATAGTAGGGTGGATCGATTTTACATTTGTTTCGATTTCCGTATTCTAATAGAGACAAAAACTTGCGCATGCATGAGAAAATAGCCTCTGCAAAATCTTAGCTTAATAGGTAATCATCTTCTGCCCCCGGCAGAGCGATGAAAATCATATTTTAGTAGTCAAAAACGTATTTTTAAACCCTAGCCTAGAGTCATAAAATTTTGCGTGTGTGTTATTTCATGCCTAAGCAACGATATAAATGCTATGGGAAATATATAAATGCATTATTTAAGACAAAGAGCCGATCTGAAAATATGTATAATATACATATTTTCAGATCGGCTCTTTGTCTTAAATAATGCATTTATATATTTCCCATAGCATTTATATCGTTGCTTAGGCATGAAATAACACACACGCAAAATTTTATGACTCTAGGCTAGGGTTTAAAAATACGTTTTTGACTACTAAAATATGATTTTCATCGCTCTGCCGGGGGCAGAAGATGATTACCTATTAAGCTAAGATTTTGCAGAGGCTATTTTCTCATGCATGCGCAAGTTTTTGTCTCTATTAGAATATGGAAATCGAAACAAATGTAAAATCGATCCACCCTACTGCATAGTTTTGAAATCCAATTTTAGATATCTGAATGGCAATTTATAAGACATTTTTAATGAAACTCCTATTTTAGAGGATTCATTTATTAAGAAGAAATTGGAGTGAATAAACTGAAATAGATTTAAAGACTTCAATTATAATTTATAAGAAAAATAAGTGCAAAGAAGAAGAAAAAAATTGTATTGAGAAATTGTGACAATTTTGCTGTTTCATAGCTTAATCTTAGCAGGAAATCTGGCTGTATAATGTATATTTAGCCATTACGCATCATTTAAATTTTCATTTTATCAATGTTAATTTTATATTTCAACTTTTAGTAAAGCCGTGAGGTAGGCCTACTACAGAAACAATCTAGCACGTATTTCACTACCCAAGGGAACACACTACTCTTTCGCGTCAAGAGGTGTTTTCTGCATTAACCTGCCTCTTCCCCACCACCCTGCACTCAAAATAAAGACAGCATTTCATTCAAATATGTCGTATAGGGACTCATAAATGGAATATTATGCATGAACACGCACACTTTTACATAACGCAAATGAAAGCGTAATATGTTTCCTTCGGTGTTGAAATATCCACTTTAACTTTCTAGTATAATGGTCAGCACCCTCACTTTCTATTCAACAAGTGCTTAATTTGTTTGAATCCTGGTGGGAGCAGTTTTACATATGTTAATTTATACACGCCTAACAGTTTGCACTAAATTTACTTATACACATTAAGGGGGAACCAAGGAAGGCTTTAATAGTACCACACCCACCCTTCCCAGTGCCCCACTGGGAGAAGGTCCCCTAAACGGTTATGTAACCTTCACCAAATTTAGTATGCAAATTAAGGGAGAACCAAGGAAGGTTTTAGTAATACACTCTCCTCCCAGTCCTGCCCCGAGGTTGTGTTTTGGGTCTTTTTTCCTGCGCTAAGCGCAGCGGGCATTCTAGTAATAAATATATATATATATATTGTAACCTTGTGATCATCCACGTGATGATCGTTTGTCACATCGTCAAGCTCGTGGCCGTACCTTGGGAATTGCTTCTTTGGGCTCTCCATCTCAAAGGGTTGACAAAAATAAATAGACACCAATAATTTAGTCGAGACCGAAACCGAGAGCATATGCATTTTTTGCATGCATTCGCTATATATATTGTGTAGTGCCTAATTCCTAAGGTCTGTATTTCACACTCAAGAATAAAGATTCTAAAGAGGTTGTCAAGTAACAATTGCAAAATTTACTAATTTATTCACAAATTCATAGTTTGTGACGTTTTTTCAGCAGTTAACTGCCTACTTAAAACAAGATAAGTGTTCGTTGCGCTTGAGGAACATCACAGTGATGAGTCGAGACCACCATGGCTGAGACCGAGACCTAAGCACCCGAGACCGAGAACTAGACCAGAAAAAAGGCCTCCAGACCTACATCACTGATAGACACCTCGATCATTACCGGTAAACTTGTTGAAAGGAATATAATCTGCTGAAACCAAGTTCTCACGGTAAAGTAACAATAAAACAACTTAGTGTGTATATTTCATAATGCTACGAGACAACAGTGCCGCTGCTGAATTTTCAGGCTGTTCAAGTGAGTTACCTCTATGACCGTAAGATATTATCTTCACGACATGGGTTACTATTGTAGAGCAACTACAAGGAAGCCCATGCTCACCCCTCGTAACATTTTCCGTTGGAAGCGGTGGGCAGCATCGATGGTCAAACATGATTCTGCTCGGATGAGTCTCGGTTTGCTTCATTTCCCGACTGTTAGAAAATCTGGAAGAGGAAGAGCCATTGTTGTCCCAAGGCGATATGATGACTAAGCTGATTCATGCAGCATTGCTTGTATATATTAAGTTAAGGTGTATATATATATATCCATCCCATAATTGTAAGGTTAGTGAAAAATTCACTTAATTTAGAGCTAGGGCTGTACCGGATCCAGAGTCCGGCCGGACTCTGGATCTGAGTCTCAGTCCGGGTCCGGCTGGACTTCCCACTTTTATTGAATTTCGTCCTTAAAAGCTCAGTGATATTTTCTTTATGTTCCAAATCCAAATACTTGTTTCCACTAAACATCACAATATAGATCATACAGTGTACGTTTAAAATTTCTCAAAAGGAGTGCCATTTCATCTTTGCCAAGGGAATTGTCAGATGGCTTAGGTTTAGTAAATCACAGGACAAAATGTACTGGTATTAAATCATAAAACAAAATGTACTGGTATTTCTTTTATTTTTGTGATATACATATAATGTCTGGCTGCCTTATGGTTTTCTGACTTTTTTCTTTAAAATATTTCATACAGAATTATAAATACAAAAAATTAGTACTTGTAAAAATTTTTCCTTATAAAACGTACTTCATTGATGAAATTATTAAAGTATAATTGTAGCTCTTTTGTTTATAAATTTACAATTCAAAAGTATACAAAACTCAGAGAAAAACTTTTAATTCCCCCTATACAGTATTAAAATATTTCCTACAAAATTAACAATACAAAAAAATGGCACTTGTGATAAAAATTTTTCCTTATAAAACGTACTTCATTGATGAAATTATTAAAGTATAATTGTAGCTCTTTTGTTTATAAATTTACAATTCAAAAGTATACAAAACTCAGAGAAAAACTTTTAATTCCCCCTATACAGTATTAAAATATTTCCTACAAAATTAACAATACAAAAAAATGGCACTTGTGATAAAAATTTGTCATTATAAAAAGTACTTCAGTGATGAAATTCCTTTGTACCGTATATAAATTTAAAACTCAAAACTCGGAAAAAGACTTCTAATTCCACCTATATAGTATTATCATACATATCGTACATACTATAGCATATTCTAGTTAAGAACTCCAGGAAATTTGGGAATATTGTGGTGCAGAAAAAGAAGTTCCCCGGTATTTGGCAGTAAGCTTGCACGCTTTTCTTCAAAAACATTTCCTGCTTCTGAAAAAAATCGCTCAGAATATACTGATGATGCGGGTGTGGACAGATATTTTTTTGCAACTATGCTTAGGTGTGGAAGCTGTTGCTTATTTTCCTTCCACCAGCTCAATACTCATCATCTTTACCTTTAGACAATATCGATAGCGTTTTTCCAGCAAAATACATGTTACTCTCCTTTCTTAGGCTCTCTTCTGTTGCTTTTTCCTTATCTTCAGCTGATAACTCTTTTTTCTTTTTTCGCATGAATCCGCACTTTCATCTGACTCGCATTCAATTAAATAACAGCTGAGGAAGTCACTAGCAATGTCTGATTTTAGAGCTGTCGTTGATGATGATGGTCAAGCAAGATTCGAGATGGAGAAAGTGATGTACTTGATGTTGTTGAAGATTTATCATTATCAGAGTCAGATGCATCTTCACTTTTGCTTTGCATGTTTAGCACAATTTCTTTAACTTCTGATAACAACCATTTAAAAGCTTTATCTTTCAGTTCAGTATCAGAAAACATACTAAGCTTGTACCTTAGATCTATGGTAGTACTAATAACATATTGACGACTATCATAAACATTATTTAATCCTTTTCTCTCCTTGTTTATGAATCGCTTTTCCATAGTTCGCTTCAGCTCCCCTTTCATTGTCTTAACTCCACTGTCCTCCACTTGTTCACTTGAAAGAAACCTGTGTGTAGTGCTCTGACATGTGCTATTACAAATGACAACATTGACTTAGATTTGCTGATGTTTTCTGTTACCATGAAAAAAGGCTGCAAAAGTCTGAGTCTTTTCTAATAACTGCCATTCATTGGCAGTCAGTGATGGAATATTTGCATGCTCAGCGGTATAAAGCTGCAAGCATCTTTTAAGGGTTTCCATCCTTTGTAACACCAAATAAGTGCTGTTCCACCTCGTTGGAACATCTTGGATTAGAAGTAATGTTTTGTTAAACTTGGGGTCAATTTCTTTTTGTAGTCTTCTCAGTTCATTGCAACCCAGCGTTGAATGGTTAAAATGAGTAGAAATACTCTTTGACTTGCTAATGAGGTCACTTACAGAACGCTGGGAAAATAAGGCTTCCTTTATTACAAGCTGTAATTGATGTATAAAGCATGATATGCTTACAGAACCTGTCAGGTCTATGCCAAGCTGCATGTTATAGGCAGCATCTCGAACAATGATATGAACTCTTTCTGGTTCAATTTGCCATTCAGTCAGCATAGATTGAAAGGCTGTAGCAATATTAATACCTGTATGTGACCCTGGAAAGTGCTTACAATGAAGAACACAATCTCGCTTTTCTAATTCATTTGTTGTCCAATGAGCAGTCAGAGATATAAACGATTCTTGAGAGTGTTGGTTGCTCCATATATATGTTGTAAAACTAAGGTATTGGGCCATGGACAGCTCATTTAACACTGCTCCTTGCGACTTTTTGTATGACAATGGTAGCATGGTTTCAGTAAAATATTTCCGGCATGGTATAAGGTATTTGGGCTGGAGGTGTGCTATTAGTTCTATAAATCCTTGATTCTCTGTAAGAGTAAAAGGCTGGTTGTCCATGGCTATCATGTTCATAATTTTTTGATGTATAATCTTTGACTTTTCATCATCAATTTTCCAAAGTTGTTTTGCTGAGAAACTTTCAAATAAAGTAGTTTGCTTCTTTAAAGCCTCTAATTTCCTTTCTTTAGGAGCAGGTTTTGGTACTTCTGCAGGATTTGGTGCATTCTCAGATTCTTCTTGGGCAATCTTGTAGACACTTTTGTGTTTCGTTTTTACATGTCTGTGGAGTGGAGTGGTACTATATGCTTTTGGTGTGGAACCTCTCTATTTTAGCATGGCACAATTTGCATTCTGCATAACTCTCATCTTCATCTTTAACTGTGAAATAGTTCCAAATAAAGGATGACATTGTTTTTAGTTTTTACTTTATTTCTTTAATTTTGATAAATTAAATGATGCATAAATGATGGCTAAAATATGGTTTAAATGCATTGATGCAATTTATAATAATTAAAGCTGTGAAGGAGTTTGATACTGGCCTGAAAATAAATTGAAAAAATATTGAATAATAAACATATAGTTAAATTATAGGGATGGGTGGTATCGATATCTAAGTATCGCTATTTCTGATACCATTAATTAATTAAGCATTTTCTAAATTTATAAAAGATAATAAAATACTTGTGAAACGAAAATAGAAACTAATGTATTGTCACTCACCTTCCAATGGTGAGTAGAGGGGATATACTGAAAAACCAGGTGTATTGTTAAAGGAACTGGATAACCATTAAAACATGAAATAATTTTATTTGAAAGTTGTAAAAAAAGTCTCAAGTCCGGCCGGACTTTACCAAAAAGTCCGGCTGAGTCCGGGTCCGGCCGGACCCAGAAATCTTGAGTCCGGTACAGCCCTATTTAGAACTAGCATATTTGGTTTCTTGTGGCATCATTGTTTGGGCACTCTTGTGGCATCATTGTTTGGGCACTCTTGTGGCATAATTTTTTTGGGGGCGCTGCGCGTCCTTCCTACTCGTTTGTGGAATGCGGCACTTACGGTGTGGTCTTATAGAGAGCTCTCTTGCAGTTCAGTTTGGTTGTTTAGATACAAGATTGTTGCATCGTGCAATGGTGCAGGTTGTGTTGTTGCAAGATTTAGAAATAAGATCATAAATAATGCCCCTTTTGTTTTTATCTTAATTTTATGCAACTGAGGCCTAAGGTAGGCCCACATCGAGTCAGCAACCCTGAGGAAGGACCTAATAGGACCTCCAATTCCGTAAGTTTTTAGTCTAGCTTAACTTGGGCTGTAGGTTAAACTGGCCCTTCAGAGCTCGGCCGTTCACGGCTCAGCTGGGATTCTGAACCCAATAAAAATAAAAAAATAACACCGACAGTGGACAACGTGCGTGAGTATGAAGACGTCCATTCCAAAAATTTTCTCGAGGCATATTCAAGCATAGAAATACGTGGGAGATTTTCTCTAATGGTGTAATGTGCAGTTTGGACGAATGGACGAGCATAGTTGGCGATCTGTACAGGAACTGTTCATTAGATCAAATATGTAAAAATCCTGGAAGAGGGACTAAAAAATTTATCTTGGTTTGTGAAAGTACTTTTAATTGCATTCCCTCAAGTATTTATATATTCTTTTTTATAACTAATTATAAACAATAAATATATAAAAACTCGTATTACTATTTTAATGTTCATAAAGCTAATATAAACAGTAAAAGATAAGGTATCACTTCACTCACGATACTCATTGTTGCTGGTTTTCTTTTACCTTCCTCTTCTCTTCAGAATCCAACTCCTCTTCTAGGGTAGGCCTTGGTTTACTGGGCTTCATTCCAGAAGGACCTGCAATAGAGTTTACTTGATCTAGGCCTCTTTATAGGTGCAGGATTCTTATTTTCAAATGGTCGAGCCTTCACAAGCCTGAGAAAAATATCTGACTTCCAAAATTTAAAATTGTCCAGACTTTTCAAAGTTTCCATTTTGATAGGCACCCTGTCAAATAAAAAAAAAAAGAAGCAAATATCCAATATAAGATATATCTTTCACCACTAATTCGTCGAATATCAGGTAGATGGAGTAAAAGATATACTTTTCAACAAGATGGAGTCCCTGCTCACAGAGCACGCCAAACTGTCACATTCCTTGAGAATGAAACACCGGATTTTATCGAACCCAATATGTGGCCGGCTAGTAGCCCCGGTCTTTCACCGCTAGATTATGGTGTTTGCGAAGCCCTGAAGTCCAAAGTTTACATCCCTGGTACCAATATAAGAGACATAGATGAACTACGCGAAAGAATTCCGCTCGGCTGGGAGAAGATGTCTCAACGATATGTAAACAGGTGTATTGATCAGTGGCGTCCACGTTTGGAAGCCTGCGTTGAGCAGAAAGGGGAACACATCGAGCAGCTTCTCAATTAAGACGAACAACATGCTAAGATAAGCATTTATGAGGTTTGGGAGCTCTAGTCCCCTTACTTTTTTTAATATGACAGTTTACCTCTAAAGGGTCACTCTTTTTTAACCACCCTGTATATACTGTATTAGGGTGTGTCAATTTGGGAGGCGAAAATTAATTTTTGCCAATTCCTTCACTGAGGGGTTTTAAAAATATGTTTTTGGTCAAATCTGCTATTATTTTTGTGATTGCTCAACACTTAGCTTGGTAAATCTACGTTTGATTAAAAAGCACATAAATTGCTCTCGAAAAACAACATTTATTAATTTTAGCTTCTCAAAATGTCAGGTAATGCTATAAAAATTTTAGTTTCTCTGCATAAAACATATCCTAGTAATCATAAAACATATCCTTGTAATCATAAAACAACATTAGAAAGTAATGACATCAGTAAAAAAAAATATTTAAACAACAAGTTTCATCAAGCCTTGCTTTGATTCGTTCTTGGACATCAGCCTCCGACTTGTTTCTTGGCCTCTGATATAGCCCTCACGTTTCTCATGTGTATACACCCTGCCTGCTGCCTTTGTGACTTGTTTCACACACCTCTCTATTGACTGAGCATGACAGGGCCACTGTGGAACTTGCATAGGCTTGTCAAAGAACTTCTTTACTTCCGCTGTAGTCAGTTTACATGTCAAAGGAGGTTCAAATACCCCGTCAGACCAGTCTGTCAGCTCCAACACGGAAGAAGCACTGGGGTTGATGGAAGGTGTCTTCCTGGGACGTACAGAAAGATCTCCAAGTGTGTCATCATCTCCACCCCTCATGTCAACAATCTTTTGGACACCAGCTCTCCTCTCCTCACTGTCATCTGAGCACAAGAGTGTCTGGATTATCATTTCGCTGAATGCATACCATGCTGAGCGCTTGATGGTTGGCAAAACAGCATCCACTACAGCCTTCTTTTGCAGCCTAACTAGCCGCAGCTGAAACAAGATGTGGCGTGGGCCTTCCACCCAAGAGTGTTTTACTTTGATGTTGAACCAACAGGGGTAGTACACACCAACAATGTATTCCACTATCAGTCTTAAGTTGTTGAGGGTTTTGCCTTTAAGGCCATGTTTTGAAACCCATATGCGACAAAGCCTGTTTGCTGTTGTCAACCACCTTGAATGCTCACTGGACCAATTTCAAGAAGGGCCAGATCTGTGGGAAGTTCTCGTGTCCTTATGGCCTGTGTGATCCTATACCCGTACGCTTGATCAGTAGAGAGATCCTTTACGACATTGTCACTCAGTGAAGTAAGAGGCTCTCCAATTGAGAGTTTGGTGAATGAAGGATCAATTTCAAGTTCGGTTGCAGTGTCTAGCATCTTGCCAATGTTACCTGTCCACTTGTTGTTAGACAAGGTCTTCCCATCCAGTGCTGTGATCAAGTGTCGCAGGGGTAACTCGTTAGTGTGGAGGGCACAAACCAACCAGATCAGCTTACGGCAAAGCTTGACCTCTACCCAATGCATGGAACCACCCTCCCAGCCAGTGTTAACATTTGTAGAATCACCTCCAATGGCCTGCAGGCTTTTATCAATGCCTTTCTTCTTCATGAAATCTACAAGATTATCAGCAATAACTTCAGCAGGTTTTTTTCTCGTCGAGCCTTTCTCAGGAGTGAAGTGGTAGAGATATCTTCCACCTGGCTCACTGCACACAGAATAATGCTCTTCTTTGATGATGCTGGGGAACTGACGATCTGAATTGTCTGCTTTCAGCATAACTTTAGTTGTATCTTGACGGCCGTCAAAGAAGATGCAGTCAATTTCACCCTTCTTACAAAGATCATCAAATTCCTAATCCAGGGATCTCATAACTTTTTCTTGGGCCCTCTTGACTTTATTGTGATCAACTACAAGTCTCTTGTCTTCTTCAGTGATCAAGCCAGCATCCATAAAGGCAGCAGTGGTGATGGCAGCTGTGGCACGCAGGCCAACACCATATCTGATGCTATGCATAGCAACATTAGGTATTTCTAATGTGTTGTACTCTGGCTTTTTATTGGAAGTTGAAGACGTGCTTGGTATTTCTAATGTCACTTCATAACTTCCATCCTTTCCATCTTGAGCATCAGCTATTTGTTCTTCATTTTCATCATCAGAGAAAATTATTTCATTTGATGGCATTGAAACATCCTGCTTACTTGTCTGCTTATATTCAGCAAGCCTTCTTCTTTCGTCTTCTTGCCGCTTCTGCTTTTTGACTTGTCTGTTGTGCTCAGGTTGATCTGGCAAGCCAATCTGATGTGGTCCAATAGAACCAGACTTGTCTCTCTGACCTTTAATGAAAGCAAGTTCCTTCACAGGGATCTTCATCTCCCTAGGGCATGTACAGTTAATGTGAGTTTCGTTTTTGCAACCAGCATCTGCAAGGCAGCCAAATTCAGAGCAGAGAACAATTTTACACTTGCAACTGAGGATGTCAAAAAGCTTGTCAATTTTTGCAATGAAAGCCTCTTTGACATGTAGCTTTCCTCTCCCAAGAGATATGTTTTTGGCCTGCTCCCAGCTCTCTTGGATCTTGTTTAAGATTGTGACTCGTGAATTTACAACGGGGGCTACAAAAGAACTGTTTGCTCGTTCCCACTTTTCAAGCACTTTAGGGTAAATGTCCTTTGCAAGACTGGCTGCTGGGTAGTTTCTCACATCCTCACCACTTTGTTCTCTTAGCAGTAGCCCATATTTCAGAACGTCTCGCAGAGTTGGGAGTTCAGAGGGCAACAACTCTCTACCAGTTCCAATTAGGTTGCTCATATGTGTGAATGTCCCCAGTCTTGTCCTCCTTTTAGAAGCCATTGTAGGTCAATTCCCACTGGTTAGGATGGTAGCACTGACGGACAAGTAATCTTCAGCACACTGATGAATATGTTTCAACCTGTGAAATAAGCAAAAACAGCAGTGCATTATATATACAGCATATATAATTATTAATATAATAATTTTTATATAATTCCACAAAAAAGTCAAAAAAGTCACTATTTTTATGTAGCTTCTTACCAAGCAAAACTAAATTATATTAAATTAACAAAAATATCTTTAGAATTCCTAAGTCATGCTGCAACTTTTTAGCACCCCTCATATTTGGAATTTGAAAGTTGAAAAATTCGACACACCCTAATACTGTATGTACATAATATTGGTAATTTATCGAGGATATTTAAGATAACACCTTACTGCATATATAATCTCAAGTATTTATACTGTTATAAGTTAAACAAAAGCAATGAAAGCACACTAACACAGATGACAGTTTGATATTACAAAAAAATGCCAGCTATTGCATGCATGGACTTAGGAGGCGGGGGGTCTGGGGGGTCATGGGCCCCCCAGTCAACCTTTGTGTCGGGTCCATTTTGCCTCACTTTGTCGGGTCCATCATATGTCAATGAGAGAAAAATTTAAAAAGGGGGAAAACAGGATTAGAAGGCAAAATTGTGAACTGAAATTATTTTGCAAATTAATTTTATTTGACCACTTGTATGGTTGTATACACCTGTACAGTTGTCTTGTCTTGTATGCCTCTGATTTTAAATACATAAAACTAAAGAGTAATTTACATAATAGCATCATTATAATTTATATTACTGTATTTTTCTCATACATGAAAAACTAGTTTTGTGGCATAGCTTATTTTTTATTTCAGATTTACTTTTATGGCTTTTAGTTGGAAAACAAAATGTCTCAAAAAATTAACTTACGAAAACGATAACACAGCAGCAGGTACAAAGTCAAATGTTTTGCATGCAATGAAATTTTTGACAATGAGACTTCTGAATTTTGTCATTCTTAACAGTGAACGTGATATCACCAGTTACATAGAAGATTAGGGTGTGTCAATTTTAGTAAAGTCAACAATTCAAGAAACTACTAGTGACCAAATGATGCATTTTTATGTGCTAAATCGAAATATGGCTTTAAAATCCAGATTTGACCACGCCTAGCTACTTATATTTGAAGTTGAAGTTTACCAAAAATCAGCAATTTTTGCAAGTATTTTTTTTATTGTATATAACTACATTTTACATACATTACATACAATTAAAGACATTTTGATTGTATTTCAATATTAAAACTTAGAAATATAGATAGGTTTCTTGAACTTTGCGAAGGATGCCATATACAACTACATTTTACATACATACAATTAAAGACATTTTGATTGCATTTCAATATTAAAACTTAGAAATATAGATAGGTTTCTTGAACTTTGCCAAGGATGCCATGTCCACCTTGCTCTTGTTCCTGGACATAAGCTCCCTACTGGCCACCTGGCCACTGATGTACGCCTCCCTCCTCTCTTGTGAGTAAACATGTTGTGCTGCTTCAGTTTCATCCTTACACATCTCTCTACTGACTGTGTGTGTGAGGGCCATGCAGGAACTTCCATTGGTCTATCCAGAAACCCCTTGATTGCAGCAGTGGTAAGGGAGCAGGTCAGAGGAGGGTCAGTCACGCCAGAGTTCCAGTCAATAAGCTCCGAGAGTTTGGTGGCATCTGGGTTGATGTCAGGAGTCTTCCTGGGTCTGACACTGCAGTCTCCTACCTGTGTGTCCTCATCTCCTTCACCTCTGCATCCTTGGCAAAGTTCAAGAAACCTATCTATATTTCTAAGTTTTAATATTGAAATACAATAAAAATGTCTTTAATTGTATGTAATGTATGTAAAATGTAGTTATATACAATAAAAAAAATACTTTCAAAAATTGCTGATTTTTCGTAAACTTCAACTTCAAATATAAGTAGCTAGGAGTGGTCAAATGTGGATTTTAAAGCAATATTTCGATTTAGCACATAAAATTAAAAAATGCATCATTTGATCACTTGTAGTTTTTTGAATTGTTGACTTTACTAAAATTGACACACCCTAATAGAAGATAATGAAATGTCTGATATAATAAACATTTTCGCTAATCGGCACAATCGGGGTCGCTATTTACTTTCATAATATTTGTGTACTGTTTGATTTCATCCTAGAATTTAGTGCTAACACTCGTCCTTTACTGGCATAGCTGCTGTATATGCAAGTTAAATTTTGAGTGCTTTATTTGTGATAATTGCTGTGTGGCCTCAAGGCTACACAGCAGCTATCACCTCAATACTGTCAGGCGCTAGTTTAAAAATGTTCACTCAGTGTACTGTTATCAGATGCTTTGTGTCAAAGACACAGTGTCTTATACAGATATTTTTGTTCTATTATGTAGGCTGTTTAATGTAAAGATTAAGCACAAAATATGTTTTCCTTCATAAATGCTTGTTTAAATTGTTGCTTATGTCTTAGGAAACACCATGTTCAGTACAATAACTGTACTGTCGTAGTAGGTAAACCTAGATAACTGTATTCATATCAAATGGTAGTATTAGATGATTAGATCCATTGAAACTATTGTTCGCTTTGCATTAAATTAGATATAAGAAGTGTTTATTTTTGTTTTAACCTGAGTTTTGTATTGTAGACTTAAGCTTAACACAAGTTGTAAGTAATATTGTTTATCTAGCATGATACACAACAAATAATAATAAATACATGACATAACCAGGGCCACCGAAAGGGCAGGGAAGCCGGGTTAAATCCGGGGCCCACAAGGAGGGGGATAAAATCTAAAAATATTAATAAAGCAATTTATTAAATAACAGAAAGGAAATATAATTAACGAACATACATTTTATAGAGATTATCATACTGTGTTTTGAATAGTGACTTGGACATATAATCAGTTTGCTTGTTATGTACACAAAAAACATTCATAATAAAATACTGAGTAAACAGGGGGGGCCCATATACCAATCCTTCCCCGGGGCCCGTGGCAGCTCTCGCCGGCCCTGGACATAACAATAATATGGTTTATGTAACCCCAAATTAACATATTTATAAAAATCCAGCTTTGTCTTCCAACAAATACTACACACTTCACAGTCCACACTCCTCTTGCTTCTACCAGCATCATTTTTTATGGCTTGGCCCTTTCATTTTCGCTCAGCCCAACAGTAGAAAAATTCCTGCAGACGCTAATGTGCTAGCTCAATAATTTTTTTTTAGGTTATGGAAATGTCGGTCTGAAGCTCTGAGCAACATCTTTCTTGTCGGGTTCAAACACTTTGACCCCCCCAGGGACTACTTATCCCGTACGCCCATGATTGCATGTAAATATAAAGTTGTTTCGCCAGTGTAAAAAATTTCGAGGAAAAAAAATTCCATGGGTAAATAATTTGATGTCGCTTACTTTATTTGCACCTCTTCTTCTTCCGCAGCCTTATTAGCCCACTTCTATGTGGGGTCGCTGTTGCAGATCCTTCTCCATTCACTTCTGTCTTGAGCCACCTCTTCCTCCAGTCCCTTTTCACTCATATCTTTCTTCAGTCTATCCCACCACCTCATCTTAGGTCTACCTCTTCTCCTCGTGCTTGGAATTTCCATCCTCAGCATCCGTCGTCTCACATACTCCTCCTCCTTCCTCTGAACATGCCCATATCATCTCAGTCTCCTTTCCTGTGCCCTCTTAGAGATTTATTTACACCTATAACTGCAAAAATGTGTAAACTTTAGATCCAAAAAAGGGCGTATAAATATATGGCGTTCATAAAAGATCTGAACGACTTGATTCGTTAATATTTTTCATACTAAGATATGAAGCAGGAAGCATGTGTAAGCGATAGAGCAACTAATAAAGGTTTTTTTTTGTCCAAGACCAAGGTTGTCAACATCCATGAACTACGAATCAGGATCAGGGATGCAATAGCGATGGTTGATGCTAGCATGCTTGAACGCACATGGCGAGAAATTGAATATCGATTGGATGTTGTACGGGCGACCAATGGCGCACACGTTGAAGTTTATTAAACATACATGTAAAACATTTAGCTATGCGGAGTCACATGGACAAACTTGTTTCTTTGTATGTTATTGGGTTATCACTTTAATAAAGATTGAAATTGTTCAGATCTTTTATGAACACCCTGTACATTCAACGGGGTAAATATCATTAGATGATAAGCACACCGGACAAAAAATTAGTCACCCCTAATAGCACCGATAGTAGGAAGTTCAAGGTCACACAGAGGGCGCTGATGTAGCATTGGTAAGTGACAAGTAGCGGTGACGTAGCACACAGGATCAGATCTGTTTCGTGAGGTGGTGAAGAACAAAGTGTGTGTTGGATATAGTCTGCAAAATGGTTCGTGAGGCAGACGTTACTCAGTGGCAAAAAGGAGCCATCGTGTTTGGCAGAGCCCACGGACACAAAATGTCTGAAGTAGCCCAATTTGTTGGTGTGTCAACGCGTACTGTCCAGCGAGTTTACAAAGAGTGGTGTAGTTCGCAATCAACTGAAAATCGACGGCGTAACTGTGGCCGGAAAACAATTCTCGACAATAGGGACCGCCGCCATGTTTCTCGTCTAGTAACTGCAAATCGTTTTCAAACCAGAGAACAATTGCTCCAAGAAACCAATGAGGTTCTCCAGCGACCAATTTCCGAACGGACATTGCGACGAGAACTGCATGCGATGGACATCTGGAGCAGGGTACCACGGAAGAGGCCGCTGTTAACAGCAGGTCACAAATTGGCACGTTATAAATGGGCTCAGAGGCACAAAAACTGGACTGCGGCAGATTGGAAACGTGTAATTTGGTCCGATGAGTCCCGTTTTTGTTTGTTCTCCAATGATGGGAGGCGACGAGTACATCGCAGGTCCAATGAAGCCTTTAATCCTGAATGCGTCGAAGGTGTTGTTCAGGCTGGAGGTGGTTCCGTGATGTTCTGGGGATGTTTTTCGTACCACGAAATGGGCCCTCTCGTTCCAGTGACGATGAATTTGAACCAGCAGGCGTACCTCCGCATACTAAATGATGAATTGGTACCCTTTGCCCTACATCTCCAGGAGCAGCATCACATTGCCACTCCTGTCTTCCAAGACGACAATTGCCGTGTGCACAGGGCGAGAAGTGTGTCTGAGTGGCACGACGAACATTCTGCAACACTGTCTCACCTCGAATGGCCCGCCAAATCCCCTGATTTAAATCCTATTGAAAATCTGTGGGATTATTTGGAACAGAATGTGAAGCGCAGGAATAGACACCCACGGACTCTGGCGGAACTTCGCGACCGGCTGATGAACGAGTGGCAGCAAATCGATGTTCAGTACATGCACAACCTCGTAGAGTCTCTGCCTCGCCGGATTCGTGCGGTTATCAAGGCCAGAGGCGCCGTCACACGTTATTAGGTACATTCTGAGAGGGGTGACTAATTTTTTGTCCGGTGTGCTAATTATCGTATATTTTCGGGAGATTTTCTGTTGTTTTATAATTTTGGTAGATTCTTATATTTTATCAAAGAATTTCCGATTTTTCATAACTTGTAATTTCGGTAAAAATCTAAAAATTTTGTCGATAATGATAACTGATTTTTATTGCTGTGCATTTGATGTATATATCTGCTTATAGGAAATGTTTCATACGAGTACATATAATAGCAATATTTATATAGATATTATGGACGACGGGGAGGCACGTGGCCAAGTGCCCCCCCCCCCCTACGGGCACTACTGCTCCGAGGCAATTTTTAACTATGAATGTCACAGTTGTATTATACTTGTATTAACAAACAAACAAACACTTTATTTCAGACTCAACAGGTACAAACATTATACAAGAGGTCCATAGAAGATTAAGAGATGAAAAATGTTATTTCAATAAGATTGGCTTTTATTTAAAATTGGGATATTTTTACAGTAAAAGAGGGAGTGGAAAAGGGGGGGACCCTTACAGATTCAGTGCCCAGGGCCCTAGGCTGTCTGCAGGGGTGTGCTGTCAATATCTTAACAACCGGTTCTGATACAGATAGGGGTGTAAATCGGCGAGCGCCAATGGCGCGAGTCATTAAGCTAGGAGGTCTGGGGTGAGCGGTAGCTCCCCCAGCGGGGTCCGGGGCGGAGCCCGGAAGCCAACGCATTTTGCTTTTCCAAACAGCATTTTGTAACATTTTACATGTCCTAGTCCGGCTGACTCAACCACGTGTTTCAGTTCCAGCCAGCCAGTGGCGGTTCCTCATATGGGCAATATGGGCAGCCGCACAGGGCGGCATTTGTGGAGGGGCGGCATGAGCGCCTGCAAAAAAAATAAAAATAAAAATAAGAATAAATAAATAAAGAAATAAATAAAAATAAAAAATAAAATAAAATAAATAATAAAAGATCAATAAATATATTTTTATTAATAAAAAACCATCTATTGCATTTTCCATAAACCTTCCCATAAAAGACCTAAACAATGCAAAATGCTTCCAGATTAATATTATTGGGAATAAAGGCCCATACTTTAACATATGTAATGTTATTTTTCTGGGTTTGGTTAAATAGTGAAATGTATATTATTTATTACAGAACGAATCTTCACACTAAGCCACTAAGGTCTGTCAAATAACCGCAAATGGATAAGAAGAGGTCAAAGCTATCAGCTGCTCAGTTTAGAAAAAAGAGGAAAGAAGAAGAGGAGAAACGAGCAAAAGATAAAGGTATAGAGCTATGTCATCTACTCTTCACTGCTATATTGCACTGCTATTTTGTGATATAGCTTTCTGAGTCATTTGAAGTGTACTATTATGTATATAATTAGCCATTAACCAAGGAGGTTGTATTATTCATTTGTTTCCTATTCTAAAAGTTTAATAAATTGTGCTTAATAACATGTTAAATTAATTGTACTAGCCTATTCATGCATTGGTCTGTTATGTTCTATTTTACTATTTGCAGGGGCACTTTTGAAATATTTTGGAACACCCTCTGCCACTAGCCAGGATGAGAAGCCGTCTACTTCTGCCATTATTGAGGCTGAGGAGCCATCTACCTCCTCAGCCTCACATATGTCTCCACAAATGCAGTCTGATCCTGAGGATGAAGACCCATTTGCTTCTACTTCTCCCCGGCAGGACTCTTCAGGTGAGTTTGTGTGCACATATGTCTGTGAGTGTGTGCGTGTGTGTGTATGTGTATGTGTGTGCATCCCTGCAAAGCATTTTGCAAACAGTTATAAATTATAATGTTATTATCACTGGGTCTGGGTTACTGGGTATGTGTGGTGTTTCACCACCATAATTCCATAACACCACCACCATAACAAAGTGCTGTGAATAATGTGTTATCTAACTTAGGTGTGTATACTAATGAGTAATGCTCTTGTTCTTTCTATTAGAAATGCCTGGAGCAGAATCGCCTCCTGAGGATGAGTCTCTGTCCACCGACCCTGCTAACTGGCCTTCAGTTCTGACTGAGAGAATTCGGACACAACTGGTTTCCAGGGGACCAAGTCAAGTACCATCTGACTTTGTATTCCCTAGAAACGACAGTGACGGAAGAAGTTTCCACCATCAATACTTCAGGAAGTCATTGGTTAGTGGGGAAAATATAACCAGAAGTTGGTTGGTCTATTCCTTAAAAAACAACAGCCTTTTCTGTTTCTGTTGTACATTATTTTCCAAGAGGAAAATAAATTTAACAAGTTTGGGACTCTCGGACTGGAAGCATGCAAGCTCATTGCTCACATCACATGACAACAGTTCAGAACACCTAAATTCTATGAAAATCTGGAAAGAACTGGCAGTGAGGATGAGAAAGGGGGAGACCATTGACAAGCAGGAGATGGCACTTCTGGAGGCTGAGAAGTTGAGATGGAGAGCGGTGCTGACACGTCTCACTGCTATTGTGCATTCTCTGGCAGTTAGGAATTTGGCACTAAGGGGACATACAGAAAAATTGTTCTCACCATCAAATGGCAATTTTCTGAAAGAAGTTGAACTGATGGCACAATTTGATCCTATAATGCAAGAGCACATTAACCGTGTCCAAAAAGGGACCTCCAGTCACACCAGCTACCTCGGCCACCACATACAAAACGAACTCATTGATTTGTCGAGCAGCAAGACCATTTCAGCAATGGTGAGCGACATCAAACAATCAAAGTTTTTTTCAATAATTCTAGATTGCACTCCAGATATCAGCCACACTGAACAGTTGTCAGTTGTGATTCGGGTTGTGTCACTGGAGGGGAAGCCCCATATAAAGGAACATTTCATGGGGTTTTTGGAGGCAGAGGAGTCCACTGGTCAACATTTGGCATCTCTGATTCTGAAGAGACTGGAGGAGCTAAAAGTTCCTTTCATGGACTGTAGAGGACAATCATACGACAACGGGGCCAACATGAGGGGAAAAAACAAGGGTGTTCAATCCAGGCTCCTAGAAATTAATCCCAGAGCTCTGTTTGTTCCATGTGGGGCTCATTCTCTGAATTTGCTTGTGGCCGATGCTGCTAAGGGATCTATTGATGCCACAAGTTACTTTGGCATCTTGCAGAAGCTTTACAACTTGTTTTCAGCCTCCACACAACGATGGGCCATTTTGAAAAAACATGTGAACATCACATTGAAGATGTGGTCTGATACAAGGTGGGAAAGCAAGATCAAGAGTGTGGAGCCCCTGAGATATCAGGCAGCTGCAGTGAGAGATGCACTGATCGAGGTGAGGGACCACACCAAAGACTCTGTAATAAAGGTCGAGGCTCAATCTCTGTCAGAGGAGGTTGGGTCATACCGCTTCGCCATTTGTTCAGTGGTGTGGCATGACCTGTTGTGCCAAATTCAGCATGTGAGCAAGCAGATGCAGTCTCCTAGCATGCACGTTGATGTTGCATAAATCTCCTAAAAAAAACAGAGAGAGGTCTCCGCAATTACAGGGCAACAGGTTTTGTGGCTGCACAAATGGCAGCCACAGATATCTGTGAACAAATGAATGTGGAGGCTGTGTTAAAAAAAAACGGCTGAGGTCCACAAAGCGGCACTTCTCCTATGAAGCATCTGATGAGCCCTTGATTGATGCTTTGAAGAAGCTGGAGGTGACATTTTTCAATGCAGTGGTTGATGCTGCAACATCAGCCATTCAGGAAAGATTTTCCACGTTGGAAATTGTGGGAGAGAAGTTTGGAGTGCTGACACATTTCCAAAATCTCACATTTGAGGAGCTGACAGAACAATGTGTGAACCTTAGTACTACACTACACTTTAAGGGACAATCTGACTTGGATGGCAGAGAGCTTGCACAGGAGCTGAAGAACTTGCCTGACTTGCCATCAAAGACCATATCCTTGCTTGAACTGCTGACATTTATCCATGAAAGGGAGCTCTCTGAAATATATCCAAATTTGTGGACTGCTCTCAGAATTGGTCTTACTCTTCCAGTCACTGTTGCTGAAGCAGAGAGGAGCTTTTCAAAGCTGAAGCTCATCAAATCCTACCTGAGGTCAACTATGTCACAGGAACGCCTTACCGGTCTGGCCATCATCAGTATAAATCATACAATTGCTGAGCAGATTTCATATGATGATTTAATTCATGACTTTGCATCAAGGAAGGTAAGAAGAGTCAGGCTTTAGATGGCAGTTGTGCTGTGGTGCAATTTATTTTGTTTCTTGTTCAAAGTGTAGCATAATAATTACCCTCTCTTAAGTGTCTTATTCTATTTATGTGATAGAGCATTTGTACAATTTAGAAATTTGATTCTCTAGTTTATTTATGGCAGTTGTGCAATTTAATTTGTATTTTTCCTGTTCATAGTATCATAATTACATTCTCTTAAGTGAGTTATTCTATTTACGTGATGAAGGATTTGTAAAATTCAGAAATTTGAGTCTTTGTTTTGGTTCTGAAGTTCCAACAATTAGTCCAATAAAAAGTTATTTTGTGAAAGAGTTATGTCTGTCCTTTATTTTGGGGGGATTCGAATGTGTGTGTGTTGGCGAACAGGGGGGGGGGCGCTGAAGGTGAGGTTCGCCCAGGGCGTCATGTAAGCTAGGACCGCCACTGCAGCCAGCAAGCCAGCTTTGCTTATTACGCAGGGCTATATATAGGGCTATGGGTTGATTGCCTGTTACCCTCATCCGTTGGAGATTTCCAGCAGATTTCAGTGGAGAGTTAACGACAAAAGCCCTACGTTTTTTCATTTGTTATGTATATGTAGATCTTCAAAGGATCTCGTTAAATTTATTTTGCCTTCCGTATTTGTGCTGCCTAATGGTAAACAAAGAAATTACCTCACCTTATTATTTCGTTGAGCCTCGCTTCTGTTTGTAGGACGCGACGATGTTTTTCGATGTAGGGCCGCGGTACGATGGAGTTACACAACGAGTTGATTTGCTGTAATTAATATAGGCAGTCACTATATTTAAATTCCTGAAGGTATAGGCCTATCCTTTTGCGTTATAAGGTTTATATCACATGTTATTCACTCAGAACTTATCGGAAGATAAAGTACATCTTCCTTGCTTAAAAGCAGGGCTTAACATAAGCAAGCTCCGAGCCGCTAATATAATATAAATCTTCGTCTTTTATTATTTGCTGATTTTGCAAAGTTCGTTGACTCTTCTCTCGAACTAATTTTCATGAGTTAGCAGTGAAAAATTTTGAATACGAAATAATAAATTTGTTTTTTTTGTCATGCAGGCCCAATGCCTACATATGGGGTTCTATGTATGTATGGCAATTATTTTCATTCCCAATAGGCTATGTTGCCAATCCCGAGGCAATTTTGTAGATATTTAATTAAATTAATTAATAATTTATATTTAATTAAGAAGTAAAGGTACCACATACGATATGTTGTAAGCATATATAGTTTTTCCATAGATCTTTCCAGAAATACTTTCTAAAAATTTCATAACGAAACAAAATCATTCTAATGGCATGCAACGAATGTAACATGAAATGTGACATTGTACACTAAAGCTATAATTCACAAAAACACAATTGTGAACGAGACAAATCCTGGGCGTCGTGAGCATTCGTAAAATTCATCAAGACTGACTGACAAATTGCAAATTTCAAGATAAATTTCTACTGACTGTTAAATATTTGTTAAAAACAAACAAACGGTTCGGTGATCCAATCAAAATTTAAGAACCGGTCCCAGCACACCCATGGCTGTCTCAATCCAGTCCTGTGCAGGACGATATGAGCTATATAACATTATCGCTCCAATAATCGATATTCCAATTTCCAAACTGCGTCTACAAAAACAGATTGGACTATGTATAGGGTTTGCACATTACAAACTGGTCCCATTTTTGAACTTGTTGCTCCTTCCACGAAATTTTTCAATTCTTCGTCTGTGCATAAGATGAACCAACCAAGTAACTGAAGACTTAGGATTGTACTGATACATCAGACCATTTTGTCTCCACTGGTCCAAAGCTGAGGTCAGGTTACCTTTTCCATGTTTCCTTGGCTTACATGTTAAACCTCATTATTATTAGGTTAATAACTAAATATTAATGTTGGGTGATTGAAGATTGAATTCGTGCGTATAGGAATTAAGGTTAAGTCGTCACTTAAAGTTAGACCAAAAAATTTAATATGGACTTTAAGAAACTGGCTGGTCAAGCTGGGCAGCTCCTTACTCGTGCTGTTCAAGTAAGAATTTTTTTTTTTTTATCATTAAGACAAAATTTATTTCGGCTATTCTTAGGCCTCAGGCATACCTGTTTATTTATTGGCTATTAGTAGCCTATTAGGTTTGAACCTATTATTGTTAGGCCCTTGTTTTCTTTTAATGGCGGTAGGTTTGTCCCAATAGAATTTTGTGTGTAACGGTTCAGAATAGGGGCGCCACCTCAATTTTTGTTTTTTTTCACCAAAACATGCTAAAACCATTGGTTTCCTGTTATTTAGGATGAATGTGACCGCCATTACAGTAAATTATTGCTTGAAGTGATTTCACCCCCCCCCCCCCCCAACCCCTCCTACAATCTGGGGGGACCACCGTGGGAACCGGGGGTTTTGGGTGGGGGAACACAGCACAAGCAATAATTAAAGGTAATTATTCGTTTTGGTTATTATGTATTTTATCCCATTCAGTCATTTTACACACCAAAATACATTTTTCTAGTAGTATTTGATGTGATTTGTTCAAATATGACCTCCATTTCCGTCGGAAATGAGATCCAACAAAGTTATAGTACTTTGAAGTTTGGCTCATTTTCAAGGGAAATGGAAGTCAAAATCTAAGCAAAACACATCAAATATTACTAGAAAAATGTATTTTGGTATTAATTAACCTAACCTAACCCTGGCTAAACGAGCCTAGAGTATTACCTTATTATGGATTAGGTGGTGGATACAGACGAGAGCTCGTTTAGCCAGGGTTAGGTTAGGGTTAGGTTAGGTAAGGTTAGGTTAATTAAGGTTAGGTTAATTAATACCAAAATACATTTTCCTAGTAATATTTGATGTGTTTTGCTTAGATTTTGACTTCCATTTCCCTTGAAAATTAGCCAAACTTCAAAGTACTATAACTTTGTTGGATCTCATTTCCGACGGAAATGGAGGTCATATTTGAACAAATCACATCAAATACTACTAGAAAAATGTATTTTGGTGTGTAAAATGACTGAGTGGGATAAAATACATAATTACCTTCGTTTTTTGACCCAGTCTCTTTTTATAATGAGAGCAAACGTTTCTGGTCAATTTGGAGGTGCTCTGCACGAATCTACCATCCGTTTCCTGTGCAAATGCGTAGTTTTCGAGATAGTCATCTCGAAAACTACGCATTTGCACTGGAAACGGATGGCAGATTCGTGCAAGACACCTCAAAATCGACCAGAAAAGTTTGCATTCGTGCTAAACACAGCCTAACCTAACACAGCCTAACCTAACACAGCCTAACCTAACACAGCCTAACCTAACACAGCCTAACCTAACACAGCCTAACCTAACACAGCCTAACCTAACACAGCCTAACCTAACACAGCCTAACCTAACACAGCCTAACCTAACACAGCCTAACCTAACACAGCCTAACCTAACACAGCCTAACCTAACACAGCCTAACCTAACACAGCCTAACCTGTCACCTTATTTTGGAGGATATAGTTCTGCAATTGCAGTAAGGAAGTGATGCAGAACTGTAGAATCATCAGGATGTTCTGCCGGTAATGAGGTCGTCTATTCCCAGCACGTAAAACCCACGATTTCACATCTTCCATTTTTTTTACGGCACCTAAACACCTTCGAGTCTTGTCTTAAAATATAGGCAGTATTACATTTAGGGCAAATCACGGATGTCAGAATTATGCCGTGATTGGAAAAAATATCTAAACTTTTATCTTCATTGAGGACAACAAGGCGGATTAGGTCTTCGAAATCAAGTTCACAAGATTCACACGTCATACCAGTAGAACGAAAACCACCACACTGACCAGAAACAGAAAGAAGTAGCCAAAAAAAGCCAAGAAAAATCTCCAAAAAAGGAGCCCAAATAAACAAACCAACCGAAATTTATATACATACATATTAGAAAGTAGAAGATATTTTTTTAAAAAAAGTACATTTTATACAAATTTGCACAAGATAATATATATTTTCGGTAATTTTTTACTATCAGTCTGGTCTCTGGAAACTGAAAATAAAGTTTACCATAAGACTCTACATTTTTTTAAACAACTTTTATTAAGTATAATATGAAGGCAAATGCCGATTAAAGCTATAAAATTAATGTTAATAAATTTTTTTTTGAGCGATAAAATCGCGGATCATGTTTTTGGGAGTGATAAAATGGCTGATCCCACAAAGGTTAGGAAGGTACTGCTAACAAAATTGGGTGGTTTGGCCTGAACTCATAAGATTTTAGTGTCATGATGGCGTTGGTTTGCGATGGTTGTAATTATTCAGTGTGTTTAGCTTCATACAAATTTTTTGATGATGAAGAGGCTGCATTTAATTTTTATATAGAACACGGTGTATTGCTAAAAGAATTTATTTGCCCTAAGAAAAACAAGGAAGATATTGTTTGTGGTAATAAGTGTGTGTTCGATAAAAACAGAAAAGCATTTCGTTGTCATAGGTCGTGTGCGTGATAAGAAACGGAGAAGGGGAACACGCAAGGTTAGGTAGGTTAGGTTAGGTTAGTAGTGTTTAGTTTTACGGTATATATAATATATACAGTGAATGGATCTTTTCCGTTTGACTGCTGCCATTGAAACACAAGAGGTGAGTGCCCCTAGCCTTCTTTACTTAGCCTTATAAGGCTAACTAATGAAAATATCATGACCTAACCTAACCAATCGTTAGGTCAACTGTACGACCTTGACGATTGGTTAGGTTAGGTGTGATATTTTTGTTAGTTAGCCTTATAAAGCTAACTAAAGAAGGCTGGAGTTTATTATGTTTCAATGGCGGCAGTCAAATGGAAAAGATCCCAGTGAATATATACAGTGTTCGTTTTACTACATATATATAAATGTATATATTAGGGTGACACTTATTTTCGAAAGTTTGAATTTTTATCGGGACAGGCGCGTTTCTGGTTCCATTTTGTCAAAAAATATCGTGTGTAAAATATTTTTGAAATAAAACAATATTTAGAACTGCCTCAATACGGTCAAAGTTTGTATATTTTCTCGAAAAGTAGAAATTTTAGATCATGATGTTCTATGCCTCTAGCAAATAAAATATCACTTCTAGTTTGTTCAAGCTACTAATCTTGACCTAAAACATATAACTGGACTTCATACTTTCAACTCTAGGTCCCCCTCAACTCGAGTATTAGCCCCTCAAGGGGGGGGGGTATCATGGGCGCCCATCTCCCTCTCATTGTTGCCTACTTTGCAGAGGTCACGGTGGACTTGCGGGCAGTTGGGAAGTCACAGCGGTGCTTCTCGACCACTTGTAAGAGGAACTGCCTTTGGTCTTCACTCTTGGTAAGGGCCAGGTTGAAAGACTGCATCAACGCCACCCCGCGCTCCGCGAAGTCATTGACAACTTGAAGGGCCTGGACTCGGCGGGATGCGGCGATGAAGGCTGGGTCCGTCCACCACTCCTCCGGATCCTTGAGCAGGAAGGCGGTGCTGATGTCCAGAACCTTGAAGAACTCCTTTGATGTAGTTGTTGTGAACTTGGCCAATGTATTGTTGGCGATTGAGGCGGTGGACAGGTCCACATTGATACGCCGCGGGGGATCCTCCGATCCTTCCTCTTCTTCCATCGCTTTAATCATCTCCCGCTTTGTCGCCAAGTCGATACCCTCGTCGAAGATGGCCAGGGTGACGAGGCGCTCGCTCAAGTACCATAGGTGCCTGGCGAAGACTGTCGCCTTGGCCACCGCTGAGTCCGGATAATAGACGAGGGCCTTGAGCAGCGCGAGGTCCGCGGCTGGGGCCATTGCCGGGAGTGGCGCTTTGTACCAGGCCGTCACGTAGATGGACACGGCGAAGATGGTGAATCGCCGGATTCCAGCCGCTTCGCCTGACGACATCTGAAACTGTTCCCGGAACAGGAACAGTTTGATGGCATAGATGACTTTTGCCATCCAGCGCGCGCGATGGAAGGCGCCGGGACGAGTGAACCGGGCACCCTGCTTGTTCGGACCGCCCAGCACAATTACAGAGAGCTCCAGAAGTTCCCTGTAGTCATCACGTGGATGTTGACCATCGAGGAGGCGGCTGAATTCAATCAGCAGGTCGTCGCGGGCGTCCTTCAGGTGCTGCGGCATGGTTCCATCCTCGAAGGGCTTCGCTTTGGTTTGATCGATGAAGTCCCACTGGGCGGCGAATCGTTTGAACAGGAGGATGTCAGGACCAGTAGAGGGACCGAGGCACGCCGTGAATGCCTTCTCGCACACCAGTTCGTGGATGTGGTGGTGGCAAGCCAAATGAAGCACTGTCTTCTCGAGTTTCTGCTCAATGATATAGCAAGCTCCTCCTGAGAGTCCTGTGTTTGAGGCGGTGGTGTCAAAAGAGAGGGCACAGATCCGTCCCTTGATGTCCCAATCCTCGAGGGCAGAGAGGATGGCTTCCGCCATGGCGCGGCCGGTGCCGTCGGGGAGGCTGGGCACAGCCAGAAGCTTGTCGACGTTCTCCCCAGACACCAGAACTGGAAGGCGATCTTCAGCAGGGCCTCCGTCAGCCGCTGGTACGATTTTCCCGTCCCAGTGAACGGTCAGCGGCACAGTAGGATGGAAGGCTGCCTTCATTTCCGCTGCTGCCATAGCACGGAACTTTGCTCGGTCGCGGCGGGAGGATTCGTGGTTCAAGACCAGCTCCTCAGGGTCGTGGCCCAAGCTCCTCGCAGCCGCCGACAGCAAAAAAACACCTTCTCGTCGGTAAGTTTCGTCCGATCCATCGCTGCGGAGAGATCAGGGGTGATCATCTTTTTTGACGCGCTGAATCGCTTGGGTGGTAAAGGGGTCGTAGATGCTTCTGCATTCGATGTGGACGGGCCCGGGAGAGAGAGCTCTTCCTCTTCTTCTCGGCGACGACGCCGTGTCGGTGACCGAGTCGGGCTGCTTGCACCTGAGCTGGAGCTCGATGCCAGTTCGACGAGTTCTTCTCGGCTCTCTCTGTTCGCCCTTTCATCATCTTGCCGTGGCTCCTTTCCGCTTCCTGTCTCCTCGCACGCTCCTCCTCAGTGTGCAGCGTCATGTCACGTGTGGAGGAGATGTGGCTGCGCCGCACCTCGGCCCTTTGTCCCGTCAGGAACTCCCTGTCCTCTTCGATTGTGATCATCGACATCGCCTGTTCGTGTGCGATGTCGAAGAGGTGGTCAAGGGATGAGAGGAACTCGGCCTCGTTCCTGATTTGGGTCACAGTGCGCCGTTTCGAGTTCTTGTTCAGAGCCCGCCACTTCTCGTACATTCGGAGAACCTTGTCCCTTGCGCGTTGGTCTTTCTGTGTAGGAATACGGGACCGCTCCAGAATTCCTTGACTGCGGTCACTGTCTCAGCGGCTGCTTCCTTGATCGGCTTCTTGACGTCAAGGTGAAGGTGGAAAAAGTACTGAAGCGCCTGCTTTCCCGTAGGCAGCATGCTTCCTGTGATGCTGTGGTCCACGGTCCCCAGGAGATAGACTGCTGTTTTAGATCTTGTTGCCGAAGCCATCACGTCGTTTCAGAACTCACTGAAAAAGAGAATGAAACACTGTTAGTGTTGGCAAAACTCGTCCCAACCCTTTTCTACTTAGAATAACATGTTCTTTCACCTGTATCAATATTTGGATAAACTCGTGTTACACCCTGTATAATACCTCATTTTAGTCTTCTGTACACCAGTGCGGAAGACTAAACCAACGACTCTGACCGTCCGTCTGTCTGTCTGTTATCATTTTTCAACTCAGAAACTACAGCAGCTATCGAAACGAAAACTGACATAACAGAACGCCATGAGTACTTTTCGACAAAAAGTATAAACTTTGACCTCGTTGAGGCAGTTCTAATTATTATTTTATTTCAAAAATATTTTACACACAATGTTTTTAGACGGAATGACACCAGAAATGCGCCTGTCCTGATAGAAATTCCCAAAAAATGAAAAACACCCCAAATAAGTGGCACCCTAGTATATATATACCTTTTAGGTCACTCATGTTGACTGTTTCTACAATTTCCATAATTTATATATCAATGGATTCGTTTTTACATCGCGAATGTGCCGTAGGTAGTCTCTACTGAAGGAATTATCCACATTTTAGGGTATTTTTTCACACTTATACCCCAAAACAAACTTCGTGTCCTAACTTAGTTTTGGGTCAGTTCCCTCACTTGAGACTATCCAAATCGCATTCCTGGTGTAATAACGAATCCATTGATCTATAAATTATGGGAATTGAAGAGACCGGAGTAAAAAATTACCATATTTTCTTATTCAGCTTTGATTGGTTATTCAATATATATTGTTGTTATAGCTGGGTGTGACTGGGTCAAAAAATGAATATTAACCTAATTTACTGCAATAGTGATGGTCAGATTTATCCTAAACAACAGGAAACTAATGGCTTTAGCATGTTTTGGAGGAAAAAACACAAAAATTGAGGTGGCCCCTATTCTGAATCATTACCATAAAAAGTAACGGTTTAAATATAAAACCCTCTACAGATCAATTTATGATGCATGATCTTTACTGGGGGCTCCACCCCCATACCCCCGAGACCTAAATTATACAAATGATAATGGCTAATTATTCGTTTTTTGACCCAGTCTCTCTCTATAATGAGCAAACTTTTCTGGTCAATTTTGAGGTGCTCTGCACGAATCTGCCATCCGTTTCCTGTGCAAATGCGTAGTTTTCGAGATATCATCTTGAAAACTACACATTTGCACAGGAAATGGATGGCAGTTTTGTACAAAACACCTCAAAATTAACCAGAAAAGTTTGCACTCGTCATTTTCGTTTAAACTAACGAATTTAAACAAAAATATCATGACCTAACCTAACCAATCATCTAGGGCGTACAGTTGACCTAACTGGTGTCACGTACTGAACTGTCCACAAAACATTAGGACTGATCAATTTGTGATGCGTGATCTTTACGGGGGCTCTGCCCCTATACCCCCGAGACCTAAATTATACAAATGATGATGTAATAACATGAGTCAACCTTGCATGGGTAGTCCGCTAAATTTCGCCTACCCTTAAACTGAAATGACACGTTTATTTTTAGGATTTTTTTTACGGTACCTAAAGACCTTCTGGTCTTTTCTTAAAATATAAGCACTGTTTTATTTAGGGCAGGTCATGGATGTCTTAATTATTCCGTGATTGAAAAAGAGGTCTGAACTCGTCTTCATTGAGGGCAATATGGCAGATCACGTCTTCAAAATCAAATATGCATAACTGACACATCATACTTCATCACAAAAAAAATGAAGTGAACAGATGAAAAATTGCCTAAAATGATTTATTTGTAAAACAGGATAAATTGAATTACGCAGAAGTAGCCAGAATCACCAAAAATAAGAAATATTCACCAGTATATATATATACAGTGGTACATCAGATCACGAGCATAATCCGTTCCAGAAAAGTGCTCGAGTTGTGAAAAGCTCGAGTTCTGAGACGAATTTTCCCATAAGAAATAATGTAAAAGCAATTAATCCGTTCCTGACGTCAAAAAATATTTTTTAAAATTCATATTTCTGGTCATTAATGGTTTTACACACAAAAATAAATTAACATTCAATATATAAGACAAATAAATAGAATAAATGAGCATTTAACTTCACATTACCTTTGTAGAGGACTTTTGTTGGTGTATGAAAGACGGTGAGGGGGAGGGAGAATGAGAGGTGTTACTTTTTGGAAGGGGAGTCCCCCTCCATGAAGACTTCAGGAAGCAAGTCTTCCTCTGGGGTTTGTTCCCTTCTCCTCCTTTTAGAGGCACTTAAAGTTCCACTAGACTCATTGGATGCTTTTCTTATCAAAAACCTATCCAGAGAGGTTTGTTTTTGCCTGCATTTTAAGATCTTTCTAAAATGAGCGATAGCATTGTCATTGAACATGTTTATCACTCAGCCTGCTCCAGCTTTGTCAGGGTGATGTGTGTCTATAAAGCTCTGTACCTCTTCCCATTTTGCACACATTTCTTTAATGGTTGAAGAAGGAACATCCTCCCCTCTCCTCCTCCTCCTCCACTGAAGCAATCTCTTCTGCTACCACCTGTTGCTGCTCCTCCTGAAGGACTTGGAGTTCCTCAGTAGTGAGTTCTTCCCTATGGTCCTCCACCAACTCCTCGACATCACCATCAGACACATCCAACCCCAAGGACTTCCCAAGAGACACAATGGTCTCAACCACAGGCACTGGCTCAGCCTCAAAGTCTTTTACTAGGTAGCATTCTGGCCACAATTTCTTCCAGGCCGAGTTCATGGTCCTAGAAGTCACTTCCATCCAGGCTTTGTCTATTAGGTTAATACAATTGAGAATGGTGGTGTGATTCCTCCAGAATTCTCTGAGTGTTAACTCTGTGTCATTAGTTACTTCAAAACACCTCTGGAAGAGTGCCTTGGTGTACAGTTTCTTGAAGTTTGAGATGACCTGCTGGTCCATGGGTTGGACGCTAACTGACTCGAGAACCCTTTGTCCGGGTTCGTTCGTTCGCTCGTGACCCGAGCGGATGCTCGAGTTCCGATGGCATTTTTCGCTCTGGAAAACACTCGAATGCCGAAAAACTCGAGTTCCGAGGTGCTCGACAACCGAGGTTCCACTGTATATTGAAAAAATGCCAAAAATAAGAAATATATTTTAATAAAAAAACACGTTATACAAATTTGCGCAAGATAATATATATATATTTTCTTATTCAGTTTTGATTGGTTATTCAATATATATTGTTATAGCTGGGTGTGACTGGGTCAAAAAATGAATAATAACCTGATGATGTAATAATATATTTAGGTTAGGTTAGCGTAATAATTACCAAAAATACTAGGGTCACGCACATCTGTCACAGACCAAAGCCATTTTCAAACTGAACTGAAGTGAATGAATGATAGTAGGGTTGCCAACTCAAAATTTCCTAGATTCATACCCAAAAAGCACTGAAGTAGCTATATATATTTTTTCGTAATTTTCTAACTTCGGTTTTTTGACTATGCGACACATGCAATCAACATATTTTAATGAGAGGAACAACTTTGTCTCTATGGTATTTTTCGAATTTTTGCTTAAGTGGTGCCCGTGTTCTGAACCATTACCAAATTTTTTTGTTCTCCAAATTACAAGTGCCTTATTTAATACAAAAAATGGTAAATTTATAGTTTTGACCAACCATGGAATTTTTTGATGAAAAATACGCCATTCAAGAGCCCTTCAAATTCTGAATAACTTTTTTAATTACTATTTTGCTCGCAAATGAATGACAGTTGAACAAAGGGACATGTGGGAAATCAGGGTTTTGGGGTGGGGGGGGACAGCGGAAATGAGTAATTTGCGACAGAAATGAGGGTAAATTTGCAGTTTTGTACAACCATGGAATCTTAAGAATTTTGTCTTTACAATATGTATGGTAGTTTTGATAATTCTAAGACACTTTTCTTCAAAGCAAATTTGTCACAAATGAATATTAAAAAAGTTACAGCTATTTAAAGTTTACCCGATATTTTTGTTAAAACTAAGGAAAATATCATGACTTAACCTAACCAATTGTCAAGGGCATCCAGTTGACCTAACCTGGGATTCAGTTGACCTAACTAGGCATTTATTTGGGTTAATATTAGTCTTTTAACCTGCTCACACGCGGTTAAAACAGTACAATATATGTTAGGGTGTCCCAGCATCACATGTGAAAATAAAAATTTGCAAGTGTCAAATTGCATACCCCTTTAATTAATTACACTTGAAGAAAGGAAAAAATGGGCGAAATTTCATTGGCCTATTAGGAGGGGAAGGGTCCCCTCATTGACCTTGTTTATTCGACCCTATATGAACAAACGTAAATGCTCAGCATTAATCATTCTAGAATGGAAGAATGAAATGTAAATTCTTTCTAATGACTAAATTAAAGGAAATGGAAATTCTTCCTAATGGCACATTTCATTTCGGGGGACAGAGGATCTTTTTGTCTGCTGAGGGGAACTGCTGGCAGTGGTATTTGACGACTTGGTACACGAGCTGCCATTCCTCCTCATTTTTTGTCAGGCCCTCGTTGAAATCTTCCACCCGTTCTGCCGCGTCGTTCACAGACTTCAACGATGGTGCACATCCTTCGAGATCTTTGGGGGTTTTTGGAACCGGCAGCTTCAGGCAATGAAAAAGGTTTTGAGTCCTTTTCATGACCAAGGTGCTCAAATCCGACTGTCTCATGGTCAAGACACTCTTTCCCTCCAGCCAACGCAGATCTTTTGGGTTTTTGGTCTTCTTGTGCAGGTTTTGGAGCATGGCCGTCTTCTCTGCATCGGTGGTTTTGGAGGAGAACATAGCGAGTCTGGCTAAATCTTCGCTTAGGTACCAGAGGTGGCCCTGGAATTTTGTCAATGCGGCGGTACCTACATCATGATCCACTGCCTTGTACCGCTCTAGGTCCTCCAACAGCTCCAGGTCATTGATGGGTGCGTCCGCCATCAATGGTGATGGCAAAGACGTTTATCTTGCGTAGTGACTGGACCTCGTGAGTGGTCAGGTGGAATTGGCTTCGGAAGATGAACATCTTATGACAGTAAATGCCTTTGGCCATCCACCTGGCCTGGTGGTATGCTCCAGGACGATTGTACCGGAGATCTCGTTTGCCATGACCATCGAGGAAGACCAGAGTGAGGATCAGGAACTCCTGGTAATTGTCTCTTGGGTGGCCAACTTCAAGCTGGTCTTCAATGAAGTGGACAATCTGCTCTTTTTTCAATGCCACCCATTCCGAAAGGATGTTGCTTGGGCCATCGCCGTTGAATGGAGAAGCCTGCTTCTGGTCGATGAACTCCCATTGGGATTTGAAGTGAGCGAACAGCGCAATTTCGGGGCCAGAAGACCTGAAGAACAGGTCAAAGACTGAGGTGATTACCAATTCCATCATGTGGTGTCTGCAAGCCAGGAAAAGAACGCGGCGGTCCATTTGGTCCTGGATAATCGTACAAGCGCCGCTGTGAATACCGGTATTCACCGCTGTTGTGTCGAAGCAGAGACTGGCAATCCATGGTTGAACTTGCGGCCAATTGTCCAGCACCTTCAGAACAGCTCCAGCCATCTGCTGTCCCATGCTGTCAAGGATTTTTGGGATTGCCAACAACTTCTCAAGATTCTTCCCGCTGACCAGCACTGGTATGCGATCCAATTTCCCTCCATCCGAATCAGGGAGGAGTTTGCAATCAAAGTGGATGACAAGCGGCGTATCAGGATTGAACTCAGTCTTTATTCCAGCTGGCAAGTTCTTCCTGGACTTCTGCCGTGAATGGTGAAGACTTGATTTGGACAAGGTGACTGAGGATAACTCAACTCCTGTGGCAGCGAGTGCTGGAGCCACAATGTGCATCGCTTGGCATACTGAGGTTCCAGTTCGATCCAGGGCTGCAGCAAAATTGGGATATTGGATGATCCTCCTTGCCGACACTTGGCCATCCTTGGGAGTGGGTCGAGGAGCCGAAGGACCAGGAGAGGAATATTGGACATCATCATTGGATGCTTTGGCCATGGACTCCGAAGAAGAAGAAGAAGACCCACTTTTCACCGTTCCTTTTGCTTGCAGTGAGTCCATCTCTTCGCGGCTTTTCTTCTTCCTCTTCTTTTCAGCTGCTCGGCGTTTCTCCCACTCCGCTGCCCTGCGAGCAAACTCAAGGTCCTCTCCTCTGATGTACATCTTCCGCATGGTTCGCTGGTCATTCAGAATGTCTCAATCTTCAGGGACTTTGATGAGTTTCATGGCGTTGGCATGAGCTGTTTCGAACAGTGTATTCAGGTTGGCTTGGAATCCCTTTTCCCGCTCCAGTTGCTTCTCACCCCCCCATGGTTTCGGTTTCTGGCAACCTTCTCGTAGTCCATGGAGAGGGCCTTGATCCTCTCGACGCACTTGGGCTTGTGGGAGGTCGGAATAGATGCCTGAGCCCACACCGCCATAACCTCCATCAGCTACCACATTGGCAGCTTCCGCCGTGGATGTTGTTTTCTTCCGAGTGAAGAACAACAGACGTCGAAGAACATCTCCCACTGTCGGGAGTTGACACAGTGTTTCCAGGGGTTCATTTCGCAATACCCCCACCAACCACACAGTCTCCTGCTTTCTTGTATCCATAACCTGAAAAGAAATATGCTACAATTAGTATAAGGTAGAGAGTAGTCATTCAGCAATGGGAACACATGGTTTGAGGGGACCCTTAAATTTAAAGAACATGAATGAAATTCATCTTGCTAGCATGTTTTCACGAGTGGAAGAAATTAGGGGGGTGTGCATGACAAACTTCAGGAACAAAAAAAATTGGGACACTCTAAATTATACGTATTGAATTGCCATTCAAAACTGACTAAGAAAATATAGGTAAAATTATAGTTTCAACCACAACTCATTTTGAAAATAAAAATTAGGTTTTACGGTGGTTTCTGATGTGATTCATCCAAAAATGACATTCATTTCCATTGCAAATTACTCGTTTTGGGTGGGGGGAATAAAAAATGAGTGATTTGTGATGGAAATGAATGTCATTTTCAGATGAATCACATCAGAAACTAATGGAAAACCTAGGAACCAAACCTGGTAAACTTGCAGTTTCGGCCCCAATTCATTTTGAACATGAAACTTGTGTTTTTCCTGTTTTTTGATGCGATTCATTTTAATTTGGCATCCATTTCCGTCGCAAATCACTCGTTTTTGAGATCCTCCCCCCCTCCCCATATCAAAAGCCAAAAATGAGTGATTTGCGGTGGAAATGGATGCCAAATTTGAGTGAATCACCTCAAAAAATATAGGAAAAACATAAGTTTCATAACCCAACCCAACCCAACTCAATCCATTGAGTTGGGTTGGGTTATGACGGAGTGATAAGATAAATGATTCCTTCAGAATCGGTTCCACAAAATGATTCCTTCAGAATCCAGCTGTAAATTAGTTTAAAAAATAAATCGTTAAACTAACGAAAATATCATGATTTAACCTAACCAATCATCAAGGGTGTCCAGTTGCCCTAACTGGGCATTCAATTAACCTGACTGGGCATTCAATTAACCTGACTGGGCATTCAATTAACCTGACTGGGCATTCAATTAACCTGACTGGGCATTAGGGTGTGACAGTTGCCCCAACTTTGTCCTACAATGCTGTTCAAAATTTTGGTGTTGCATATTGACATAAAAAATACCCACGTGCAATTTTTTGAAGATTCATGCATATTCGAGTGAGCACCAGCAATTTGAAAAATAGCAATTTTGCTTATACGGCATACGCGCCTATATATGAGATTACACAACCATCATAAGGGATATTAACACAAATCATTTGCCTGTCTTAATTAAAAGCTGTTATCACTAACACAAAAAAGGTAATCATTCTTATTCTCTCATGGTACATTAAGGGGTTTTATCATATATTCACAAGGTATTATTTCTCTAGAGCAAGAAACCATGATTTCTGTTTGGAAACAGATGATCGTTTGCGCTGATTAGGAACGCGAGTCTGTCATTTTCAACTACTTGAAGGACTTCTTGAAAGCGCTCCTCATCCCTGGCAACATTAAGAAAGTCATGGCAAAGTTTTACACCACGCTCTGCAGCCTCATTGACGACCTGAAGCTTGTCCACAACCCGTTTCATGTTCAGGTAGTCATCATGATCCGCCCATTCACTGGCTGGACTGTGGAGAAACTGATAGGGCATGCCTAAAATGGTGAAGAACCGGCTTGAGTCAGGCCCAATTAGGTCCACCAGGGCAGTGCCATTTTCTGGGACGGGGGGGAAGATATGGCTTTCCATAGCCCCCATGATTGAGCCCCACTCTCATAGTAACTTCAGTGCCTTCATGGCAAAGAAGGGCCTTCCTCATCTCTTTTGTCCTTTCTTGTACTTGGGATGAGAACAAAGCCAGTGGGGCCAACTCCTCAGTTAGGTACCAAGAGTGTGTACCGAGTGCCACATGTGCTTTGTCAACTATTGTGGCATCATGGGGGGCAAATTCAGCCAACGTTTCGACCAAATTAAAGTCATTCAGTGGCGCACTTGCTGGAATGGGGCAAACAATCCACCATGGGACATAAACAGCGACTGTGAACACAGCAAACTGTTCTACCTTGCTGATTTGACTTTGTCACAACCTTGGCTTTGGGAAACTACTCTTTGATCTGGCCTGACAAAAGAACAATCTTGAGGGTATAGAGCAGTTTAGCCATCCACCTTGCTTTGTGAAGTGCACCGGGGTAGACCATTGTGAAGTTCACTGGCTCAGATCCTTTAGTTACAAGCAGCAGACAAAGCTCTACCAGCTCCTTATAGTTGCCACGTGTAAATGGTTGGGCTAGAGATTCACGGAAGAAGTCAGCCATCTCCTGCTGGCACTCCTCAAACACTCCAGGCATTGCGGGGTAGTAGTATTTCTTTTTTTCATTGTACGCCAGTTGAGAGAAATGGTTCTTGAACCTAGAAATACAATTATTGGGATTATTGTATTTCGTACTAATCTATAATATTGTTTTAGGGGTATTAAGATTGATATGATCGATCATTTGCTTGGTGTTAGTATATCTTATAAGTCTAATAAAAGAAATTCCACTAAATTTGTTCATTAGATAATAATATTCCTTATTATTTTGTAAAGCTTATGACTCACCTCTGGAAAACCATTATGTTTGGACTTGAAGAGCCCTCCACTTTCAAGCAATCCCAGCAAACACCTAGGATGACTTCGCCCACATGCCTGCGACAGGCACACCAGAATATGGCATGCTCTAATTCCATTTGGAGGGAGACGCAAGCAGCTGTTTTTTGTCCTAAAAAAAAAATGTAATTGTAGTTTAAGGCCACCATTTCAGGCACGTGCTTTTTGCAGATTTCTGTTAAATCATTCACTGTATTTTGGTATTAATGTCGTGATAAATTCACGCTGATGTTTGAAATAGGTTTACCTGTATTGGATGAAGCTGTCGAAAACCATACCAATGACATTCTGTTCACACTCCCAATCGACCAGAAGTTGTTTGGTTGCTGTTGATATCAAGTCTCCTTGAACCAGGCCAGCTTTTTGAGTCAAATGCGGAAGAGGTGGGACTCCAAGAAGCTTTGTGCCATTGACACCAGACACAAGAATGGGCAGGCGGTCATCAGTGCCTTTGGAATCCAGCGTGTCCATAAGTTTACCATCCCAGTGCACCAGTACTTTGTCTGATGGTTGCCATTCATCCATGATTTTTAAACTTATTTCTGACACGATGGAAGCTCAGTATCGGTGGGCTGTTCTTGCATTTAGACTCAGCTTTGATGTATCTCCACCACATGCAGATACAAGGGTGTACACAATTGCACTCAGCTGGGTCGGCGAGATGTTGTTTCGAACACTGCATGAAACAAGTTCTGCCGACTTCAGAATATCATGGGGCACAAAAATTGAAACTCCCTCTTTCACTGTTCTCCAATGTTTTCTCTTTGATTCAGCAGTGCTGGCCTCATCAATGTCATCATCCTCATCAGAGCTAATAGGTGAATCAATATCAGCCTGTACATTCTCAGCATGATCAGATTGCTCTCTTCTCTTGTCGCTTCTCTTCTCGCATCCTCCTTTTCTGTCGCTTCTGAACCTTTTCTGAGTACTTTGTTTACCCCAGAGTAGGTAGCTACTCTGTCACTTAGCATGCTTTTCATAAAGAGTATGTCAGTATCGATGGCATCTTGTTCGGCCTGAGTTTTCCCCTTTTTCACAGCCGCCATGTCTTTCAACACTGTGTTCTTATAAAATTTCATCGTCAGGCTCAATTCTGATTTAAACTTCATAATTCCAGGATCATCAGCCCGTCTTCTATCCTCATTCTTTTTCATAAGCATCATGTAGTCTTTGTCATAGTAAGTTTTAATCACTCGGCCAATATTGTTCCTGCCTGTAATGGTCGGGACATTCGCCTTCTGGTAATGCAAAAGCACATTGTCAATGGTGGCAGATAAAGCCTGGTCCCAATGCATATCCCGAAGGTTTGCTAACAGACATAGTAAGACCTGCTTATTAGTTGGCAGTTTGCAGCCCTTTATTTCCTTTTCTTCTTCTCAGGGTACGGTGCCCAATAACATTGACATACTCATCATCTTGCCGTGTATCCATGATTAAATTCTCTATTCACAACATCAAATCACTGTCAAGGGAAAAGAAAAGAGCATCATTAAAATTAAATGCAATAAAATAATACGTGGAAAATTTGTGGGTCAGCGTTCCAGACCCGGAAATGAAAATATGATAAAATGTGCTATTTTCACACTTATTTATGAAGTTCATAAGCTGAAATAGCAATACTTGCTGGCAGTGGCGACTCGTGGTATAAATGTATGGGGGTGCGATTTCATAAAATTTATAATTTTTAGAATTGTAGTACATAAACAATCACATGGTGCTTCCGTATGGTACTTATATGTCAAAAGAAGCCATAAATTTGTATTAAAACAATATTTTAATAAAATATAAAAATAATTGTTGAATAAATTTGACTATAATAAATTTGACTATAATAATGTACCACTGTACGACAACACGGACTCACAATAGGCTAGTGCGAATCCAACTGCCGTTCACAAGAGTACTGTACTTGTATTAACATATGTGGCTATGCCAGACGTACAATTCTAGTTAATTACAAATAAGTAATAATTTTAATAAAATATATATAAATGGCTTATATCATTATTACTGAAGTAACTATACGCCAGTCGCCACTGCTTGCTGGTACAACGGCACTAGCTCAAACATGTACCGATCTCCAAGAAAATTTACAGGGTGTTTCCTAGATAAATACACAACACTAAAACTTTGAACAGCATTGTAGGACCATTTTTTGATTTTTGGAGGGCAATGGTCACACCCTACTGGGCATTCACTTAACCTAACTGGGCATTCACTTAACCTAACTGGGCATTCACTTAACCTAATGAGTCAGTTATTCTTAAAAAATTTATGAATCACTTCAAACGGAGTAAGAGCACAACCTTCACACACTGTACCCATGCCTAGACTGAGACAATATGGTGGACCAAAAATTATTATATTTATTATCTCTGTTATTATCCATTTGTGGCGGTAGTAGTATTAGAAAAAGTGGTCTGAAATGAAGAGATACAGCTAAACAACACATTAAATATGCAGTAATCAAGTTGTGGTTGAAACTATAATAATACTAAAATATATATCTTAATGTGCAAATTTGTTCAAATGTACTGTATTTTTCAGTGTATAAGACGCACCCCTATTTTCAAGGCCTTTTTTCAGGAAAAAAATTGACCAACTGCCTAGTTGTCAGAAAATGTCCATAATTTTCTACCAGTGAGGCCCTCCATCAAAAGTATGGTGATACGTTTTTTTTTCACCCATACTCATTATAAGAAAATAGTATTAAGTATACAGGAGACCATACTATATGTTATGAAACATAAAAGTAAATCATTATGCAATATGTACTGTTTTTCTTATCAGTGGGTTGGGAAGAGTAGGAACTTAGTGTAAAATTGGCCAAACCAATACACAGTAGGAGGGACTAAGCGATGATGAATTTTTGTAAAAATCTATCAGTTCTTCTAGCCCATATAAAGGTAATATTATGACCTTGGTGTATAGGACGTAGGGTGATTTTGAGCCCTGTTTTTGGAAAAAAAGTGTATCTTATACACCAAAAAATACAGTACTTTTTTTAATAAAATATTTCTTGTTTTGGCTATAATGTAATTTTTTTCATAAAATATTTTTCCTGATTAGGCTATTTCTGCTACGGTACTCTGCGACTTAATTAGTTGGTTGGGTTTTCTTCTGGCAATTTTTTTTTTCTGATTGGATTTAGTTTAGTGGTGGTTGTGATAGAATTATGATGTGCCATTCATGTGATTTTGACTTTGAGAACTTGATTCGTCATGTGCCCTAGATGAAGACAAAGGATTGGATGTTTTTATCAGTTACGGTGTTATTCTCTCATCCTTAACTTGCCCAAAATGTGACAGTGAGTGCCTAATACAAAAAGATCAGAAGATATTTAGGTAAAATAACCAATATTAACCTGTTAGGTTGAGTGAGTGCCCGGTTAGGTTGAGTGAGTGCCCGGTTAGGTCAACTGTACACCCTTGATGATTGGTTAGGTTAAATTTTCGTTAGTTTAAATGAAAATGATTAGAGTAAACTTTTCTGGTTAATTTTGAGGTGTTTTGTATGAAACTGCCATCCATTTCCTGTGCAAATGTGTAGTTTTCGAGATGATGATATCTCAAAAACTACGGTACGCATTTGCACAAGAAATGGATGGCAGATTCGTGCAAAACACCTCAAAATTGACCAGAAAAGTTTCTTATCATAAAAACAGACTGGGTGTAAAAACAAATAATTACCTTTATTTGACCTAACTGGGCATTGTTGTTCTTAATAAACACCCAGTAATTGTAACTGCATCTGTTGCATTTTCAAACTGATTTCATATGAAAGCACTGCGCATGTGGCGTGATCTAGGCTGAAGCTGATTGGCTAAAATGATTGTTAATTTATTCAACTGTCGTTCATTTGTGAGCAGAATGGTAAATAAAGAAGTTGTTCAGAATTTGAAGAGCTCTTGAATGACATATTTTTCATCAAAAAATCCTGTGGTTGGTCAAAACTACAAATTCACCAAAAAAATTCTCATTAGCAATATTTCAAAGTTGGGGTATGCCTATGTATGCTTATTTTGGGTATTTTTTTCTCCTCCAGATATAAAATATTCAGTTTCATTTCCATGCCTCTGATAATGGTACAAAATTTGATAAATATTCGTTTTGGCTACAGTTCCGTATTGCTCCCGACATTTTTTTATTAAAAAATATTTTCGTATATATATTTTAGTAAAAAATTAGTGCTTTTTGTTAGTAAAAAAACAACCATGGTTTTCTACTTCTGATAAAACATATTCAATATGGTGAGAAAATATTGGTTTGTAATAAATTTAAAAAAGTGCACTTAACTTATCTATCTTTTACATTAGTCCTTATGGCTCCTGCTACCCAGGCAAGGTGGGCACATATTATTACATTATCATTTGTATAATTTAGGTCTCGGGGGTACGGGGGTGGAGCCCCTGTAAAGATTATGCATCACAAATTGATCGGTATAGGGTTTTGTATATTTTTTTTCTTTTTGTGGCCAAACTACTTTATCCCTCACCAGTGCGATTATTGCACATTTATAATCCTAATGTTCAAGAAAATCATATTTTGTGTAGGGGCAATACAGAACTGGCCTCTTTGTTTTAACACACATTGGTGTTTTTCGATGAAAACATTTTTCTGGTAAATTTTTAGCCATTTTGCAAGAATTTGACATCCATTTCCTGTGTAAATGTGTAGTTTTTGAGGTATCTTCACTTGAAGATATTGCAAAAACTGTTTACGCAGAAAATGGATATCAGAGTTGTGCAAAATGACTAAAAATTTACAAGAAAAATATTTTCATCTTTCCTTAATGAATAACCTAACCAGAAGGGCACAACATATTGCAAATATGTACACTGTATAGCTGATAACTAAATGAGAAGAGTGAAAAAAAATCAATATGGCTACTAAGGGGCCATCCAAAAATTATGTAACACCAAAATATATACCTCTCTACCCCCTAATAACACAATGTCACACCTATCCAACCACCCCCTAAAAATTATGTAACATCAGCACCCCATCCCCCCCCACCTCACATTGCCCTATAAAATGTTATTTTCAATAAATTGTTACTTCTCTCACCAAAAACTTATTGCTCATCGCTTACTCAAAACACCTTTTTATGCATGATAATAATTTGTTACTCTCATCTATATTATATACAAGACATGTGGGTCATTCCACGTTAAGTGGACATGTGGTCCCTGCCTCACCATGTCAGATTTTGTTCTAACTTTGCTCACAGATTCCTTTTAGCCTTAAAGGAAGTTCTGCAATGTTTAAGTTCCATATCTCTTGTGGTTCTGTCACTAGGGCTCCAAGAGTGTGGGCTACTTTGTCCATCACATTGAGCGCCGAATTATTTGTGCCATTTTTAGCTAGTCAGCATTCCACAGTAATAAATCCTTCTGCTCTGAAAATTTGCTCCTAGGGTCAAAATTTACTGTGGATTTAAAGACACATTACTAGAGCTCTAGGAAGTATAGATTTTCCATAAAATATCCCCAAAGTAGGCTTCAAATTACATTTTGATTCCTAGGAAGCCAGTTTTAGAAAATTATAGCTCTGGATCTACTTGACTCTGTGCGCTTTTCTTAGAAACTAAGAAAGTACTGCCCATATGCTACAAAATGTTTCAATCTCGATCTTCCTACCTGTTCTAGTTGCTGAGATATAAGGCATAAAAAATGGCTGAAATTAATTTGTGACAAAAATGTCCCATCTTTAAAGCTCAAAATGATCATGTGGGACAGCTCACACCATACTCTAACAAAAACCAATGAAAAGAGCATGTCCTGAAATACTCAGGCCTAGTTTTTTATTTTGGTGTCTTGCTTTTTTGTAGGTCTAGTAGAGCTTTGAAATTTTGTTATGTGTGATGTTTCTAGCATTATATTTGCTAATTTATTTGCACTCCTGCATTGGCCCATGGTGGTTAAGCCACTGCCAATTTCTCTAATTGATAACTATTAAAGATAAAGATAATTTATTAATACAAAGGAGTCTGTTTCAGTTTTTTGAGAAATTGGCAACCCTATCACCAAGGGGCCATGCCTGATAACCATGCAGGTCCAGCCACAGGTCCCACCCACCCATCAACTCATCTTTCCTTGACTTTCTAACTGGATCCAGAACTGTGCAACTCCTTCTCAAAGCTTTCAAAAAATTTTTCTATATAGACAAGGTATTTCCTGGCAGCATGTACCCTCTTCCCATGGCACTCGGTGTAGAAGCAGGAATAGTGGTCAAGATATGCTGCTCTGGAATCCAACAAGTGTGTCTTCTAGATGGCCACTGAAACTGTTGTGCTGGCCCATGAGGGTGTATAAATGTAATTAATGCATCTTTTTCTTCCTCACAGACTTCACAAATCATCATAAATGCGTGCCACATATTGGTCTGGTTACAGTTTCAACTGTCATTGATCAATGTCACTGTATATTCCAACATTGGCCACAAAATAACATGTAGATCTTGAAACTTGGCTAACTTGAATCTGTTTATCATTTACTGGAACAAAATGATGCTTTTCTCGAGTTGCAGCTACTGTATGCCCCTGATTAAATCTTATTTCCTGTGCTTCTCTCTCTGCTTCTATTTCATCAGTTGGCAAAATTCAGAGAGATTGGTAGGTGTGAGAATCTGACCAGTTACTGGTCTTTGCAAGCTGGCATGAGCTGCCAATCTTTTCACAGTGCCCCCTACACCATCACATGCTGATTTTCTATGGCTGGTAGCAAAAAAGTTGCATTCTGCTGTTATCCCACCAAAATCTTTGCTGTGCCAACAAAGATTCATGAAATTTTTGTAGTTTTTGTCAGGGTTGTGGAGTCGGAGTCGTGGAGTCGCACGTTTCAGGGCGGAGTCGGAGTCGGAAAATTTTGGACCGACTCCACAACCCTGGTTATAGCCACTAGGTTAAGGGTTATTCAATTTTAAGTAGGACTACTACTGGTTAGACCTTAATTATGTTTAAGAGAATCTTTTTCATTTATATATATATATATATATATATATTATTGGAAAAAATAAAAATCCCTTAATATGATAATATCTACAAGTCAATATCCTTCTTAATATTTGAATGTTCCCTTATCCTAGAAAGTAACCTGACGATTCATGTGGTGGTGATGAAATGTCTTATTATTATGATAATTATAGAGTGAAACACTAGAGGAGTCGGAGTCGTATATTTAAAATGTGAGGAGTCAGAGTCGGATTTTTAGATTTTTTACAATGTGTGGAGTCGGAGTCGAATTTTTACAATGTGTGGAGTCGGAGTCGAATTTTTACAATGTGTGGAGTCGGAGTCGGAAAATTTTGGACCGACTCCACAACCCTGGTTTTTGTACTGGCCTGCAGCACCATCACTGAAGTAATGAATGTGCTTGATTACTTCAAAATTTTCTTTCAGAAATCCAATCAACTTCTTCAGAAAGACATGTACTGCAACAGTATCATGCTTCAGACAGTCACTGATGACACAAAAACATTAATTTCTAATTTCATCTGAAACTTTGCGATACATTACAAAAGGATGCAGTGTTGCTTGGCTGTTGTCCCAGTGAAAACTTTGTGCTGCATCTTGTACAACAAAAGATTAGTTCTCTGCAAAATCCATTAAGATTATTGCTTCTTCAGGTTTTATTTCCTCCTTTAGGGACTTCAGGTGAGCACTTTGATGATTTGAAACGTAATGATGACCACAAAGGAAGATAATTTTTGAAGTCAATTCTGTGATAAAATCCTCTACTGACACCTGTTTCATAATCAAGGTGTCCTTGTCAGTGTGAACCCATTGTTTATATTCAATCATTTCTTGTGGATCCATTTCTGCTTGTTCTGTAAAAATAGCTGAAAGGTGGTGGTCTATTGCTGGTGCTCCAGGGCACAGTTCACACCGTTGTAGCATACAGTCTTTCGACTCCAAATTGCACACACACATTTTTGCATCAGCATTTTGTAATCCTCATGAATATCAACTTCAGCCAACATCAGTTTCACATTTTGGTGAATTGTACATACACAAACACTGTGTACCCCTGCTACACCAACTGTTACACACCACTTTCGTCGAAGTTTACAGAACTTAGAGAAGCCAATTTCAGGGCCATTTCGATCTTTGTAAGCAATGTACATTTCTTTCAAATTGCTGAGCAGCAGTCTCTCTTGTTTTTGAAGGTTTTTTCCCATCAATCCTGACAGACACCCAATCTTTCTTCCCTGGGCACATTGGCTGAATTCATCATCTTCATAAAACGTTTGAACTTTTACTACTACTTCCTCAGGCAGTGTTTTTCCTTTCTTTTTTCCTGGTATTGCAAGAATACCTGACTCTACTTTCAACTTCCTGGCTGTTTTAACCATTCGAAGAGAAACTCTAAATTCTGCTGTTTGTTGTATAGACCAGCTGTTAGGCTACAGAGTTAGAATCTGCAGTTTCCTTTCTTTGTCTGATAATTCCATTGGCTTTTCAATTCTTCCAACAGTATTTCATAATCTTCACAATTTCTGCACCTCTACTGACTTGTGCTAGCTTCTGTTTCACCCACATCAATCCCTGTAAGAGCTTCTTGTGCTTGTCTTGTCCTTCTTTTGACATATCCTGGTAAATCTCTCGCTCACTTTTTGTGGCTTTACAAGAGAAATGTCAAATGCTGAACAGCTGGTGTCTAGTTTCTGCTTTTGTGCTTCTGGTGGATCAAATGATTCACTTGATGTTGAACTGATTCTTTGTATTTCAACTCTGTTTTCTGCAATCAGGACAAAGTTTCTATCCAGGCTTGATGTCTTTGCTAGTCTCTTCCTTCAACAGTTGAGCTGTTGCAATGTTAATTGCCCAAAGTGATTTTTTGGGTAATGTTGATTTATGATATTCAAATGGGTTGCAACAGTGCTTCTGCAGAGTCTTATATCTGGTCAAAAGAAGCTGTTTATGGTGCGAGCATATGCACGCATCTTCCTTAAATTGGACTACTACTATTCCTGTTTGAAGAAAAAGTAGTTGTCTTTCCTGAACTGTCAGCTCTGTGAACAGTTTCAAACTACATTTTCTGGAATATGTTTTCAGGTGACACTCTGTTCCCTCTTTATTTCCAATAGTACAAGTTTCTAGTTTTCTTTGTTTCCATGGGTTCTCCCACATGAACACTACTAGTATCTGATGATTCAGCCATTTTCAGTTTTGATCTGAAAACAATAATAGTCATGTTATAAGCACACCGGACAAAAAATTAGTCACCCCTAATAGCACCAATAGTAGGAAGTTCAAGGTCACACAGAGGGCGCTGATGTAGCATTGGTAAGTGACAAGTAGCGGTGATGTAGCACACAAGATCAGATCTGTTTCGTGAGGTGGTGAAGAACAAAGTGTGTGTTGGATATAGTCTGCAAAATGGGTCATGAGGCAGACATTACTCAGTGGCAAAAAGGAGCCATCGTGTTTGGCAGAGCCCACGGACACAAAATGTCTGAAGTAGCCCAATTTGTTGGTGTGTCAACGCGTAGTCCAGCAAGTTTACAGAGAGTGGTGTAGTTCGCAATCAACTGACAATCGATGGCGTAACTGTGGCCGGAAAACAATTCTCGACAATAGGGGCCGCCGCCATGTTTCTCGTCTAGTAACTGCAAATCGTTTTCAAACTAGAGAACAATTGCTCCAAGAAACCAATGAGGTTCTCCAGTGACTAATTTCCGAACGGACATTGTGACGAGAACTGCATGCGATGGACATCTGGAGCAGGGTACCACGGAAGAGGCCGCTGTTAACAGCAAGTCACAAATTGGCATGTTATAAATGGGCTAAGAGGCACAAAAACTGGACTGCGGCAGATTGGAAACGTGTAATTTGGTCCGATCGAGTCCCGTTTTTGTTTGTTCTCCAATGATGGGAGGCGATGAGTACATCGCAGGTCCAATGAAGCCTTTAATCCTGAATGCATCGAAGGTGTTGTTCAGGCTGGGAACAGAAAGTGAAGCGCAGGAATAGACACCCACGGACTCTGGCGGAACTTTGGGACCGGCTGATGAACGAGTGGCAGCAAATCGATGTTCAGTACATGCACAACCTCGTAGTCTCTCTGCCTCGCTGGATTCGTGCAGTTATCAAGGCCAGACGCGCCATCACACGTTATTAGGTACATTCTGAGAGGGGTGACTAATTTTTTGTCCGGTATGCTTATGTTGTTGAACATAAATAAAAATATTATGTATAGCCTAGCACATGGCATTTAGTCCTGCACTATATAATTGGTAATAAGAACAAAAGAAAAATAAAAGATTGTGCCAATGAAATAATGATTATAATGCTAGAAACATCACACACAACAAAATTTCAAAGCTCTACTAGACCTACAAAAAAGCAAGACACCAAAATAAAAAACTAGGCCCTAGTATTTCAGGACATTATGTTTTCATTGGTTTTTGTTAGAGTATGGTGCAAGCTGTCCCAACATGATCATTTTAAGCTTTAAAGATGGGATGTTTTTGTCACACAAATTAATTTTGGCCATTTTTGATGCCTTATATCTCAGCAATTAGAACAGGTAGGAAGATCTGGATTGAAACATTTTGTAGCATATGGGCAGTACTTTCTTGGTTTCTAACAACAGCTTACAGTGTCAAGTAAATCCAGAGCTATAATTTCTTAAAAGTGGCTTCCCAGGAATCAAAATGTAATTTGAAGCCTACTTTGGGGATATTTTATGGAAAATCTCTACTTCCTAGAGCTCTAGTAATGTGAGTTTTGAAATCCAGAGTAAATTTTGACCCTAGGAGCAAATTTTCAGAGCAGGATTATTTGTTACTGTGGAATGCAGACTAGCTAAAAATGGCACAAATAATTCGGGGCTCAATGTGATGGACAAAGTAGCCCTAGTGACAGAACCACAAGAGATATGGAACTAACACTTTGCAGAACTTCCTTTTAAGGCTTAAAGGAATCTGTGAGCAAAGTTAGAACAAAATCTGACATGGTGAGGTGGGGCACTTTTCCAAAATTGGTCTACTTTATGTGGAATAACCCTATTGTATATGGTACCTTTATTTCTTAATTAAATACAAATTATTAGTTTATTGTATTTAAATAACTAAAAAATTGCCATATATAGAACCTAATATGTAGGCATTGGGCCTACATCAGACATGGGGTCAATTACTGGGTTTTTCTATTTCTATTACTTTTGATTCCTTCTCACTATTATTTTAATTTTCATCTATTACTATTACTTGGTCATCTATTACTATTACATTTGTATGTGGGGTGCTTCACTCATTTGAAAAGGATCTTTGTCTATTTAAATGCAATTAAAAGCAGTTTAACAAACAAACAAACTTTATTTCAGACTCAACAGGTACAAACATCAGTGGCAAAACTAGGTTGTTGTGGGCCCTGGTTCAAAAAATACCCCCCCCACCCCCCACCACCACCACGTGACAATGCTTGTTGATAAATATTTACAAAGGCTGTGGGCCCTGGTGCATTGCACTGCCTGCACCCTTGGTAGTTTCGCCACTGACAAACATTATACAAGAGGTCCATAGAAGATTAAGAGATAGTTGTCTGGAACACTGACTAAGTAGGTCAGTGAATCAGTGTATAATGAACATACAAATACAATGATCCAACCATGAGGTGGTGTGCCAACTATCACTAATGTAAGTAAAGCTATCACCAGGAAAACTACACATGGATGAAAGGGTCATGTTATTATCTTCACAAAGCTTTTAAGTGGTTGCTAAACAAAGACTTATCATTAAGCACATTAGCGTTAAAGTTGCCAATAATAGCTACACATGTCATATCCAACTCATCAATAATACTGCTGACCTGCCTCAATTTAATGAGGTAATCCTCTTCATTATCAATTGCCTGAAAAGGCATATAGATATACAGAATTACAAATTTTTTATTGTCTATACAAATTTCTATTTCAGTTAGCCAATTCAAACCAAGTTTTAATTCACTAATATATTTCCCATACCCCTACCTCCATAAAATAGCTACCCCTCCAGGTGAGTGATGTGCAAGGAGACCATCCTATTTATTTCTGGTGGCCTCCCCTATCCCATGAAAGTTATTAGACAGGCTATTCAGGTCTTTTAAGTCCTGTTTCCATAGCCATGTTTCCTGCAGACAGAATATCAGCATTCTCTAACAGCTTATCAATTATGATCCATCTGTGTTTGATGTTATTGCCTAAGCTTTGGTCTCTACAGTTATAAGAGAATACCTTGAATGTTGCAATTAGGAAGATGTGGGAGTTCTGCCAGCCATCTCTACATGTTGAATTCCACTTATACCAGGCACAGCATTAGACCCAGCTGGATTTTCCTCCACAGTACGACACATGATGTCTCCATAATTACCCCCTCCAGCACTTGTGAGAGGGGCTGCAGGTGTTTTCCCTTCTCATAGAACTGCTGTACATATACCCATTCTGGCCATACTGCTGGATCCATAAAAGCCCCTGGCTCATCAGAGACTGCTGTAACTTGAAAGGAACTGTATGTAGTCTATCTGGAGTCAATTTTCCTACATGTAACCTGAAGGTTCACTTTATCTTCCACAAATGCCTGCAGCTCCTCAGCCATAAGATCAGGTCGACATCTTGAGACAAAAATGTTTGCGGCCTTCATTGGTACAGCCATCATATGATCTGTTTTGGCATCCCCTATGATACTCCGCCATTATCTGCCAGCCTTTGTCACAGGCTGACTCCCTCTAGCCAGTGCATGAGTGGGACCAGACCCCCTTGAGAGACCACCACCATTAGCTACTGCAGTGGTTGCAGTTCTCGGAGGGGTCATTCGTTTCCAGCCCCTCCTTGCCACCATTGTCCAAGATGCCTCCTCATCATGATCCCCGACTGCATTCCCAGCATCCTGATTCACCAAGGCCCTTTGGGGGTACCTGTGTGAGATGGTATTGAACTGGCGATGTAGCAGTGTCTTGATTCAGGTTTCCAGGATAAGACTGAGGAGCAGAGGGCTCTGCACTCATGGATCCAGGATGATGCTGAGAGGCAGAGGGCTCTGCACTCATGGATCTAGGCTGAGGCTGAGCAGCAGCCAAATAACAAATATTTGTTTCAACTAAATCATTCCAATTTCAGAGATGTAGGTCTTGATAAATTTTACTTTATTGAAGGAAAAATTTGCTACAATATTAGTTCACATGCATGTTTATTTTAGTTTATAGATGATTTAGTTAATTTTTCAGTTCTTTGTTTGCACAATATGTCCATTGCCACTGTAATAGAAAAGTAATAGACTATTATCTATTACTTTGCCTTCTATTACTATTACAGCCAAAAAATTATGATCTATTAATATTACTTGGAAAATCCTGTGATAGTCTATTACTATTAACCCGTGTCTGACCTACATAACAAGAAAAACATTATTTTGTATAAAAACTTTTCATTGCTGACTCGTGAAAATTACTTCAAGAGAAGAAATAATGAAAACACAAAAATTAGATGTCTTGGTACTTTGTAGGCAAGGAAGATGTGTTTAATCTTTCTTCAAGTTCTGAGTGAAAAACTAACAACACAAAAGGATAGGCCTATTCCTTCAGGTATTTAGGTAATAGTGAAAATTGCCTATATTAGAATAAACTTATTGCATAACTCTATTGCCTACATTGAAAGAGAGGCGTGATAGGCAGCCATGCACCCTCCAACCAGAAGCGAGATCCAACAGAATAATAAGGTATGGTAGTTTCCTTTTTTACCATTAGGCAGTGCTAAACACCAAAGGCAAATAAATTCAACATTAACAAAAAAAAACCTACTTAACAAGGTCTTTTGAAGACCTCCACAAACACAATTTTTTGATGAAAAGATGTAGAGTTTTTGCTATCAACCTAGCACCAAGATCTGATTGGAAATATTCACTGGATTGCCAGCTTGATAGCAATCAAACCATAACCCAATGTAGTTTTTTCAGTTTCTAAATTTGTAGGTGACACAGAAGTAGTTGTCCCATTTGCAAATATAGAAAATTCTTATAAACTACAAAAAGATCTTGATAGGTTAGTTGGCTGGTAAGTAAAGGGCAGATGACATTCAGTGTTCAAAAATGCACTCTCTTCCATTTTGGTAGAAATAATGGAAACTTTAGTTATGAGATGCAAGGAAATTGGTTGGAGGATGTTAGACACGAAAAGATCTTGGCATTATAGTTAGTGATCTAAAATTTTTAAAGCAATACTTGGAGGCTAGAAATGAGCAAATAAAATGCTAGGTATTATTAAGAGGAATGTTAGTTATAAGAGTAAGGAAGTCATCTGTAAATTATATAGCCTAATTCTTATGTTCTGCATCACTTTGAATACTGCATTCAAGCTTGGTCCCCTCACCTTAAACATGATATTGATATGCCTGAAGGTGTGCAACATATGACAACCAAACTCATCCCAAACCTCAGAAGATTGGAATACAGGGAAAGATAAAGGAACTGGGTACCGTATGTTTAGTTTTGAGGGATGTTTGAGGGGAGATATGATACAGATGTTCAAAATGTTTTCAGGTCTGGAGTAATTTTATTTGAATCTGATTGGGGAAAAAAAAAATGGCGTTGTAAGAAAACTAGAAAACAAACTTGTGGACTGGATTACCAAAAATACTTTTTTAGTCATACAGTACCTAGTAGACTTTTGGAATGACTTGCCATATGATTTGGTTAGTAGTAGCTCCTTAGTTAGTTTTAAGAAAAATTTGTGTGCCTTCATGAATGAGAGTGAGTTTGTAGATTATAAATAGTGTATATTTTTAGCTTAAGTTATGTAGGTTACTTTGGTAGCTCTGTAAAGAGTTTTGTTAATTAGCTGATTTGAGATTGAGAGTTTGCACAATATAGCTCATGATTTAGATAACCTTGATAGGCTCACGTGGCTTCATGTTTTCCAAATGTAATGCACTGATCTAAATTGAATTTTGAACTAGCCAAATGTGTAACTGTTCTTGACTATTAGTTTAATATTTCCTTGTTTGTTATCTAAACAAGAAAAAAACTAAGTAGGTTAAGAGCAGTGAATATCATTCTATGAATTAATTGTCAGTTAGAACACAATGTCAGATAATAGTTAAACTGAAGATTTAAATGTTACAACAAAAGACAGTGTGCAGAAATAGAAGTTGAATTATTACACAAGTTATGAGATACGCACAAATGAATTTCAGTCTTTTAAGGTTGAACAGAATGACAAATAGGCCAAAGTAAGGGCCTATTTGAATAGATGTTTCATCTTTCAAAGATGAATGATGACTGGCTACTACTATTAATGAATTCTTCACTGAAGTTTCTTGTGACACTTCAATTTTTCAGAACCTGGTAAGTTCCAGCAGGGGTAAACCTTGAGGCCCTGTAGTCGTCCTGAGAAGGCTTCTTACTCAATGGTGGTTAAGTTGATACAAAAGCTTTGGAGCTTGGACTTGAACAGAAGTGCTTTTATGGAAATACTATACATGGCTATATAAACTTTATATTACAGTTCACAACAAATCCTAATTCAAACCCAGGCTTATACACACCTACAGTATGGTATTGTATATGGTACCTTTATTTCATAATTAAATACAAATTATTAATTTATTGCATTAAATAACTACAAAATTGCCTCAGGATTGGTGACAAAGCCTATTGGAAATGGGAAAAAATGCCATATGTAGGCATTGGGCCTACATAAGAAAAAAATTTTGTATACAAATTTTCCATTGCTCATGAGAATTATTTGAGAGGAGAAATAATGAAAATACAAAAATTAGATGTCTGGGGACTTTCATTTGCAAAGTAAGTGAATTTAAGACAAAGATTTAGCTCCTCTCAGAGCTGCTTAGTGAGCTGCATTGCTGTAGGCAAGGAAGGTGTGTGTAATCTTCCTACAAGTTCTGAGTGAAACACTAATAAAATAAAACTTATAAAACAAAAGGGCAGGCCTATCCATTCAGGTATTTAGGCATAGTGAATTGCCTGTATTAATTAAACTGAATAAACTCCTTGTTTAACCCTGTTGCCTACATCAAGAGAGAGATGCAATGAGCAACCACATGCCCTACAACCACATGCCCTACACCCAGAAGCAAGATCCAATAAAATAAGGTATGTTGGTTTCCTTTACCATTAGGCAGTCCTAAATACCAAAGGCAAATAAATTTAGCATTAACCTTAAAAAATCTACTTAACAAGGTCTTTTGAAGATCTCCACAAATACACATCTTTTTAATGAAAAGATGTAGGGTCTTTGTCATCGACTCAGCACCAAGATCTGGCAGAAATTTTCACCAGATTGTTAAGTTGATAGCAATTAACCCAAAACCCAATAAGTTTTTTCATAGCTTCCGTACCAACTAAATACTCATTAAGTAAGAAGCCTTCTTAGGACTACGCAGCCTCAAGGTTTGCCCCCTGCTGTTCAGGTGGTTACAAAATTAAGGTAGTCCATGGTATCCAAAGACATCCATTTGGGTTGTCCTCTATGCCTGCCAAGAACCTTTTCAGTTTGTCAGAACATAATGAAAATCTGAATGAATCTTTATAAATGTAATGAATTGGGCTTTTGAATAATTGAACAGGGGGTGAAAATCACCTTTGTAAGGGTGACCATTTTGAGAAATAGATATAAAGCCTAGAAAACTAAAAAACTATCTTGTAGCCAAAGCTCACAATATTAACCCAGCTAGCTGGTTAAAAATGCATTTACTAAGCCTAACCTAGGGAAAATACATCTGATGTTGTGTTGCCATCTTTAATGAAAAGGATTATTGTTTTGTTGCCAAATTTTCATCACAGAAAATAAATTGAGTTACAAAAATATGACAAACTAATAAACTGTAGCTGGATATTGGTATTGGTTATTGGCTGATACAATTTTTAATTATCGGTATCGGTTATCGGCTAAAAAGTGATATCGGTACATCCCTAGTTCCCATATCTAATCTCTGAAGTTCTTGCAGTAAAACTAGACCTACCTGTAATCTTCTGTAATAATAAAATGATAGAAATGGCCATTTTAAATCTCATGGAGACATCCTGACCTCCCCCCCCCCCCCCCTCAATTTCTTGCAGGTGCCCTATTTGAATGTGTGTCTGTCTCTGAAAATAAATTTTGTTTTTGTAAATCATGGCTATTTTAGTTTATTCAAATTCTATTTTGAGTCTATCTGTATTCTAAATTTGTAGTTGCAGTGGTTTTCATAGGTGCCCTTAGTACTGGTGCAGCCGTATCACTATTTTTATCTTCATCTTCATCTTATTCTGATAGCAGGCCTGTTTGATCCTCCCCCCCTTGACAGGATATTATAATGTATAACATCATTTAGTAAATACAGGGGGTCCTCATTATCTGAGTATTCATTATCAGAGTCCCTGCATTTACATGGCCAAATAATTGTAGAACCATATGGATAAATTCCCCACACTTGAGAGGTTTCCGCGGATAATGTACGTGGAATGCAGAAGCGCAACAGAAAACCATTTAAATTTTTCTGTTGAAGAATTCCTTGAGTCTCGTGCATTGCCACTAACAAATGAGGAACTGGCATAGTTAGATCAGCTAACAGTTGAAGAAGCAAGAGCTGCTGCTGATGATGACATTGCTGAACTTCCCAAAGATAAAGGATTGACAGTTAAAGGCCTTCAAGAAGCCTTTGGGAAAGCTGATGAAATTGTTGATTATTTTAAGGATAATGACCCTCTTTATGATCATGCTGCCAAGGTTGAACATGGAATGAAAGATTTGCTATCAGGCTATCATGCAATTTTATCAGAAAAATTTTGTGAAGGGAAGCAAACAACACTCGATTCATTCTTTCTGTATTGCAAGCGTCATGAAAGATTCTGAACCTTATTCAGGTCCTGGTCTTCAGCCTCCAATTACAGGGGGAGATGAAGAGATGGCAGTAGTTGACCCCCTTAGTCCTCCTCCCTCCTCCATCCATCCAATCAAGCCCAACTCCTCTACTTTTCAAGGTAAGACAATAAAAATTTGCTGTTTAACATACTTTATTAACATATTTTATAAAGTAAGGTACATAAAAGGGCTTAGAAAGTGTATTTTACAAATGTTTAACCATAATTTTGTCATTTATTGTGTTAAGGTCCCAATTAAACCTTCTCATTATTTCTTATGGGTTTTTATGTCCCTGTTTTAAGTGGATTCACTTAGTGGTGATTTCTTGGTCTCCATTATCGTTGGATAATGAGGACCCCCTGTAAACACTTGCATATATATATATATTTTGCTTTTTTTTTTGAAACCACAAACTTCTCTAAACCCCCTCTGCAGTGACTAGGTCATTGCACCAAAAGATCTGGCTTTCCACAAGTTTAACCCCCCCCCCCCCCCCCCCCCCCCGAGAAGTCCTGGTAATGGGATTGGATAGTTCTTTTAATTGGCAAGACATTTGTAATTGTTTGAAAAATTTTCTATCATTTTTGAATGAGACTGATCTAATAAAACAATACAATTGATTTTATGCTCACTCAGTGATGGTCTGTTTTAAGAAACAATTTTTAGTACTGTGCCATTTTTTTTTAGGTAGTGCCCTTTTTTCTTTGGACCCTCCCTTACTGAAATGCCTAGATCCACCTTTGATAATAGCACTAATAATACTTATTTTAATTTTGAAAATTTATTAATAGTACAAATTGTTACAACAACAATAATAATTTATAAAATGTGTTCCAAATATTGAATCTGTGTAAATTTTTTCCAGAAAATGAGCTGATAAAAATAGTGGTTGGAAGCTTTACCCTATGTATCACAATGATAATAGACAATAAGAATAAAGGATAAATGTAATTACACAAGCATATTGCTGTATTTAGATGTCATCTTCCCACAGCTGTCATTGAGACTTAGGAGAAAGTAATGGTGTTTAACTCAGTATGCAGAACATGCTCATTGATGTGATATTACCTGCCCTTACACTTGCTTGATATTTTGATAGCTTTCTTTGTACTGTCTGTGGACCCTTGGGTAATTGAGCAGTAGGGTATGGTAGACTAGTATCCCTGCTAGTAGCATATTAGCCTACTTGTCTGAAAGTGGATATACACCAATCTTTTAAGCAGTATTTCATAAGTTACTTATTAGAGATGTACTGACTAGTTGGTAAATAGTCAGTAGTCAGCACAGTCACCCTATTCAGCCCAACTATTCATAGTTGGCTATTATTGGCTGACTAGTCTGCTTAGTTGCAAAATGTTTGCTAAATATCTAATTTATCATTATTATCAGTATAAGTACAAGCATAACGGGTCCATCTTATTTAAGTTTCCTTTTGGAATAATTTACACACAATTTTGTATGATGTTAGACTAAAAGAAAATGGACCCAATGGTTAAGGTATGTGGTAATGTCAAGGTGAACTGGTGACTCAAAAATTAAAATAGTATTATTTATTGGTTGCTTATTTTTGGCTTGGATATGTTGATAATTACACATACTGAATAATTCAAGTTTATTAACTGTTGTATGACAAGTATAGTCATGCCCTTTGTTTCATGCAGGTTATGTTCTTGGAAATGTATGCCAGTGGTAGTGAACCATTTTTGTCACTTGATTTAAAAAAAAAAAATGAAATTGGGTCACAATTTATTTACTTAGTATTTTTACTGAGAATCTTGTTGGATTTTAGCTGCTAATGTTTTGATCTGAGGTTTATATTTAGTTGTCTTTAGTCTCACACATGCAGCACTCATATCTGTGCCAAGGCGATTCCTAGTGGTGGATTTGATGAAATTCATGGAGGAAAACCATTCACATGAATAAGATGAACCAAACATTGTTAGCAGAGCTGATGCTAGCTTTTTCATTGATCCCAAAGAATTTGGTAGAGAGTTCCATTCTGCAAGAATAAGATTCTCTACTCTTTCTATTGATTGTTGTTCTCTGGTTACACCCAAAATTGACGACTCCAATTCCTTTTCTTGTAACTTCAGATTAAGATCAGTAAATTTAGTCTTCCATACTGCACTTTATTGCAAGTCAACTAATTCTATTTCTAAATTGAATAGTATGGAGGAATTGGATGAATTGTAATGTTGCATCAATTTGTTGGAATTGTGGAAACCTCTTTGAAAGTGATTGTCTGGCATCTCTTATTATTGAAGAGTACTTTTTGAGCATGTTGGATTTATTTTCTTCATTGTCTGCAAAATATTTAGAAGTCAAGAAGTGTTTCTGCAATAATGGAAAATATTTCAATTTTTTTTCCTTCCAGATCTTTTGAGAAAATATTTAGTTTTTTTCAAAAGCTTTAATATTTTCAAACATTGATGATACAACACAGCTGTGACCTTGCAACTTTTTACCTAAAGCATTGTAATGCAATGTGAAATCAGCGAAAAAATGTAAGTCATTCAACCAATTCATGTCAGTCAGTTCTGGATATTCATGTTCCTTTTTATTAAAAAAATATTTATTTCTTCTAACAGTTCAACAAAGCAATTCAAAACTTGACCACAACTTAACCATCTGACATTGTTATGCATGACTAACCCTGAAAATTGAGAGTCAACCCCATCTAATAATTTGGTAAATTGATGTTTATTAAGATTGTGAGCAACTATAAAATTGATAATCTTTGTCACAAGAGACATCACATTTTGAAGTGATTTTAAACTTTTTTTTGCCCAAAAAGCTGCTTCTTATAAAACACAATGAAATTCAACTAAAGGGTGTTTCACTTCTTGTTTAAGTAATTGAACAAATCCAACACTTTTTCCAATCATACTCAGAGCTCCATCAGTCATCATGGATACAATATTTCTGAAATTAATACCCATTTGGGTGAATTCCTCCTCCAATTCATTCATAATATCCTGTCCTGTAGTTTTCTCAGGCAGTGTCATCAATTTAATTAGCTCCTCCTCCATTATATTTTCTGAATAAAAACTTGCAATAACTGCTAGATGGGCCTGTGATGTGACATCTGTACTTTCATCCAAACAAATTGAAGACATTCGAGCATTTGTCAAATCCAATAAAAGTATCTTTGTCCATGATAATTATCCTATCTTTGACTCTATTTCTGGCCACAGGCAACTCATTAATATGTTTATTTTATCATTATTCTGAAAAACTTCAAATAAATAATCTGAGCAGTTTATAAAAGCTTCTTTTAAATAATCATCATCAGAAAGTGGTTTTCCATGTTGAGCAATGGTAGATGATAATTGAAAACTAGCTGCTGTAATATTATTGTTTGGTTTAAAAATTCTTTTGAAAATAGCATTGTTGTTGCTGTTGGTTTAATTGTCGCATAATAATTTCATTCCTTTCCTCATCTGACATTGAGCACAAATTTTTGTGGTTACTTTCAAAATGTCGCTTAATATTATAAAAGTGAGCAACAATGTCCATTTTGCAAATACAACAAAAAGCTTTATCATTTCTTTTAATAACACCATATTTCACAGTCCACTCTTCATGAACTACTGTAGTCTTTTTTTGTTTTGTAGCCATTTTTTTATGGGTAATAATTTCTGCACTAATAATTTGGCACTCCCAAACTTAAGGACTTGAACCAGGAAGGTGGATGACTGTGTGGTGCACACCATGAGTTGGTTGTCATACATACACATGTTTTTAAACATATGCTATATGTTTAAAAATGTTTCAATGTGTATCAGCTGTTTATTTTGGTTGGTTGTCATACATACACATTTTTTTAAATGTATATTCTATGTTTAAAAACATTTCAATGTGTATCAGCTGTTTATTTCAGTGGGAGAATAAAATAATTTTAAAACTGCAAGGCAGAAAATATTAAAAATTAGTCACATTTTATTTAAATAAGAGCTTGTGGGTCAGTGATTTGCCATCACTGACCTATGCAAACCAAATATGTGAATGGCAAAGAGGTTTTATAATATATTTTAATGGGATAGGGGAATTGTTCACCAATCTGAAATTTTTTTACGTAATTAAATTAAAATAAAAAATTTATGTATGGTACTTGCCAATCAATGTATGTTGGAGAATTAGACATTTCTTTTACATTTTTGAAAAATTCTGTACATTTGGGGTTTTCCCATTTTAATAATTTTTATATTTTAATATTTTATATTTATATACTGTGTTTTAGAAATGTTTTTATAGGAATGTTTTATTTTTATCCCTGACACTTGTTCTTGGGTAGTCACTGCTGCATATGCATTATGCACTGGCTTTTGGAATCTTTGTTTGTTTTTCCAATGAATGACTAATTTTTTTACATTTTAGAAAAATGTTGTACAATGTGTACACTACATATTATTTTTACACTTTTATACGTATATCTTATATTTTTCAATTTTTTATTTAGAACTTACCATTACCATTCTGGTGAGTGAAACTGCGAAGAATTGGCACATGAACCTTGAATGGGGTATAAAAAAATCTTGGGAAAAACTTTGAATGTGCAAACTGTGGGGCATGGTTGCATGTACTGTATATATTTTTGCAAATGAGTAATAATACGAGAGCCACTCAATATATATTGCACCACCACTTTTTTTTTTTCTTTCCAAGTTTCCTTGTAAGTTCCACATAGTCTCCATCCTTCTCTATGGCTTTCCTCGACCTTGAAACAAGGGCCTTTATTTCTTGCTGGTAAAAGTCTGCTGGGTTCTGCTGGAGCCACTTCTTAACCTCCTCAACAACCTCATCGTCACTGAAACTTTCTTCCATGAATATCATCTTTCATTGGCCCAAACAAATGGAAGTCTGAAGGTGCCAGATCTGGGCTGTATGGAGGGTAGGGTGTGACCGTTGCCCTCCAAAAATCAAAAAATGGTCCTACAATGCTGTTCAAAGTTTTAGTGTTGTGTATTTATCTAGGAAACCCCTGTAAATTTTCTTGGAGATCGGTGCATGTTTGAGCTAGCACCGTCGTACCAGCAAGTATTGCTATTTCAGCTTATGAACTTCATAAATAAGTGTGAAAATAGTACATTTTATCAGATTTTCATTTCCGGGTCTGGAACGCTGACCCACAAATTTTCCACGTATTATTTTATTGCATTTAATTTTAATGATGCTCTTTTCTTTTCCCTTGACAGTGATTTGATGTTGTGAATAGAGAATTTAATCATGGATGCACGGCAAGATGATGAGTATGTCAGAATGTTATTGGGCACCGTACCTTGAGAAGAAGAAAAGGAAATAAAGGGCTGCAAACTGCCAACTAATAGGCAGGTCTTACTATGTCTGTTAGCAAACCTTCGGGATATGCCTTGGGACCAGGCTTTATCTGCCACCATTGACAATGTGCTTTTGCATTACCAGAAGGCGAATGTCCCAACCATTACAGGCAGGAACAATATTGGCCGAGTGATTAAAACTTACTATGACAAAGACTACATGATGCTTATGAAAAAGAATGAGGATAGAAGATGGGCTGATGATCCTGGAATTATGAAGTTTAAATCAGAATTGAGCCTGATGATGAAATTTTATAAGAACACAGTGTTGAAAGACATGGCGGCTGCGAAAAAGGGGAAAACTCAGGCCGAACAAGATGCCATTGATACTGACATACTCTTTATGAAAAGCATGCTAAGTGACAGAGTAGCTACCTACTCTGGGGTAAACAAAGTACTCACAGAAAAGGTTCAGAAGCGACAGAAAAGGCAGATGCGAGAAGAGAAGCGACAAGAGAAGAGAGCAATGTGATCATGCTGAGAATGTACAGGCTGATATTGATTCACCTATTAGCTCTGATGAGGATGATGACATTGATGAGGCCAGCACTGCTGAATCAAAGAGAAAACATTGGAGAACAGTGAAAGAGGGAGTTTCAATTTTTGTGCCCCATGATATTCTGAAGTCGGCAGAACTTGTTTCATGCAGTGTTCGAAACAACATCTCGCCGACCCAGCTGAGTGCAATTGTGTACACCCTTGTATCTGCATGTGGTGGAGATACATCAAAGCTGAGTCTAAATGCAAGGACGGCCCACCGATACTGAGCTTCCATCGTGTCAGAAATAAGTTTAAAAATCATGGATGAATGGCAACCATCAGACAAAGTACTGGTGCACTGGGATGGTAAACTTATGGACACGCTGGATTCCAAAGGCACTGATGACCGCCTGCCCATTCTTGTGTCTGGTGTCAATGGCACAAAGCTTCTTGGAGTCCCACCTCTTCCGCATTTGACTCAAAAAGCTGGCCTGGTTCAAGGAGACTTGATATCAACAGTAACCAAACAACTTCTGGTCGATTGGGAGTGTGAACAGAATGTCGTTGGTATGGTTTTTGACACAACTTCATCCAATACAGGTAAACCTATTTCAAACATCAGCGTGAATTTATCACGACATTAATACCAAAATACAGTGAATGATTTAACAGAAATCTGCAAAAAGCATGTGCCTGAAATGGTGGCCTTAAACAACAATTACATTTTTTTTCAGGACAAAAAACAGCTGCTTGCGTCTCCCTCCAAAAGGAATTAGAGCGTGCCATATTCTGGTGCACCTGTCGCAGGCATGTGGGCGAAGTCATCCTAGGTGTTTGCTGGGATTGCTTGAAAGTGGGGGGCTCTTCAAGTCCAAACATAATGGTTTTCCAGAGGTGAGTCATAAGCTTTACAAAATAATAAGGAATATTATTATCTAATGAACAAATTTAGTGGAATTTCTTTTATTAGACTTATAAGATATACCAACACCAAGCAAATGATCGATCATATCAATCTTAATACCCCTAAAACAATATTATAGATTAGTACGAAATACAATAATCCTAATAATTGCATTTCTAGGTTCAAGAACCATTTCTCTCAACTGGCATACAATGAAAAAAAGAAATACTACTACCCTGCAATGCCTGGAGTGTTTGAGGAGCGCCAGCAGGAGATGGCTGACTTCTTCCGTGAATCTCTAGCCCAACCATTTACACATGGCGACTACAAGGAGCTGGTAGAGCTTTGTCTGCTGCTTGTAACTAAAGGATCCGAGCCAGTGAACTTCACAATGGTCTACCCCGGCGCACTTCACAAAGCAAGGTGGATGGCTAAACTGCTCTATACCCTCAAGATTAAGATTGTTCTTTTGTCAGGCCAGATCAAAGAGCAGTTTCCCAAAGCCGAGGTTGTGACTAAAAGTCAAATCAGCAAGTTAGAACAGTTTGCTCTGTTCACAGTTGCTGTTTATGACCCATGGTGGATTGTTTGCCCCGTTCCAGCAAGTGCGCCACTGAATGACTTGAATTTGGTCGAAACCTTGGCTGAATTTGCCCCATATGATGCCACAATAGTTGACAAAGCACGTGTGGCACTCGGTAGACACACAACTGAGGAGTTGGCCCCACTGGCTTTGTTCTCATCCCAAGTACAAGAAAGGACAAAAGAGGAGATGAGGAAGGCCCTTCTTTGCCATGAAGGCACTGAAGTTACTAAGAGAGTGGGGCTCAATCATGGGGGCTATGGAAAGCCATATCTTCCCCCTGTCCCAGAAAGTGGCACTGCCCTGGTGGACCTAATTGGGCCTGACTCAAGCCGGTTCTTCACCATTTTAGGCATGCCCTATCAGTTTCTCCACAGTCCAGCCAGTGAATGGGCGGATCATGACGACTACCTGAACATGAAATGGGCTGTGGACAAGCTTCAGGTCGTCAATGAGGCTGCAGAGCGTGGTGTAAAACTTTGCCATGACTTTCTTAATGTTGCCAGGGATGAGGAGCACTTTCAAGAAGTCCTTCAAGTAGTTGAAAATGACAGACTCCGCGTTCCTAATCAGCGCAAACGATCATCTGTTTCCGAACAGAAATCATGGTTTCTTGCTCTAAAGAAATAATACCTTGTGAATATATGATAAAACCCCTTAATGTACCATGAGAGAATAAGAATGATTAACTTTTCTGTGTTAGTGATAACAGCTTTTAATTAAGACAGGCAAATGATTTGTGTTAATATCCCTTATGATGGTTGTGTAATCTCATATATAGGCGCGTATGCCGTATAAGAAATTGCTATTTTTCAAATTGCTGGTGGTCAATCGAATATGCATGAATCTTCAAAAAATTGCATGTGGGTATTTTTTATGTCAATATGCAACACCAAAATTTTGAACAGCATTGTAGGACAAAGTTGGGGCAACTGTCACACCCTAATGGAGGGTGGGGTAACATAGTGAAGCACATTTTTGTGATGGCCTCTCTTGTTTGCAAACTCTTGTCTGGTCTTGCATTATCATGTAAAAGGAGGACATCTTCCAGTTTTCTCACCAGTTAAACTCGCTTTATATGTCTCTGGAGTCTCTGTAGGGTAGCAATATATGCCTCTGAGTTGATTGTTTGTCCTTTCTTCATAATGTCCACCAGAATCACCCCTTTCATGTCCCAGAAGATGGTGGCCATAACCTTTCCTGCAGAGAGCCATTTTGAACTTTTTCTTGCATGGGGGGAGTGCGTGATGCCACTCCATGTATTGGCATTTTGTTTTGGGTTCAAAGTGGTGTACCCAAATCTTATCCCCAGTCACAACTTGTGAAAGGAAGTCATCCCCTTCTGTCTCGTATTGAACCAATGACTGAGAAGCAATTTCTTTTTTTTTTACACACTTTTGAGTATCCCAGTTGCTGAATTATCATATTCACACTTCCTTCACTAATTCCTAGCTCCAGTGATAGCTCCTTGTATGTGACGCACTGATTTGATTGAATGATACTGTTAGCACAGTGAGATGTGACAGCCAATGCTAGGTGACTGCTGTGTGGCTCCTCAAGGCTGGCTCTCCCTCTCTGATGATCTCACATTTAGACCAGCATCCAACTGCGCTTTGATGAATAACAGCATCTCCGTAAATGTTTTGTAGACATTTGTGGATATTTACAACTGTTTCCTTCTCTGCAGTTAAGAACTCGATAACAGTCTCTGTTTATGACACACATCACTGTCAGATGCCATTTTTGAAACTGCGTTAACCATCAGTTTTATACAAGGGCATTTAAAAGTGGTTTTATACAAGGAGGGGAGGTTCAAAGTGGAAAAATCCAGTTATGTGAAGCGTAGAAAGTTTAAACTTATGGCCCAAAAGACATTTCAGCCACATGGCCTATTATTTTGCTAAGAAAAAAGGGTGAGAAAAATATATTGAGTGCCCCTAGTACAGTGATGGTGAACCTATGACATACGTGTCAAAGGTGACACGTTGCTGTTTCTTTTGTTGACACGCCTAAACTGACATTTCTATCATCCAAAAGTTAAACAAAAACTATAAAGAATGAAAATTGATCAAATCAAGAGACGTTTTTAATTTCATCTAATTAAATAGGTAATGATTATATATATTTTTTGTAAATAAACACTCAATTCTCTATATTTGATGGCTATTTAATTACATATTACTGTGGTTGGATTTGAATTAAAATAAATTACCATTATAAATAGTATAAAATTAAGCATTAATTTTGGCTGGCAACTCTGAATTATATATTCATAATTCAGAATTGGCAACCCTGATTTCTTCTTTCTCTGTCTTTAGTTGAGCCATGGCGTCATTTTACACAGGCATTTTGATTTAATGAGTCTAATTAAGTCATTATTAATCACTGTTGTGTAGTGTTATGTTTCATTATTAATTAATATTAAGTGTTTGCTGGTGTTATTTATTAGTATTAAGTGTTATTGATATTATTGTGTTGGAAACTGAAAATTTATCTCCATTAACTATTAACTGTGGTACCATTGAAACTAACGTTAATTCATCGTTTTACTTGTTCTAACATCCATTTGTCACATCAAATATTTGTGTTAACAATTTTGAATTGCTATTGTTTTTTAATATTTCAGCCTTATAATGGCGGAATCAGTAAACAAAAAAATATAATTGTCAAAGAATGGAAGCGGAAGGATTTTCCAAGATTGGTGGACTGAAAAATATGGCATTATTGATACGAATGACAAAGCTCTATGTATCCTGTGTAGTGAAACAGTTGTGAGCAGAACTTGGAATGTGAAAAGGCATTTAGACATCAACCACAGTGGCTTCTAGAAAAAAGTGAGCAAGAACGTAAAGAATATATATTGCAAATGTTAAAAGAAAAAAACCTCAATCAGACAATTTACTTAAATTTGTAAGTGGGCCTTCAAATTTAGCATCTGCAAGCTTCAGTATTTCACATACTATTGTCTAGCATGGAAACTCACTTAGTGATGGAGATTTCATTAAGGAAGCTTTTATGAAATGTGCACCATTTTTATTTGATGACTTTCAAAATAAAGCAGCTGCTATTCAGCGTATTAATGAATTACCAATTAGTAGAAATACCGTTAAAGACAGTGATGAAGATGAACTCTGATATAGAAAATCAAGTGAAAAAAGACTTAAATGCATGTGAATTCTTTTCTATTTGTCTCGATGAGACCACTGATGCTACATCATCGGCTCGATTAGCTATTATTGCTAGATATCCCAGTGGCAATGCAATATATGAGGAATTACTTAAGTTAGAAAATTTGCCTCTGAATACAACAGGAGCAGATATATGTGAGGTTGTTGTTAGAATGCTTCATGATAAACAGATATGTCAAAAATAGTGTCAGTTACGACAGATGGTGCCCCAAATATGGTTGGATGAAATGTTGTATTTGTGAAACATTTTACAGAAACTGTTGGTCATCCACTTGTATGCTTTCACTGTATTATACATCAAGAGGTATTGTGTGCAAAGGTAGGTTTAAAAGAAGTTAATGATGTAATGGCAGTTGTGACAAAAATAGTCAATTTGATAGCTTCATGAACTTTGCACAAATGAGAATTTATGTCACTGTTAAATGAAGTTGATTCAGTTTATAATGGATTACTTATGTATAATAATGTGCGATGGTTAAGTCGCAGTAAGGTACTTGAACATTTTGTGGAATGCTTAAATGAAATCAGGCTATTTTTAAATATGAAAAATATAGAACAGTTTCCTCAGTTAACTGATGTGGCTTGGCTCAGTAGACTTATGTTTTTCACTGATCTGTCATTACATCTGAATGAACTCAATATTAAATTACAAGGTTTTGGAAAAACTATTGATGTAATGTTTGGCTTGATCAAAGGCTTTGAAAGCAAGCTCAACATTTTTAAACGTGACTTGGAAAGTAGAAGTTATAAGTACTTTCATAGGTTGAAGAAACATTTTGATGAAATGAAGTGCCAAGACAGAGATGACTTGGAACAAGCTCAAGAACAATGTTGAAATTTTAAACTCTATAATTGAGCAGTTTTCAACAAGATTTGCCCAGTTCAGGGAGTTAGAAGGAACAATAAATTTTATAAAATATCCTGATGATAAAGCTGTTTTTACAAATATGAAGTTAGATTTGTTTGACTGGTTAGATTTAAATGACCTTGAAATGCAGTTAGCAGAGTTCCACTCCAGTTCTATTTGGAAGCAAAAGTTTATTGATCTTAGATCTGAGTTAGAAACACTCGAGCGAGACCACTTGCAGGGATCTGTGAATAATAATTCTGACAATGAAATTCTGAAAGTGTGGAACTGGATCCCAGAAACTTTTGACACTCTTGAAAGACTTGCCAAAGCTATACTGACAATTTTTTCATCAACTTACTCCTGCGAAACTTTGTTCTCAACTTTGTTCTCAACTTTGAATAACATCAAAACAGACAAGAGAAACAGATTGGTTGATGTCAGTGCTACTTGTGTAGCATTAAAATGTACGAATTACACACCTGCTATAAAAGAGCTTTCTTCAAGAGTACAGCAACAAAGAAGTCGCTAAATAATAGGTAAAATTGTAGTTATTATTTTAAAGCATTTTATTGTCATTTATTTTTATTTTTCCTGTATTGTTCAAATGAGCTAGAATAGATAGTTTTATTATAATTGCGATGTTCCTTTGATAACAGTGATCGTTTATGTATGTGACACGCCACTTGAATATGATCACGAAAATTTTTAATTTTTGATACCCAGGGTTGAAAAGGTTCGCCATCACTGCCCTAGTAGGCCTACATATAGCTAATATAAGCAACAAATACAAATACAGTATTTTCAAACTTTAAGTCCTATATTCAACTCGGACTTTGATTCCTTACTTTGTATTGCTGGATCCATCTTTCAACTGTGGGTGAACACAATACATTTTTTATAAACACTAGGACAAATAATATTTGATTATGGTGAAATGACTGATGTTGCCATTCAGGCATGCATTAAAGGAAACATACCAAGAGTTCTAAATTGCATATGCATTACAGATATGTTTAAATAGAAATTAATAATTGTGTAGCAGCCATGAAATTAAAATACCTTTGTCTGCAAACCAAAATAAGAATGAGTTGTTGTTGTCAGCCAACTTTTGAAAGTCATTAGTTGGCAGGCAGCCATAATTCACAGTCGGTACATCTCTTACTTATGAAATATTTGAAATTTTGTACCAATTGTTTTCCCTTATGAAATATGAAGCTCTGCACCAAAATATTTTTTTATTTTGTACCTAAATTCCTTTAATTTGTACTGATATTTCAATGTATTTTGCCAAATTCTATGAACAAGAAGGAAGATAATTCTTTGGTACTCTGTACCAAAGTATTATCTTGTTTGTGGAATTTGGCAAAAAAAATTGAAATATCAGTACAAACTACAGGAATTTAGGTACAAAATAAAAAAATATTTTGGTGCAATGCTTCATATTTCATATAAAGGAAAATCATTGGTACAAAATTTTAAATATTTCATTGTTTAAAAACTGCTTTCTGCTGAATTTTGTGTGTGGCTGCATGGTATCTCAGTATGGAATAAGTTTGTAATCTTGAGTCTAGATGCAGTAATTGCCAAATTTTGCACACTTGTTCATGGTTACCCTCTGTATCCAAGCCTGGTAGTTCCTAACTGTGGAGCATAGAATTATAATTTCTCTGTAAATTCAAATTGCAGTCTGTTTTATGAACTATAATATGGACAGAACAATGAAAATTACTTAAAAAAATCATGTGTACTTAGTGTAAAATTGATTGGAGTCCAGTAATCCATGTTATATTGACTCATTTGATTCCATGCTGGACCTTGTATTAATAATACAACTTTGAGTAAAAATCAGACATTCCTAGACTACACAGTGATCCAAGAATTTTTTCTAGATGGAACTAGCTTTAGTCATATTGTATTGCTATCAAAGTATGTTGTATTTGTTCTAAACTAGAAATTTTACTTTTAGTACACTGAAGAGAAGCTTGGAAATGCAGAGAAAACTGAATTTGATGGTCATTATGAGTCTCTCATACAGCAGTATGAATCAACTAAATTGTGGACAGAAAAGCTTGTGGCAGGAGCTCAGGCTGTTCTTATTCCTAATCCAGGTTTGTGTGCATTAGTGAAGAATAAACATTTAAATTCTGTTCCATGCTTTGGGGTTGCAACCAGGGCTGTGTTTAGCTACTGCAGGGCCCATTGGTTCTGCGAACACAAATGGAATCCATAACAATATACAAATATAAATGCATACTACAATTTACAGGGTTAATCATGGCATAGTGTGTGGTGGACTCATCTGTTTTAAATATCTCCACCCTACAAAAACTAAGGTGGGCAATATGAAAAATGTGTGAAAAAAATTGTACAAATTATACTAATAGTATATATATATATTTTAGTTACAAATCAGGGATGGGGAGTCGGCCAAAAACAACCAACAACCGACTCCTGACTCCTGAGTCGGTATTTTTAAAAACCGACTCCGACTCCTGACTCTCAAATATATAAGTATAAATAAATGTAATAAAGTAGGTACGATAATAATACAGTTTAGTAATTTAATACAATTTTAATGTTGTATTACACAAAAATAAAAATTAATAAAAAAAGAAATTGATCTCGTATAAAATATTTATAACCTCATTTGGTTAACAATTTTAAAATTTTAATGTTGCATACGGTACCATAGCTAAATAAAAAAAAGTTGGTAAAGAATATTTTGTTTCCATTATATATTATGATATGCTAATATTGAAGCTAAATATTAAAAAAAGGCTAAAAAAACACTTAATAATTTAACTCTAAGGAGAATTTGTTCTTAAGAAAAGTATAGCATCAATTATGTCTTCCTTCAACTTAGCCTGTAGGTGGGATTTAATTAACCGAAGAGCTGAAAATAATCTTTCAACGCTGACTTGTGTTGGTGGCAATGCAGTAGTTCTGGCTACATCTTGCACTAATTCAGGATACTTTGGTATGGCATTCATCACATCAAGTTTTAATGAACGATCAAATTTCTCTATTTTTATTAAAGCTGCATTAAAGTCTTCTCTGAATTTGGTCAATGGGGTTATTTTTATAGGTTTATCATCTTGACTCAAATGGCATTGCTTAACTTTTTTTGATTTTTCTTCATTATCGAGATATTTTTCAAAACCCATTTCTTCAGAGTTTGAGCAGGAGCTTTGCATAATGGCAGGACTAGAGCAGCTTTCAAATTCTGAATTACTTGCGGCATCTGTTTCATTTAACATTTTCATTCGCACAGCTACATCACACAGAGCTGACTTTCCTCTAGCAATCTGTTCTTCAGTTAAAAGTACCCTGTGCATAGGATCTACATAAACTGCAGCCAATAGTACGTCATTATTCAGTAAATTTTCTTCTCTACGCTGCATAGACATTCTTATACCATCTGCAACAATGCCACCAATTTGAGATAGTTTATAATTAATATTTTTCCATTCCTTGTAAAATGTGCCAGGTGTCAATTCAGCTGCTTGAAACTTCTTTGTAACCACATATGGGTACTTAAGTAATGCCTCAAGTTGACTTGCCTGCTGCCACTGGATATCAGTCATTGTTACATCTGGGTTTGCCATATCGATAAGGTATGGCTTCAATTCAAGAAGGCGCTTAATCATTTCATAGGTACTCCCCCAACGTGTAGCTTGATCTATAACTGCACCTTTTCCAGATCGACGTTTTAATATTGCCTCAAGTTTAGGCGTTCTTGCAGCCACTACTATGTTGCGTAACCTACCTACTACATTAGCAGCATTCCTTTCTTTTAACCCATCACGAATTGCCAGTTGCAATGTGTGGACTGCACATCGCATATGGGGGATATTTGAGAATCCAGCAAAATCATTGTCTACAGTGTCAACACTGTCAAGTTTGTCAGCAGTTTCATCCGTATCTTCTTCACTACTGTCTTCAAAAAGATCTCCTTTTACTTCACCATCATTAAGTTTCTGTACTGTACTTGTCATATTTGAAGCATTATCAGTAACAATTGATAATATTTGCTCTTTAGTGATTTCATATTCTGTCAAGATGGTTTCAATTAGCTTGGTCAGGTATTCGCTTGAATGTTGAGCTTCAGTGTCCTTCACTGCCAGAGTACGTATAACTAGTTTTCCTTCATCATCAATGAACTGAACATTTATTGCCATATAATTAATTCTTTGTCTCGTGCAGGCATCCATCTTAAGAAAGAAGAATTTTCCTTGCAGCATTGTTTTCAATAAAGTTTTCTGGCTTTCTGCTTCCTTTAAAATCATGTTTCGAATATCATGTGTCTCTAATGAGACACCTAGTTTTGCCGCCATTTCTCCATTTAATCCACGGAAAGCTGGGGAGGAAAATAATGTAAGTGCAACCCCATTCTTTACAACTAAATCTATAAGGTATTTTTTAAAATTTTTCTTTGTCATTGATATTGTAATTCTCTCACTGTGGAAAAATTTTGTAACAGAGACTTGTTTGCTTTTTGAAATAGAGGTACTGGCCTGACTAGAAGTAGGTTTCTGGATTTCCTTATGCTGATCTACAACCTTATAAATATTGGGATGTTTGTTTCGTAGATGGCGTTTCAAGTTTGAGGCTCGAGTTGGAGCATTAGCATGTTTCCCAGTGTAAGCACTAATTTTTGCATTACACTCTTTACCATCCTTTTCTACTTGACAAATAAAAATACTTTCATCCTCATTTAGCTTAAAATATTGAAAGACTGCTGATTTTCTACTAGGCCCACGACTCATTACTAATAGGGGCTAATTAAATTAATAATTAATATATTGCTAATTTTTATATGGTACCTAGTATCCTGAAATAGAAATATGAAATTCATTTGCTAAGATTTACCAGAACAATAAATCAAATGTGGAAATATGAATCTAGAATTAGTTCAGGAAGATATTTATTTAGGGCAGAGTAGTATTCTGGTAAATTGTTGGCATATAGAAATTGAATCAGAGTCGGGAGTCGGTCATTTTTACCGACTCCCGACTCTTCAAAAAAGCTCCGACTCCCCATCCCTGGTTACAATAACATGGCTGAATATAAGAAATAGTTGGTAATATGAATAAATGCAAGGTTTCTTGTACCAAACAATTGAAATAATAAGCAATTTATTGCAAAATAATTTTACATTTGACAGTTTGACAACAATAATATCCTGAAAATTGTAACACTTAAAAAAAAAAAAAAAAAAAAAAAAAAAAAAATTTAACAAACATATCAGCAAACAAAGATGAAAGGCGATCCTGCCATCTTAAAAGCACCCAGTGTATGTAGATGTACCATATGTATCAAGCTTTTTATGTTGTCATTCAATAGAAAAACACACGCATGCATGCAAAAACACTATACATATAATGTACCTTCCCCTCAGTGACAAATCCAAAACTGAATGGCAGTTAACTTGTTAGGAAAATTCTGCACCAATGTAAATACAGCAAAACCCCGATTAGCACGGTTAATTCGTTCTGTGAAAATGCCATGCTATTTGAAACTGTGCTAATCAAACATAGTAATACGTAGGAAATGCAGTAATTGGTTCCAGAACTTTCAAAAATTTTTGCTGACTTTTTAGAAAGCATTTTTTTACCATATTTCAACCTAATATACAGGCATACCTCGCTTTACGAATTATTGCGTTCCCAGCATCCAATCGTAAAGCAAGGCATTATTTCCCATAGGCTTAATGTTATATTAAGGGATACGTTCTTGGAACAAATTTATTAAAAAAAATTGCAAGAAAAGGTAATAAAATGATAATTTATGCAGCATGGTTTAATGAAATGAAAAACAAAGCAAAGATATATGTAAAAAGACACACAGAAAGTTTAATTTTTATTTGACTCGCTCGTAGAAGCACCTTCAGATGCACTTGTAGATACAGTCATGGATGGAGGACTTGAAAAATGCATCCAAAGTGGTTTGTTTTAAAGATTTTTTATTTTCTCTGTAAATTTCAATAACAACCTCTCACTTCAACGCAACGATACAAACTGACGATAAAAATGCTCCGCCAGAGTGAACAAACGCACGCACGAACGATATGTACTTATTTTTTACGTGTACGATTTATTTTTGACGTTTAATAGTTTTTTTTAACTTTATTTTTTTATTTCGTTTAAAATAAAATTCGTAAACCCGGGGTATTGTAAAGCGAGGCGTCGTAAAGCGAGGTATTACTGTAATAGTAAAGGCTAGTCAAAATGTGTTCACTAATCAACAGTTTATTAGAAACGAAACATTATAGTGGGTACTGTACATAAAAAAAGAGTGAAAAATATTCTATACAGTACAAATCTACTTCCTTGAAAAATATTTATCTAGGGTCGTTTGAACCACCGCCTCTCTTTTCTTTCTTCTTCTCTGCATGCATCTGCCTGTAGCAGTGAAGACTGTTTTCCAAGTTTTGGCGAACTTGCATTCTTCGCTCTATGTTAGGGTCGATATCCATTATCAGTTGCTTGAACTTTTCGAATTCGCGAAACATCGTATCAAATTCTTTTACAGTCATTTCCTTGATCTGTTGTTCACACAAACAGAAGGCTTACAATGATACCACATTTAGCATGACGCAATATAGTACGTAATTTGATGTTTAAAAACGTTTGAGAACACAGCAGAAGACAGCGACTTTGCGCGCGACATTTGAAAATATTACCATGCTAATTGAAGTTTGACCCTGTGTTATTTGGGATTTGGTGTCAATTTATAAACTGTGTTAATTCGAAAACCGTGCTAATCGAAACCATGCTAATCGGGGTTTTACTGTATACAAAAGGTAATATAATACAGTACTGTACGTTATACATAAGAAATAGTGTTAAAACTTGAAAGGATAATGAAGTAAGGAAAATAAAAAACATGCAAGAAATCAGTGTAAAAACAGCAATTCATCAGTAAGATCAGCTATTACCTATATGTAAAAATAAAAGTGTAGTAATGTTATTTTCCAACCATTTTGTTTTTTTTGATGTGTTCCCACTTTCCAAAAACCTATATCTAATGACACAAAATATGATCTAATTTTATATAATAAGCACACACTCTTCTCCAGAGTGCAGGGCCCAGGGCATGTGCCCTTAACATGCCCCTGGTTGCAACTCTTTTAAACCTTTTATTAAAATGATCATGTACATGTAATGTTGTATCGCTTTGTTCAGTTGCCTTAAAAGTAGTGAAAAAGAAAGGTGATAAAAAAATCAGTAAATATATGCAGTGATTGTATAATTTTTCAGAATTTTGTGTTAGAGATAAATTGCCCATAGGTTCACTAATTAAGAGAATCTCTGCATAGCCCCCTTTTTTTTTTCACCTCAGTTTGAATGTAGTTTGTTAAAGTATTTGGATATGATTAAGACAAAATTAACATGTACCTACGGTAAATCATTTGTATAGAATGAACTTTTAAGTATTTTATCATCCTTTATTCTAACAGACAAAGGTTACCACTTCAATAAAGCATGGAAATATCAGATAGAGTAGGTTTACATTCAGAAAAAAGTGTGTTTATGAACTAAGTTGTATAAAGCTTTTTGGTTTTAACAGGAAATAGGGTAGAGGATATGCTCTTTGAGAAAATAGAGAAGCGAAGACCAAATAGATTAAGCAACCTTGAATATCTTGGACTTGATATGGTACAAGCTGGCAATGAATTTGGGCCTGGAACTGCTTATGGTAAGGAGTCTTTTGAATTATATTTTCACCACTAAAAATTTTTGTTTTAAGTGTTCGTGTGTTTGTGGCAAAGCTACTGGCAATAACAATTAGGTCAGTAAGTTTATATTGATAATGTGAGGCTGCAGCTTTTATAGAAAATAGTAATCATATCTCTCGCATTGTTAAAGTAGCATAAACCAATCTGTGTGAAACTCCTGACTGTAGTATTTTGTCCTTTCATGAGTATTAAAATAATCTGAGCATTTTATATTTCAAGTTTTTTTTTTCATTGGCCATAGAACCTTACTGGGTTTCAGTTTGTTCTTTTTAAATTTAAAGTGTGTTTTCTTCAGAGATTTCTTGAAGCTTCATAATTTTTTTGGTGATTGTAACTTGTGTGATAATCAAGGTAAAGAAAAGCCTTTGAAATAGAGTTCTTTGGTTGTGTAATTTATATTGTCATTCCTATGCTATAGAGTTTCCATTAAAGTGAATATTAATTTTGTAGTAAAATCTATACTATATCTATCTATATTCATAATGTAAAAAAATGTAGATAAAAATAAAAACTGTGTACACACAGTTTGGCAAATATAACAAATGCTGCAGTTGTAGATAGTACTTAGGTACATTCTTGTACAGGCTTCACATAAGACTGATTTGCTTTAAAACTGTTATCATCCTAGGCAATCCCTTGCTTGAGACTTGCGCTGGGGTAAAATTTATAACTTGGAATTATTTCAATTAATGTGTAACAATAATTGTTTACTTGGAGAGGGATGGGTGTGTGGTTTCATGGTAAACTGCCATGAAGTTTATTGAGAGGATGTTGTTTTGATGAGTTTAGGTTTGTGCTAATGGCATTTCTCTCTCTCCACTGACTGAAGGATCCGCACTTCTGAAAGTAGGTGGGGCAGAGCAGAGACTTGGTTTGGCAGAGAGAGATTTTGTGAGCAGTGCTATTGAAGGTTTTGTGCAGCCCCTGCACAAGTTTTTAGACACAGAAATCAAAACTATTGCAAAAGAACGGAGAGTTTTAGACACCAAAAGGTATGTTCTTATTTCCTTTTAAAAATTTGGTCCATTGCTCTAATAACCTTTCCATTATCTAAATGTTTTGTGTAAATAGGAAGTTAAAGATGAAAGGCAGTTCTGGATCTGAATCAAAGATTCATAAAATTTGGGTAAAACCCAGGATTTTGATCACTTACAAAATTGGAATCAAAGCAGAGCCACATCTTACTCTTACTCATAACTTCATAAATAAATCCGCGCTTGAAGCATGTAATTTGTCTGGGATAGTTGAATCTCAGAGTTCAAACTTTGCTGAATATTCCTTAATTTCTTGACAAGCTTTAAAGGAATGCGCTGTTCTATAATTTTGAAACAGTATCCCAGACTTATCCAGAATTATAAAATTGTTATTTGCTAGTCATGCATACCGTTAAATATTTTGGGCAAAATTACAGGATCCAGATGCACTTTAGAGAGAGTTCATAATAGGTTAAGTAGTAATTATGGACTCTGTCTCCAAACCATGTCCGCATTCTGGAATCTTATCAACCTGCAAATTATGCAGAGATATCTGGTGACTGGGAAAAGTAACTTACCCATTTACAAAAAGTAGTAAATAGGAAGTTAGTCTAACAACAGTGGTAGGGAAAATACTAGAAAGAATACATATAAAGAATAGGATTGAATAGCATTTGGATAGTTTTATCTTATTTCAAGATTTCACAATGGATTTTGATCAGGATTCTGTGGTTTTACTGCAATGGGTGAAATTTAAGAGTCTTGATGCAGTTCATAGGCACTCCATATACAGCTTAGTAATATGTTTGATTAACTTAGTAATTATGGATTCTGGAATTTTACCACTATCTGTCTTGGAATACTATAACTTCAAAATATAATATTCATTGATGTTGGTTTTATATTAGCTTTGATACCACTTAAAAATAAGGACCTAGCTCGTCAAATCTGAGTGTTTTTCTTCAGTACTAAATTGATAATTTCATTCTTTGTCATTTTATTTACTTGAAGTCAACTTTCACTGCAATTTTAAGCATACAAACTTTCATAATTATAGTTTCGACAAATTTGGATTGAGATGGGGGTGGGTGGGGGAATCGGTGAAAATACTTTTGGTGGTACATTTTTGGAATGATTTGCCGTACATTGTGGTAAACAGTAGGTTTTTATATAGTTTTAAGAAACAGACGCTTTCATGAATGAGAGAGGTAGCTTGTAAACCAGCTATGTCATAGCCACTGTCGTAACGCTGCTTCCCGTTGATCAGCAGTCAAGCGTTATTGGGTTTGGAGAGTAGTTGGATGGGAGACTGTTCTCTGCTTCTAGATTATGTAGCGACCCATGGTTCGGATCGCATGTAAAACTATAGGTTCCCGCAGTCATATGTCCTTCGATGTTTCGAATGAGGTTAAACAATCCCATCATCACGCTTGGTAGAGTAAATTATGTAAATAATGTTTGTTTTAGTTAAGACTTCGGTAAATGTGTAGTTTGCTTTCGTAGTTTTGTAAGTAGTTTGATGATATTTAAGCCTAGCCAGTTTGAAATAATTTGCAAAATTCTTTCCTATTAATATACAGGGTGTCTGAAAAGTCGCTCCCTATTTTCTTAATTCTTATTGCTCCTAAACGAAAAGGGATATGAAAACATTTCTTTGTGGAAGCGGGGAACTGTCACCATATTTACACTGTTACTTCGTTGTGAAAATCTGAATAAAGGGAACTGTGTATCACTGAATTTCGGTCGTTTCGACCATTTCTTTGTTGTCGAACGTTAATTTTTTGTTTTTTGTTTTAAGACGATTGTTAGACTAACCATCAGTACCTTAATTTAAGCATTGCAAAAACTTCCTTTATTTTATTTTCAGATTAGACTTAGATGCGTGCAAAAGTAGATTGAGGAAGGCGAGAAATATGGATGCCCAAGCAGCAGTTAGTAAGACTTTTTTTTAGTTCCTAAGTTAAAATCTGCATTCAAGTCTACTGTATAGTATAAAATAATACTTTGTATTTCACATTTACGTTGTGGTACTAACAATTTTAATAATTTTTTGTAAAGCTGAGTTATTAACAGATGGTAATGGAGATTGAAATTGGGCTTTGTCTCTACATTCATAATTCTAGTCCTAGATTATTTCGATTAGGCTAAAATAAACTTTTCTGCAAAGTTACGTATCACTGTTTTAGTTGCGAGGGTTTTCCCCTCAAAATAAGAACGACCTACATCTGCCTATACATTTTGTACAATGTGGCCGTACAGCAAATTTCTACAGTTACCTCAGAAATAGAAAATATAGCTTATATTTACGTAACTAGACCCGACCTCGCTCGTATGAAATTTCTCATCATTTGTCTTTTATCTTCGAGCTTTACCCCCAAACTGATATTACATAATGCAGACACGAGAGGAACTGCACACCAGACTACTCTCGTGAAGCTAAATGTACGTTGTAAATAAGTTACTAAAAAAATTGCACATAAAAGGCTACTGGAAGGAAAATTTTTAAAAAGTAGTAAGAGTATGCTTAGGAAATTATCTTTCGATTCGACTATTTGCTCGGTGACCACCATAAGATATAACGGCTTACTAAAGCAGATCTGTAAGTGAAGCCCTGAAATCTAGAATATAGCCCCACATACATTTTGGAATTATATGATAGAACTGATTTGTTCGTTAGAAATGAGGTAGGGAAAGTATCACTATCTCGATACTTTTTACGCTTGAGTTAAAAAAAAAAAAAAAGTGAACACTGACTTAGTTTATTTTTTCCATGAAATATAAACCTTGATAAATTCATTGCTAATATTCTTTTTAACTTATCCTTTTATCTTGCTTTCCATACTTCATAGCAAAAGGATAATGTGGACCCCAAAGTTCTTGTTACTCAGGTAAATAAAATACTTTTTTGTAATTAGCATTTTTACCCTTTCATATTTTTAAATCTATCGTTCATTGAGCTTACTATACTAATTCCATTTGACATTCTCTTCTCTCCCACTGTTCTCTCCTTTTTTTTGTGCTTAGTTTGTACATACATATATATTCATTTTTTAATTCTTTTTTAATAAAATTTAAGACTAAACTCTGGTTTGAAACTTGGTTAGTATCTATTTTCTTTACACACACGTGTTCATTTTTATTATTGAACAATTTAGGCCTAAGTCGTTTTTTGTTTTTCCCCCAATACTTTTATTTCGCTCTTACTCGATAGCAGTAAAAATGGTAAGGTTATTTTAAATAGTATATCATAATTATGTCGTGTATTGGTAACTGATATTGCGTAACTGTCTTCTTATACAACGATAATTACAAAGTAACATTTTATGATAGGCAGACCTGTTGTTTTTGATTAGTAGTTAAAATTTTACTAGTTTTGAGAACCTGAGTTGAGGTTACTCGATTCAACTTAAAATGAGTGTTTTTAAGAATTAAAAATCATACGGACAGGTTTTTATTAACTTGGATAAAGATCTATTTGCATATAAAAATGTATTATTAATAATAGTAAGTTGCAGTACTCTATTATGACTTTTATTATTACTTATTCTCCTACCTGCTTTGCTGGCAGCTCCAAATAGAGCAGGAAATTATAGAAGTAAGATTTTCTTAAGCAGTTCTGATAGTTTTTAAAGGCAGTTAGAATATATTCTGGAACGCCATGCTAGATGTTAGAGAATCAAGTTCTTATTGGTTAATTTATAATTAATTGAAATATATGCTGGACACACGAAGCATGTTTTCACATTCACGTAATTAACTACCCAGTTAAGGCGTTAATTGGATAGCTTAATAGCGGGTGACTCTCCTGCCAAACCTTTAGCTATCTGAAAGTCACTTTGTTGAATTGAATTGCGGGTGTGTGTGTGTGTACTTTTTTTCGTGCATTGCCACAAAATGTGACGGCTCGTTAGTCACTGTGTCAGTGTGTTAGTCAATCTGTGGAACCAGTCATTTCACGTAACCCCTGAAGTTTCAGTCTGTGAAACCATACGTAATGTTAGGTGGGGATTATTGTTGGTGTTTTATGTGGTAAACGCTTTTGTTTAGAAAGAATTCGCTATTACAGTAGTGGTCAATATGAAAGATGTCTTTAGTTACCAACTTTTCTCTGGTTTGTGGAGAGTCTCCTTCATTGCTGTATAGTTATCGATAAATTTGGGGTAGAAAGTTTTCAGGAAAGTAATGGTTTTGAAAAGTACTGAATAAAGGTACTGCAAGTCTACTGTAATTCAATTATTTGGTGTGTCCTTCATATTTAATTAAATTTTGCGAATGGTCACTAGTATTTTGGGAATATATTTTCAAAAATTTTCACTTGGTAGAAGATGTACCAATAAAAGCTTGGATAGTAAAATAAAGTATCACATTAAGCCTATGACTATTCTTTAACCAGAAATTTATTCATTGTGAATTCATTTTTTTTTTAAAGTTCAAGGGGTAACTTAGCTTTTAATGTATGAAAAGAATGCTTTTTCTTCATCAAACAAAAGAAATAATTCTGCTGCGTAGTTTTTAAATTACTTAACATTGTGTTAATTATAATCAGTGAGGAGTGCCAGTAACCAGCCACATCGGGAGTCGAACCCCCGACCTCAGTGTCTTCACTTCGCATCCACCTAGTCCCAGTAGCTCATAATTTCTCACTTCGTTGCTTTTTCACTTACCATTTTACTCGAATGCGCTTATTGCGCTTAAGACGCATTCACTCGATTGAATTATTGTTATACAGTAGACCCTCGTTATTTCCCCATCTATACGGACGGTTCCCCCTCGGAGGCTGGCTGGCACGGCCGCCTCAGCGGTGATACTACTTCAGCCGCTTTCCCGAAGCGTCCATCTGCCCCGCGAGGCCTCTGTGTTCTCAGCAGAGTTCTTTGCTATCATGGAGGCCCCTTCACATCGTGCGCACCCACTCCGCCAGCTCCTTTGTCGTATATTCAGATTTGCAAAACGCGCTTCTCTCCCTCGAGAGATTCGACCCCTCCCACCCGCTCGTCCGCATCATCCAACAAACCTTCCATTTCTTAATAGCTTTCCTATGCAAGACGGTCACCTTCTACTGGGTCCCGGCACATGTTGGCATCCAGGCAATGAGGAGGCAGACCGCTTGGCAGAGAGTGCCTGCCTGCTTCCGGCCTCTCGCATTTACCGACTGCTTCCCGACTCTCCACTCCCGCTTCCGTTCCCTTTGCCAGCGGGAGTGGGACCAGGCCACAGACAACAAGCTCCACCTGATGAAACCATAAGTGGAATATTGGGCCTCCTCGTTCCATCGGTCCCGACATAGAGGTGGTTCTGACCCGTCTCCTCATAGGACACGCGCGAATAATACGTGGCCACCTCATGGCCAAATCACCAGCCCCGCCCTGCCCCACTCGCTATATCCTCGTCACTGTCGCCCACCATCCGTTGAAAGCCCGAATCTATCTGCTCTCCGTCATAGATGCTTCCCCTTCTTGTCTCGCATCTCGTCCGAGCATCTCCAGTCTCTACTGGCCGAAGGTTCCCGATTCTCAGCGGAAGCGATATTCCCCTTCCTAACTCGCTCCCATCTAATTCACCGCATTTAGGCCTATACCCTCTCCTCCACCTACCCAGTAACTAAACCCTCTTCATCCTCCGAGTCTACTGCCCACACCCCAGCAACACCCCCTATCCATTGCCTCACCGAGATATGTGCCATTTTACTTAGAGGTACGAATCGGCGGTACATCTCCTACAGAAAACCCCCCTCGTTATTTCGCGAGATTGGGACCTAGAATTACCGCGAAATGTTGTTTTCGCGATATATCGTTCTCTATATTATAATATATAGAATTTCTGTATATTACTACGAAAGTGTTTCGACCGTACTACTGTATATAAAAAAAAAAAATAAATAAATAAATAAAGGAGTAATTTTAGGGTACCATGAAATAGAGAGCGAAATATCGGACCGTGAAGTAAAGAGTGTCTACTGTATTGTCTTTGAAGAGAGAGAAGTTATTAATGTACTAGTACAATCTCTCTACTACTATTATTATTATGAGCGAGTACTCGATAGTGTATCGAAATGCTTTTGGTTTGAACTTCCAAATCGTTCAGAAATCACACATGAATTTCAAATGTGCCTTTGAATTTAACACTTCTTTCTGGTTAAAGAATAACGACATTTGTGTACAAAATATTGTTAATCTACGCAACGATGTTTAAAAAAAAAACTTCGATTTTGTGCTTATTGACATGACTTGGTGTCATATGTATGTTAGTCAACGTATGAAACCAGTCATTTCGAGTAATGCCTAAAAGTTTGAGGTAGTTCGATTAATGCCTGTAACCTTTAATCACAGACATTACTAACCTAACCCAGTGTTCACGAAGGGAGTATGGGTCACACGCATTATGCGAAATGCCTCATTTCATAGATTTTAACGTGTACATTTGTCTTATTTACATGAATCTTAGTTTTGTGTCTGTTCGGTTATTTTAATTGAAAAGGGAGTCCGTTGTTGGAATGTTTGTAAATAAATGTAGGTAAAGTTGATCAAAGGAAATCGTAGCCACACGCTAAATGAGCCCTATCTCTCTGGAATTGTTAGTTAATTCTGTATCCTGTAAAGTTCGCAGAACACCAGCTTGTATGATGTAGTAGAGAGTTGACCACGAACCTTTACTCGGCTTTTATCGCTTTTGATTGGATTCTTGTTACAAACTTTATTATTCGACTACGCCGTGGCCGCGTCGCATCACCCCTTCCCGTTAGACCAGCGAGGTTAAGCGACGTTGGGTCTGATTTGTAGTTAGATGGGTGACCGTTCTTCGCATTCGGATGATATACCGACCCGTTGATAAATTTTCTTCAGTTTTTAAAATCCGTATCAAATAGAATGTAATGGCATGATGCTTAAATGTTTTTAATTAGTAACATTCAAATAAATGTGGATCGTCATAATACCGAAAGTAGTGTTGAACTTAAATACGAAGGGTAATTTGTAATGTATTTTTTGTACTTTCATTATTTTGTAAATGTTCATTTTATCAGTTAATCGAAAGAAATGAAAATAAAGTAAAAAGTAACTATTTCAGAGATGTATGAAACTTTGTAATACGAGAAACAGTAACAGTTGAAAAGAGTGTTGGAAGTGTTCACCCATGCTCAAAGCACAAGCGTGCACGGGGAAGCTGAAGACAGACTGTAACATTTTTGGCTTAATATTGGCACTGACGTTCTTAATGTTTCATTAAGACTCTTCCAGACTATGGGGCCTGCTCACATATGCCTCGTCTTTAATGTAGCCGAATTAGTAGTAATCTGGTGGTGATAAATCGGGCGAGCGTGGAGGCGGCCGTAATCCCTTAGAAATTATGCGATCACCGAAAATAAATTCCAACTCTGCCATTGTATGAAGAGACGCGTGGCTTGTTGCAATACCTTGTTAAAACCAGCTACTGTAGATTTCAGCCTCTGATTTGTAGCCCAAGAACTTGTGTATAATGTCAATGTAACTTTCCAACGTAATCGTGTCGTGGAAAAAAGACGAGTTCCACAATCCAACATCTCGAAATGGCACACCACATTCCCACCTTCTCAGGATGAAAGTGGCTTTCATGAATGACGTGAGAGTTATCTTTGGACTATATACGCGTATTTTGTGCATTCACATATCCAGTGAGGTGAAACTATACCTCACCCGAAAAAACTAACATCCAAGATGTCAGGCTGCTGTTCCACATTTAAAAAAAAAAAAAAAAACTGGCATTAGGTGAGCCACCTTTCACTGTCTGGTGGGCACAGTTCCCGCAACGCGCGCGCCTTATATGGGTGCAACTTAATCGTTCCACTGCTTTGGCACAACTTCCTGATATACCATTCATGTTTGCGGAGAGAACTGGAAGGACTGCTTTGCGTTGTCCTACAGGATATGGACTGCCTCTTCCGTAACAAAGGTTGACGTTCATTCGCATTTTTGTTCCATAACACAGTTTCTCGAAACTGTTGAACGAACTTTCATATTCCAGGTTTGGTGGGAACGTTTCTTGATTCTAAAACGTTCACTAAATTCACGCTAGCACTGTTTCAAAAAATAGTTTTCATGTAAGTTTCCAGAACGAATACACATTGTTTCAAGCTTATTGCCATCTTCACAAGCCTAAGCTAATGCTAGGCTAGGCTTGGCCAACACTTTAATGTGTCCTGGTTTTCATATCACTAAATTTCGCGTTTCTCCGAAAAAAAAATTTGCGTTTTTTATTTGCATTTCTTTGGGTTAACTTATAAAATGAACACGCTGTACTTGTAAAAAATCTTTTTACAATCCTTTTTCTGAAGGTCTGAAATTTTATATATATATAATATATATATATATATAAAACCTTTGGTTAGCATCCGCCCGAATTGTTCATTCTGACGAAGGGTCAAGCTTTTCACTCCACCTTAGACCTACTGTTTAACGTGGAATCCGAAGCACGCCCCACCAGCAGCCCAGCGTTTTAACCACTAGGCCACTCAGGGTACCCATTTATCCACCAACCACTTTTTGTGTGGAAGGACGAACAGCTGGGTTTTGCTGCGCGCCGGTTGTGGTCAGCGGGTTTCGAACCCGGGGCCGATGGATTCGTAGTCAGCGACGCTAACCACACCACCACCGAGGCGCAATATATAATATATATATATATATATATATATATATATATATATATATGGGATGAATTTCACAATTAAACACGTGAAATGAATGAATGATGTAAACCCACAAGGAAAAGTAAAAAAGATTCCAAGGCCTTTCGTGTATTCAGAAGTACACCTCGTCAGGGAATGAAGAGAGCAGGCAAGATGCCCACAATGTATACTGTACAGCGGGACGGAAACAGAGATTAGCACATAATTAACAAGATTAATGAGAGGCAGAAGGAATTTAAAAAAGATATTGTCAGTTTTATACATTCCAGCACTTAGTGAAATTATTTTTAAAATGGATAAATGCACATTTCTACAATATTTCTTTCAATTATATCACTTTTTAACAAGCGCTTTAGAGCTGTCCCACTTGATGCTATAATTAAATCTATTAAACAATGCAGTAGAATTATTTGCTGTTTTACCAGTTTGGCCTATATATACGGGGCTCCAATAAACCTTACCCCCCCCGCCTGCCCATGGCCTAAACCATTAGAGGTACAGTAAAACTAAACATACCTTACAAAAGAGAATTTAATCCTGCATTTAATGAGAAACAATTAAAACTTGGTGTTCCCGCCATTGGCTTCCAAGACAGCCTGAATTCGCTTTGGGTAGCTTGCCAAAAGTGACGTGAATAGATCTTGATCGTTTCGCAAATTTGCTAAAACAGTTTCAATGTGTTGCGTCATTGTATCCTTCGAAAATCGACTTGCTGCAGGTTCTTGAGACGAGACACGTTCAACCTTGTCCTTTATAACTGATCCAATATGTTCACAGACGTTCAGGTCAGGAGAATTTCCTGGCCATTCTTCATTTCCAAAGAAATCGATCTCATGGTTCCGCAACAACTGTTGAGTGGCTAATGCCTTAAAGCAGGGGGCCTTATCGTGTAGAAGTGTGACCTAATCGACATCCATAACATTGTTTGGGTTTCTTAGAAAAGGAATGACATGCTGGGATAGAATAATATCACGAAAATACTGTCCATCCCAACTCTGACCATTTGGCTTCAGCACCCACATGAGCTTCTTTGCAGTGAACAAAACAAACACACCAACACAGTCTGGACTTTTTAATAATTCGCGATAATGTTCATTGTCATCGATTTCATCTGGTGGTGTGGCCCACACACGATCATTTTGGTAGTTAGGTCGACGTGTTACGTAAACAAAAAATTCATCGAAGACCGCTAAATGCATGAAATCATCCACATCCCAATCTTGAAGATAATGGGCAAACCACATTCCGTCATCGATGTTAAGTTGAGTTTTTCTTGGCTTTGGAAGTTCATGCCAAGGCTTTAAACCTTGCCTATGACGGTACAGTCGAATGATCTCACCACTAACGATCTTTCCTCTCAACACTTCGATCTTTCTAGAAAGTTTAGCACAGATGTTTTTCCGCTTACGCGTATCGCTTTCAATGATATCCTTTGTTTCCTGAGAGAGAGAGGCAAATTTGGGCGCCCAGATTTGGTTGTATCCATTTCACATTCATCCAAAGTTTTATTCCAATTTCTTTTGACGAAGTCCTCACTTCTTCGCAACTTTTTGGCAACCCATGAACGTGTTATAAAGGTGGCTCCAGCATCACGAACTTCCCGAAATGTTATTGCTCGTATGCGATCTATCACACGTTGCCTCTCCGAATCACCAATTAATTGAAAAGCCATTATATTATCACTTTATCAGCTAGAGTAATTTTAATATCTGCAATAAATAAAGAATTTTGTTTTTATAATCACTAAAAACTATTTCGATATAAGTAAACATGTAAGCTGCAAATGGGGGGGGGGGGGGGGGGGCTGCTGCTAAGGTTTTTTGGAACCCCTTACTGAGTTGCATTTTGTACATCTGATCGAATACACACAACCAACCACATTATCTCCGGGCTATCTTTATTAGGCGTGATTTAACAATATTATTATACTTAAAGACAACATTGATGCTAATCGCTTTAAGTAAGGTCGGAAGATGTTGAAAATTAACATGGTAAGGTAGGCTAAGGATATTTTTACGCTCAAATTCCTTTACAGTTACATTATAATACCTATTCTTGGCTTTCCTAAGGCAATTATTTAAAAATGAAACAGGGTAACATAATTTAGTACCAATATTCATGATATTGCATAACTGAATCTAAAAATTCAGAACTAACCACTTTCGATGCTCTAAGAAACAACAGAAAAAATAGAGGATTTAATCGAGGGATGATGGTCAGAATAAAAATGCACAGAAGAGTTATTATTAGTAGGCTTGCGATAAACTTCAAATTTGAACTGATTAGAGCATCTCCGAGAAATAAGTCAACATCCAAATTATTAGGCCAAAGGCATAAAATATCATCTATATACCTGTACCAAAGAAGGTTAAAATTAACAGTCGTAGGCAAAATTCTACTTTCAAAAAATTCCATATATAAGTTAGCCAATACAGGTGAGGGGATTTCCAATCGCTAATCCAAACGACAAACCATAAAACTTATTTTCAAATTGAAATTTACAATCTTTAACGTAAAGTTTTATGCTATGTCGTTTGGATTGGCGATTGGAAATCCCCTCTCACCTGTATTGGCTAACTTATATATGGAATTTTTTGAAAGTAGAATTTTGGAATTGGCATCAATGTTGTCTTCAAGTATAATAATACTGTTAAATCACGCCTAATAAAGATAGCCCGGATAATGTGGTTGGTTGTGTGTATTCTATCTGATGTACAAAATGCAACTCCGTATATAGAGGCCAACCGGGTTAAACGTTAGATATTAGGGTAAAACAGCATAAATATGCGTGTACAATAGCAAATAATTCTACTGCATTGTTTAATAGATGTAATCATAGCATCAAGTGGGACAGCTCTAAAGCGCTTGTTAAAAAGTGATATAATTGAAAGAAATATTGTAGAATGTGCATTTATCCATTTTAAAAATAATTTCACTAAGTGCGGGAATGTATAAAACTGACAATATCTTGTTTAAATTCCTTCTGCCTCTCATTAATCTTGTTAATTCTGTGCTAATCTCTCTGTTTCCGTCCCGCTGTACAGTATACATTGTGGGCATCTTGCCTGCTCTCTTCATTCCCTGACGAGGTGTACTTCTGAATACACGAAAGGCCTTGGAATATATAGTGTGTAGTTTAATTTTCAAGAATTTGTGCTGCAGAAAATTTCGCTATATCCGAGAGCTGTTCAGAAATTTTAAAATTTCTCAAACTTAATTAGAAATTCATCTAAATTAATTATTAGTTAATTTTTTAGTACGTGGGATATCTTCATGTGGGTTTGATTGAATAAAGAAGGTAGATACATGTTCACTGAATATTCTCAATGACAAAAAGTAGAATTAAGAGGATCGATACCGAAGAAAAAGGAGTTTATTAGAAGCAAAAGCTTTCTATCTGTACTGATGTTGATGTCTTCAGTCGCACTTGAAGACAAGTATAAGCTGAAAGCGTGTGTTTCTGATAAATTTACTTCTTATCGCGACTTTATGACCCTAAACGAGGTAGGTGGTATTAGAATAGTTAGGCATTATTAAACTATAAAGTAAGCGTATTCTGTTAAATAATGGAAATAATAAATGCAGAGGTAAAGTATGAGGTTTCGTTTACTTTGTTTTGGGGATTTTGCTTTTTTCTTTCTAATCAACAGGGTGTCCATAAAGTCACGCATCATAGGAACATAAGCAATGTCTATGTCTACATCAGGCGAAATATGTTGAGGAACATTCAAAGAAACCTGCTTTTTCGTTTACAGACATGTTTTGAGATTTGGTGGGAATCAGTTCGAACAAATAAATAAACAAATGTATTTTCCTATGATGCGTGACTTTATGGACACCCTGTAGATCTTTGTGGGTAAGTACGCAATAACGAGTGGTTAAAGATAAAACTTAACTATACAGTCCTGCGCACGAGTCGCTGGACAGCTTTAAAGTTTAGGATTTTTAATAACTACATAAATAGGTTGTTGAATGCGTGGTGTAGCATTAGATAACCAACGGATTAAGAATTCGAAATAACGCAGAAGACCCGTTTAGTATTTGGTAGGACCACTTTTTGCTTTGGTCACATCCACACAGGAGAAATGTTTCTCGATAAATTTTGCTAAATTCCCAAGCGTTTTGAAATGTTTGAAAGGATTTTTTTTTTCTCGTAAGGTAATCAACATCTTTCCTCGGGTGTTCATTGGTGTTCAAATCGGGGCATTGGGCTGGTCAATCCAGAATTTCGGGAATATTCTCCCGGACCCATTCTTTGGTGCGTTTGGCTGTGTGTTTGGGATCATTATCATGCTGAAAGACCCAGTCACAACCAACTATGGAGTATGGATGCACATCTGAAAGCATTGTGTTCTGGAGGATTTAACTGTACTGCCGTTCAGTTCCCTGAATACAGCGAGTCAGTTCAGTGCCTGCAGTGGAAAACAAAGTCTACATTATCGATCCCTACCCCACCACTTAGTTTTAGGAATGCATTTGGGATGATCACGCCAACGATGAACCCATCATTAGCCATGATTTCCCAGCTGGTTGTATTTAGTATCATCGGCCCAGGGCACCTGCACCACTGCTGTACTAGCCAGCCTTTTCGTCCTTTGGTTCACCCCACCGATTCTGTCTATTCTTGGCTGGCTGAGATAGCTGGTTTTCGACCGTTCTTGTGTATTGACGCACGCCTGACATTGCTGGAATGCACAAAAATTCCGCGATTTCTTCCACCACAGCCCAACCTTCGTTTGAAGATTTTCCACAGTCCTTCAGAGAAAGAGTGTGTGTCTGTCTGTCCAGACGTTCCCTTTTCGTTGTTTTTTTGTCCGGTGTCGTGCATAGTGAATTTTGGCGCTGTCAGCCAGGTGAACTTTGGCTGAAAGGGATCACTTTTCCTGATGCAGAACCACAATCTGGAGTATTTCATTTTCCAAAAGCTCTTCCTTTTTTGTGGTGGTGCTATACGTATTCATATTACCGACTGAAATCAAAGGAAAATGAAGTATTAAAACCTTTATAATGTTTTTATACTTTGATAAACAAAAACCACGTTGAATAAAAGGAAATTGTTATTACGACTGGTTAAAAACCAACCAATAATAATATCAAATACATATTACAGATTCAGTTCATTAACCAACCCGCAGTTGTATTTTGGCGTTTCACAATACCATTGAATGGTCCATTTAAACATTTTTTCATATGATCAAATGAAACAATTTCTGATTCTAGAATAATGGCTCAAACCCTGCAAATTTCCCAGAACCACGAGTCTGTCATATTTTATTTTATATAAAGGACAACATTTTGCGTTCAAATATAATGAGCGAACCGAAGCCACCAAGACAAAATTAGGCGTGTAGTAAAACTGACTATATTGTCTACATGGTTGTCCGGAGACACGCGCAGGACTGTAGTTACCCTGTATGAAAGTATTTAGATTGAATACGGTGAATATTCTCTCTCAGCTTTACTCGGTAATGCACATGGTTGTCCGGAGACACGCGAAGGACTGTAGTTACCCCTGTATGAAAGTATTTAGATTGAATACGGTGAATAGTCTCAGCTTTACTCGGTAATGCACAGTGCTAAGTACAGTTTAGTGGAAGGGGAAAAAGTGTAAGTGGGTTAACGAATGGTTAATAAAATGTAATAGGAAGACTGGTTTTACTGTTAGGAACTAACTAATGTGCCAAGCAGTACCATTAAACTTAGTTTTGGATTTCATGGGATTCATGTTTAAAATTTAGCAGGGGGTCTCCCTGTACATACAGGGGATGGGATTCCTCTTTCCGGTAACGTCAGCACGCACGCACGCACAAAATTCTAGAAATTTTCATAAATCACTAGACGTGACTGTAGGTTGTTGCAAAGCGTTTCACGGGAAAGTAGTGATGTCAGCTCAAAAATTTCTGGGGCATCTCTTGATCTCTCTCATGAGAGATTTTATCTGAATGAAGTTATAATTCATTAACCCATTAGTGCCCATTGGTAGAATTTCCTACCGACAAAATTGTTTGTCATTATTGCATCACTTTTTCTCGTATTCACGTGATCTTCGGTATCTTTTAGAAACAATCTTTTAGATTGCGTCATCAATGACTCGTACCGAAGATCACGCGAATACGAAAAAAAGTGATGCAATAATGACAAACAATTTTGTCGGTAGGAAATTCTACCAATGGGCACTAATGAGTTGAGACTTGTAGACTGTTTCCGGAGCAGTTGTATGGATCCTGTTCTCAATTTCCTACAGGGCTAGGTAATGGGATGGGTGTAAAACCTGACTGTCTATTTGCCCAAGTAGATTGCCTGAAGAATTTGCTAAACTTTTTCAATAAGAATATTTAATGATCGTTTCCCTTCATTAAACAAACCCATTTTATGGAAGGAAATTTATATCCAACCTTGTTCCCTTTTCAACTAGAATTGGATATATAGTTTTTACTTAAAGTATAGAGAAAAAACTTATATATATTATGAAATTGTATATTTTAAACAAATAAAGCCTTTGCTGACTGCTGTTCATATATTTGCTATTTTGAGCATTAATGCTTAGAGTATTCAGTTAAATTAGGAGTAGATTGGCTTGACTCTACAGCTAGGTCACGTTTTTGTACACTAATAATTCGAATTTGCTTCAATGATTGACCACGATCTTTTTCAGTGAAGTTCTTTTTTAAATGCACTTGTTCACCGCTCGTTCTTTTGCGTTCTTAATGGCAATAATCCTGTCTGAAACGTTTATATTATTATAGCATCTTTATTCTTCGAGGAAATCGCTAGGATGGAAAGTTGCAGTAGTCTCACGATGTCAGTCAACCCCACACATGATGTTCAAATGCTTACGTTTTTATGTATAAATTTCTTGCATTCATGTTCGATTTTTGGCTTCGGTGAGATGCTACTTAGATTTTTCTACGATCCCGCAAGTCCCTGACCTTTGTGTAGAATTACATTTTTCCAGCTTATTGGGTTATATGTAGTCCTCGGCATGTGCAAAGTTCTTTTAAACGGAGACAAATTGCAGAATAAATTGAATAAATACATAAAAGTAAGCAATTAAGTATTATTAGTATTTATTACTTGTGTAGTGGTTACTTTCATATCTACATTTCCCGTTGCAGGCCGAAGCCGAATTGAGGAAAGCTCAGGCTGAGTTTGATCGCCAAACTGAAATTACGAAACTATTACTCGAGGGCGTCAGGTGAGACAGTTCGACAGGTTGGAAGGGTGGGAAGGCTGATTTAGGTGTCCGTTTTTAGGGATAAGTACCGTGTACTCGCTTCGAACTCCGATGCGAAATGATTTGAGAGAGTATAGGGATGTTTTTTTTTTTTTTTTAATACTAAAGTGAAATTTGTGAATGCTCTAAACTGGAATTACAGAGTACTGTACAATAAAATTTGAGAACGCTCTACTCGAGCATTTAAGACTCAGTGATGCACAAACCCTGGCCCGCGGGCCAAATGTGTCCCCCACGGGTCTTTTCAATTCAATGAAAAAGTTATAATATAAAAGTGACCCAATTTATGACTTAGATGGAAAGTAAGTAGGCTAATACATTTAGTTATTTTCTTCGCTTGGCCCTCACATCAAAAAAGTTTGTGCACCACTGATTTAAGTCTACGTTCTGTAACTGTAGTGAGTTTACTTTAAATTTCAAATTAAAAATAATTGGTAATTTCAAATCATAATTGAAAGCTTATTAATGACCAGTAAGATTTCTCTCTAAGAAGAAAGTGGTTATTATTTTTATTAAATCCAAATTATTGCTTACGTAAAGGAATTGAGCTAAAAGGAAGTGGAATCAAACAGTATACGCAAAATTTATATAACCTAAATAGCGTTCAGTGGTAAGAGTGGTACTGTCACCTTAATTTCAACTGTTATTTTCATAAATAGTGAGCAGAGGCCATATTAAATGGAGTTCAGTGGAGTGTCATTGCTGACCGTTTCTGATAATTTCGAGAGCCAGTTTATTTTTATATGCAGGAAGGAGGGGCCAAGGGCGAATGCACGCAACCCCCCCCCCCCCCCCCCCCCCCCCCCCCCCCCCCCCCCCCCCCCCCCCCCCCCCCCCCCTCCTCAATAGAAGAAGAGCCAAAATCAAGGTCCAGGGTTTTCGAGATGCCTACTGCGTTTAAAAGATTGGCGGTCATAGACAGTGGGAAAGATGGATTGAGGAAGATTGTTCCAGAGTTGACTGGTTAAGGTGAAGAAAGATTGAAAATACCGATCAACCCTCGCGTTAGAGAGTTGGACAGAAAGGGAATGAGTGTCGAAAGTATGGTGTTGCGTGCTCTCCTTAAAGGAGGAAGCGTGTAGTTAGAGAGTTCAGAAGAGCGGTGTCCGTTATCATAACGATAGTAAAGAGAGAGAGGCAACATTGCGGCGAAGAGAGAGGGATTGAAGACAGTTAGAGGCGGGAAATTGATGAAACGAAAAGCCTTTAATTCCACCCAGTCAAGTACAGCTGTGTGGGTTGAGCCATCCCATACATGAGAAGCGTACTCCATATAGGGACGGACAAGACCCCTGTACAGAGAGAGCAACTGAGTCGGGGTGAAGCTGCTGCGGAGACGGTACAGCACACCTAACCTCTTAGAAGCTGTTTTGGAAAGAGAGAGTATGTGATCTTTCCAGGAAAGATCACGAGAAAAGGAAACGTCAAGAATGTTAAGAGAAGAGGAAGGATTGAGTTGTGTATTGTTGAAGTAAGGGTATAGTCGTGTGGAAGATTGTGACGAGTAGTAGATCGAGGAACCGAGTTTTTGAGGCACTGAAAGCCACAAGGTTTTCTCTGCCCCAATCAGAGATGGCAGAAAAATCAGAGGTCAAATGTACCATAGCCGTCTCGCACGAATCATGGAATAACTGTTGAGAGGGACGCTTTGTGAAGCGTGGAATCATCGGCATAGGAGTGAATAGGACAGGAAGTGCGAATTAAAAGATCATTAATAAATAAGAGGAAAAGAGTGGGTGACAGGACAAAACCCTGATGAACACTACTGTTGATAGCTTTCGGAGAACAGTGGCCATCTACAACCGCAGCTATAGATTAGCCAGAAAGGAAATTATAGATGAACGCGCAGATAGAAGGATAGAAACCGAAAGAGGGCAGTTTCGAAATTAAAGATTTGTGCCAGACTTTATCAAAGCTTTCGATACGTCTAGCGCAATAGCAAAAGTTTCATCGAAATTCCGAAAGTAGATGAGCAAGAGTCGGAGAAATATGCAAAACGATCGCCAGTAGAGCGTCCCTTGCGGAATCCATACTGACGAGCTGAAAAAAGACTGTGAGAAGAGGTGTTTAAGAATATTTATATTAAAGAGATTCAAAAACTTTAGAAAGGCAAGAAATCAAAGCAATTGGACGCTAGTTGGAGGGTTGAGAGCGGTCGCCCTTCTTTGGGACAGGCTGAATGAAAGTGAACTTCCTTCCAGCAGGAAGGAAAAGTGTGTGTGTGTGTGTGTGTGAGAGAGAGAGAGAGGAGAGAGAGAGAGACCTCAAAAGGCCTTGCGGCCATACCGAGGAGGTACCAATGGCAACGGGTGCCACGGAAAATTTTCTACACACTCAAAGAGTGTGCAAAATTTGGTCAAACCTTTTCTTGAACTGATCCACAGAGGAACTGTTCACAACTTCCGAACTGCACAGCATACTCCAGGTACGGCCGAACAAGGGAATTGTACAGTGAGAGCACAATCTCCTGTTCCGAAACTGAAATTGCCTCCTGATATAAACCCAATAGTTTCTGGGCTTTCTTTTCCACCTCTACACATTTTCGTAAACTTAAGGTCGCTGCTAATTAGCACACCCAAGTCCTTTTCTAAATCAGTCACCTCGATATTACTGCCCAACATCGAGTAGTCCGACTTGGGATTGGCGTAGCCAATGTGCATCACTTGCATTTACCCAAGTTAAACGGCATTTGCCATTTTTCGGACCACTCTCCTATCCTACCTAGGTCCGCACGCAGTTCCTCGATCGCTTCGGGCGTCCCAAACATTGGCCCCAAGCTTGGTGTCATCAGCGAATTTGGCGATCGACTGACGATGCCACCGTCGATATCATTTATGTAAATGGTAAACAAACAGTGGCCCCAAAAACCGAACCCTGGAGGAACCCCACTAGTGACCGAGGCCCAACCCGAACTAGCCCCTTTAATTACCACCCTCTGCCGCCTATTCCTCAGCCAGTTTTCAATCCACCTACCTATTTTCCCCACCGATACCCAGCGCGCCACTTTCGCCATTAGCCGGCGAAGGAGAGAGAGAGAGAGAGAGAGAGAGGAGAGAGAGAGAGAGAGAGAGGAGAGAGAGAGAGAGAGAGAGAGAGAGTGAGAGAGAGAGAGGATGAGAGAGAGAGAGAGGTACCAATGGCAACGGGTGCCAGGAAAATTTTGTCTTTCAACTATGCTAGCAGAAAGTAGAAGGCTCTCCCCCCCCTCCGCTCCCTCCCTGCCAGAGGCAGGTACGGAAAAAGGTTGAAGGAAAATACCTTGACCCTGGAAAAGTAGCCAAGGAAAGTGGAGAATATATAAATAGCTCTATATTTAGCTTGCTCACAGAGACGAGCAAGCGAACTCCTGCAGAGTTTCTGAGATTTTAATCTTAAACTATGAGTGTGTTCAGTACTTTGTCTAGCCTATTTTTAAAACAGATTTACACTTTGACTGGAAAACAACCTCTGAGGGAAGTTGGTTCCAGATATTAACTATTTTATAGGAAAAGAAATTTCCGCAGACTGAGGTCCTAAATGTCTTTACACACTCAAATAGTGTGCACAGATTTCGTCTAACCTTTTCTTGAAACTGATCCACAGAGGAACTGTTCACAACTTCCGAAGGTAAACCTGTTCCACGTGTCACAGATCTTATACGTAACGTAATTCCCACACACACTAGTCCTAAACCGTTTCAAATCCAACTTCAACCATTGTTGCGAGTTGGGTTATCATTTAAACTAAACATACTTCTAAAATCGACATCGTTGAACCCTCGTAAGAGCTTGAAAACCTCGATCAGTTGACCGCGCAGCCTCCGAGTTTCAAGCGAAAACAAAGTTCAGGGCGCGTAACCGTCGATTGTAGCCCATATGCCTAACGGAAGGGATCAACTTGTGGCCCTCGCCTGCACTCGCTCCAGCCTCTCAATATCTTTCCTGAGGTGTGGGCGACCAGAACTGCACAGCATACTCCAGGTACGGCCGAACAAGGGAATTGTACAGTGAGGAAACAATCTCCTTGTCCGAAACTGAAATTGCCTCCTGATATAAACCCAATAGTTTCTGGGCTTTCTTTTCCACCTCTACACACTGTTTCGTAAACTTAAGGTCGCTGCTAATTAGCACACCAAGTCCTTTTCTAAATCAGTCACCTCGATATTACTGCCCAACATCGAGTAGTCCGACTTGGGATTGGCGTAGCCAATGTGCATCACTTTGCATTTACCCAAGTTAAACGGCATTTGCCATTTTTCGGACCACTCTCCTATCCTACCTAGGTCCGCACGCAGTTCCTCAATCGCTTCGGGGTCCCAACATTGGCCCCAAGCTTGGTGTCATCAGCGAATTTGGCGATCCGACTGACGATGCCACCGTCGATATCATTTTATGTAAATGGTAAACAACAGCGGCCCCAAAACGGAACCCTGAGGAACCCCACTATTGACCGAGGCCCAACCCGAACTAGCCCCTTTAATTACCACCCTCTGCCGCCTATTCCTCAGCCAGTTTTCAATCCACCTACCTATTTCCCCACCGATACCCAGCGCGGCACTTTCGCCATTAGCCGGGCGGTGAGGTACCTTATCAAAGGCTTTCTGAAAGTCGAGATAAAGTATATCAATCGCCCTACTTCTTATCGTACTCACTCAACATGACGTGGAAAAACTTGAGCAAGTTGGTGAGACACGACCTATGCCGTCTAAACCCATGTTGGGAGTCCCAAGCAGCTTGTAGGAATCCAAATGGTCAACGATTCTATCAGCTATTATCCTTTCTAATAATTTACCTACAACTGAAGTGAGACTAATAGGACGATAGTTCCCTGGACTTTCGTGATCCCCTTTCTTAAAGATAGGGGTCACGTTGGCCTCCCTCCAGTCACCAGGCACCTGGCCATCACCAACGATTTGTTGAAGACTGTAGCCAGGTGGGGAGCCACTGCTCGCGCACTTCTCGCAAAACACGGGGAGAAACTGGTCTGGCCAGGAGCCTTAAACACGCTCAGTTTGTCTATTCTATGAGCAACGACTGTCGCGGTACATCTAACACTATCCAGGCCAGCACCTTCGTGCCTCACAGCTGGCTCGGGGATGACGCGGGTATCCTCGCTGGTGAACACTCCCGCAAAGTACTCATTAAGCACATTAGCGATGTCCGTGTCGGAGGTCCGCAGAACGCCGCTTCCGTCCTTAAAGGACCTATCATGCTTCTAATGGGCTTTCTACTATTAACATAACTGAAGAACTCCTTAGGGTTCCCCTTGCAGAGGCTTGCCACCCGTAGTTCTTCGTTACGTTTCGCTAGCCTAACCTTCGCCTTCACTTCCTGAGAGAGAGTGAGAGTGAGAGAGAGAGTGAGAGAGAGAGTGAGAGAGAGAGTGAGAGAGAGAGTGAGAGAGAGAGTGAGAGAAGGAGAGAGAGTGAGAGAGAGAGAGAGAGAGTGTGAAGTGTGTGTGCCTAGACAGGGTGTCAGCACAGGAGTACTGTTCTTAACAGGAAGAACACCATCAGGACCGTACTCCTTACTAGAGTTGAGCTTAGATGGGGTAGAAAGAACATCTTTGGAAGAGATTCTAATTTCTGACCATAAAGTTAGAGGAGACGGTGGCGTCGTTTCAAATTTTTCTTAGGGCAGGGGCAAGAACCTTATATATATATATATATATATATGAAATGTTTTTTTGTTCAAATGCTTAATTACATAAATATGTATGCCTATGTCTTCAACAAACTGCATATTCAGTGATCTGTGCTTATGGTAATGGAACATCAGTGGTAGAGTATACATTTAATATGTTATGACAAGCTACTTTACATCTATGTTAATATAGTTACATTAGATGAAACCGTCGATGCTTTATTCGAGCAAAACAATCTACAAGGTCAAAGGTTTTGACAAGTTTCTGTTCAGTTGCCATTAAAAGTAAGTAAGAGAGTCGTTCATCACTCATGGTTATTCTTAAGTAATCTTTAACACGTTTCAATACAGAAAAGAATCTTTCAGTTCCAGCAGTTGTGACAGGAATTGTTAGCACTATCTGTAACAGCTTACGTAGCTCCGAAAAAGCAATAGGTAGAGAATTTATTTTTCATAAACGTCAAACAGATCTTTAGGCTTATTTTGGTTTAGAAACACCTTTGCAGACTATTAGTGAGTGCAGCATCACCGAATCTACCATTTCATTATGTTTCAAAAATGAATCTATTTTTTCCATATTTAGGAAATCTTTCGACTGAACATCAAAGGCAGTGATAGATTGAAGCAGTTCAATGTTATCATACTCTGCGATAAACCTATCAATTACTGAAAAATATAGTTCTGACCTCAAAGCATCTTTCAAACACCGTTGCAGCACTACTCTCAATGCGTTCTGAACGTTTGCCAAGAGTGCTATTTGACAAATAATATCTCAGCGTTGTTGAAATACGTTGCACTCTTTTGCAATGACAAGTTTCTTTTCGTTGTTTTTTTGTTGAAGGAACATCAATACCAAACTGTGCAGCAAATTCTTCAGTTTCCTCATATAGCAGATGATACTCTGCATCGGAATGCATTTTTGCGAGGCTTGTTTTCGTACATGTAATGAGATCAACAGCTCGAACAATCGTAATTCCTCCTCCTCGCAGTTGTTCGGATAAAGAATTTCTTTAAGAGTAGTTTTTCAGCAATAAATAAGCATAATATAAAATTCCAGGACTCCATTTTCGTCTTTAGGCCAATTGCTTCAGTAGATACTTCGGAGTTACACTCCGAAATTGCAGTTAACACAGCCACGATCGCTTCATATCGAAGATGTACTTTACGGATGCTCCTAAACCAATAGAACCATCTTGTGGTTACGGTTCTTTCAAGGGCTAGAACCTCCTGTCCAAGTTCTTTCTGTGATTGAACATATGATTCATACCGCGTATTGCTGATGGTGATGGTTATACACTGTTTGAATGGTGTTAAAGAAGTCAGAATACTCTTGCAGGTTAATGGAATGAATTAATACTAAATTCAGTCTATGGGCATAGCAATGAATATATACTGCATGAGAGACTTTTTCTCTTAGACGAGCCTGCACGCCAGACGCCCAACCACTCATCCATCACCGACGCCCCATCATAGCACTGCGCAATACACGATTTCAAATCTAAGCCTAAATCGTCTATTTTTTTAATAATGAAGCTTGCCAACGATGCTGCATCCAAACCAGGGGTCACCAACCTTTTTTTTTGTTCACCGCCCACTTACGATTTTTTTAAAAATAAAAAAGCTTATCGCCAACCTTAGATCAAAAAGAATAAATCAACATAATCGATAAAATAAATAATGAAATAAATGTTTAATTACCTTTAATGTGAGCCCACTAGTGGGCGCTACCGCCCAGGTTGGTGACCCCTGATCTAAACTATGCATGTGCTATGTGCCGCAACATCGCTCCCGAATAACCTCTCCATCAAAGTATCTGACAATGACGCATAATTGTTCCTTACGAGAAGCATCTTTAGTCTCATCTACCAATACTGAGAAATATGTTGCTTTCTTAGCCTCTGTAGAAATAGTCTTTAAAATTTTGTTGCCAAATACTTGAATCAAATCATTTTCATAATCAGAAGTGTAATGCCCATATCTCATCTGCACTTTTTTCTGCAAGACCTCATTGGTTTCAGTAAGCATTTCTACAGTTTCAAGAAAATGACCTTTGTTAACAGAAGACTTCTTTTCGTCGTGACCGCGAAAAGCCAAACCTCGTCTACCAAGCAGGTTTGTTACGCGTAAGAGACATTTAACATGTTTTCTATTTCCTGAATTTCATTTGTTCCATTGACACAGTTTTGTTTTAATGGAAGTTTCTTTGACTTGTTATTGCTTATTGCTTTGAGACTCAACCAAGCGCTCATAGACTTAATATGTCTATCACTCTTGTCATGTTTTTCTAGTAATTCAGAACTATGCTTCCACTTTGAGAACCCTACATCAAGAAACGTACGATTTCCATACACTGCTCCCCTCTTGACAAACTGTTTGCTGAAATGACGGCATGCAAAACAGTAAACACTGTCGCTTAGCTGAGAATATTCTATCCACTCTTATGTTTTATAATACCTGGCATTAACCTTTCTTTTGTTTGTTGAAGGAAATGATTTGAGGTTAGGTTGTACTGGTGAATCTTGACTGGAAGCACTAATATCAAGTGTTGCGGGAGCAGCTGGAGCAGAAACGCTAGCAACAGTATTTACAATAGGCGCAGTAGCTGTGCGAACATTATTCTCCCTAAAAAAAGAAAATATAATTCTGTAATTTAAATTTTACAATCACATAGAAGTGTTACATTTCATGAACAAAAAAATGAAATATTTATATGGGCAAAGATACTTGAAAATGTATCCAAGACAAAATCCTCCCAATACTTATTTTTTGGTTAGGTTAGGTTATATAATATATATATTTATAAAATTTGTTAGTAGTCTAATTTTTCATAATACATGGGAAAACCAAAATCGAGGAGATTTTGTCCTAGGGGGATAACCCAGCATGTACGCCTGTATATACTCGGTGTCCCATTCGAAATGAAACAACTTTCAATAAAGAATTATAAGGTTTCAATGATGCAAACAATGTAATATTCCCACAGTAAATAGTCAGTCATAAAGTTTCATATATGTGAATTATAACATTTAGATACATTGTGCATAGCATGTTTCCTTTTGTTAAGATCTTCACATGTTATATGCTGAACAATTTGAAGCTTATATGGATAGAACTGCAGCCGCTTGCCGCACTGCTTGTATCATACACGTCGTTCCAAACATGTTTACTCCTGTCTCACCAGTCATTCATTACCACAAGTGGTACAACAGACACTGGCAGGACTGGGCACTGAGCAGTACAAGACTTCGTGTATTTAATATTTTCGCTTTTTTATTCGTTTCTGAACAATAACCTGATGGACATTGTTGGAAATTGAATGTTTTCGTGTCTCGGAAGTCATGCATAATTAATTATATTTATATATCAACTTTAATTTACTGGGGGATTTAATAATAACTAGACTTTGTAGTCTTTTCTTGAGGGGGTAAGCAAAGTGTTAGGGGGAGGCAAGTGTCCCTGCCCGCCCCAAATGACGCCACTGGAGGGAGGAGGTGGTGAAGGAACAGCATCGAATCGTCCAGGGTTGAGTTGGAAGCGAAAGGTTGAGCGAAAAGTTCAGCTTTGTTAGGAGAAGAGACAACAACTGAGCCGTCAAAATGGGAAAGAGGAGGAAGTAAAGTTGTTGAAGAGGTTCTTAGCTAGCTGCCAGGAAGAGCGAGAAGAATAGAATTAGATAGGCTTTCATATTTTTGTCGAATGGAGGAATTTTTGGCGAGTCGAAGAACAGATTTGGCACCATTCTGGGCAGAAATTTAAACGCCCGATATTCACCAAGTGAAAGGTACCATTACAGATATAATCCCCAACCTTGTCATGAAAAGTAACACCAGATCGCCTAAGGTTGGGGTGATACCTTGTTCCCAGGAGCGATCCCATGTATCCTTGTATGTGTAATTGATAAGTCTTCGATCCCTTCTTAAATAATGTTCAAGTGTAACGAAACAAGTTGAAAATTTACGAATAATACTTATGTTGTCCTCACTTTTCGTTCCAAAGTTTGTCTTCAATATCTGGTGGTGTATTATGGCATATATTTAAGCTACGTTTTTTATTATATATATATATATATATATATATATATATATATATATGTCAAAAGTCTCCATACATAAGCAAAAATGGTCACTTTATTATGCAATCACTGGTAAGTCACAAAATATGCTCTATATGGGCACCATTACACTGAATGCACATACGGATCCGTTCCCCCCCAGTCATGGCAAATGCGCGTTAACAAAAAAAAAAAAAAAATGATCATTTATTTATCATGACCATTTTGCCTATGTATGGAGACTTGACTCACCCTGTATATAATTTTTTAAGGTAGTAAAATTAAGGCTTTTGTGGTTCGGAACCCACCTAAAATTGTAGGTCCCCTCCGCCACCACGGACGACATGCGCAATACACAATTATCAGGTCATCCCATAAGTAATGTTTTTTAGATCGGAATTTGAAGGACAAAAAAAACTCAACTGAAACTTTTTAATCTAGTATATATTTTCCATCGGAATCAATGACACACTGCCAACGTCCTACAAGCGTTTCAATGCCATGTTTATAAAATTCAGGCGGTTTTGAGGCAAAAAACGTACAAAGACTGGTGTGTAGGTCGACGGTCGTCTAAAGAAGTATACTGTTTCTCGTCAAGATAGTTTTGCAGACTCCTGAAGAGATGATAATCTGAAGGCGCAAGGTCTGGAGGATGTGGAAGTTTTTCCCACCCAAGCTCCTCAATTTTTGCAGAAGTGATCCGAGCGGTATGAGGACGTGCGTTGTGGTGGAACAAGATTCCTTTCCCATTAACCAAAGAAGGTCTCTCTTCTTTTAGTGCAGTGTTCAATCGATCCAGTTGTTGACAGTAGACTTGAGCGGTGATTGTTTGGTTGTGTGGTAAGGTTTCAAAGTGTATTACACCACCTTTATCCCACCAAACACTAAGCAACACCTTCCGAGGGTGAAGATTTGGTTTTGGCTGTGGTGTCGCTGGTTCTCCTCCACAAACCCACTGTCGACGGCGCTTAACATTGTGGTACAGTATCCACTTTTCATCACCAGTCACTAAACGGTGCAAAAACGGATCTTGGAGTTCACGGGAATGAAGAGCTGTGCTAATGTTTACCCGCACCCTCAGATTGTCGACCGACAATTCATGTGGCACCCATTTTCCTAACTTAGGCACTTTCCCGAGTTGCAAATGTCGATGGATGGTGGACGGGGATGAATTGAGTTTCTGGGCCAATTCTGCGACAGTTGTTGAACAGTCTTCTTCAAGTGCGGCTAACAGCAGGTCATCATCAAACTCAGCAGGGCGTCCAGAGCGTGCTGCATCTGTCAAACAGGAGTCACCATTCCTAAACTTTTGAAACCATCTTTGACATTTCGTCACATGCAGAATATCGTTGCCATAAACGTCCTGAATGTTTCGCGTTGCTTCAGTAGCACTATTCCCTTTTTTGAACTCGTAAAGCATTATATGGCTGATATGCTCTTCTGATACCGCTATGTTTATGAGGGGTTCACATAAAGCAAAACACACGTCTTCACTGGTCAAGGTCTGTAAAGTATGTAACGAAACACGATAGATCTCTTAGATATAACCTTCGGAAAATTTATGCATAAACCGAGTAGGACTAGTTTAAACTTAATCTATCGTGAAAAACGACATTACTTATGGAATGACATGATACAAACACAATTAGATAGACCAGCCATGAGTGGATCCTATGGTCTTTGTTGGTCTGAAACATATATACTGTATATATATATAATATATATATATAACGTAAAGAACGACATATACTGTGTATATATATATAATATATATATATAACGTAAAGAACGACATATACTGTATATATATATAATATATATATATAACGTAAAGAACGACGCTTGTATAGGAGAATATTCCGCGCAAGATGAGGAGAGAGAACGAAACAAATGAAAAAATGAGGTAACCACCCGGGAATCGAACCCAGGATCTTCCGATTGCCGGTCAGATATGATAACCATTACACCACGGGCCTCACTCGAACAAATGCCGTAATTCTCCTACATACGCGCAGAAACCAATGCCCCAAGAGGGCACCTCCCGCTTGCCGTACATTATACACACTTTAACTGCAAACACGCAGTATAATTAACATAAAGAACGACGCTTGTATAGGAGAATATTCCGCGCAAGATGAGGAGAGAGAACGAAACAAATGAAAAAATGAGGTAACCACCCGGGAATCGAACCCGGGATCTTCCGATTGCCGGTCAGATATGATAACCATCATCTTGCGCGGAATATTCTCCTATACAAGCGTCGTTCTTTGTTAATTATACTGCGTGTTTGCAGTTAAAGTGTGTATAATGTACGGCAAGCGGGAGGTGCCCTCTTGGGGCATTGGTTTCTGCGCGTATGTAGGAGAATTACGACATTTGTTCGAGTGAGGCCCGTGGTGTAATGGTTATCATATCTGACCGGCAATCGGAAGATCCCGGGTTCGATTCCCGGGTGGTTACCTCATTTTTTCATTTGTTTCGTTCTCTCTCCTCATCTTGCGCGGAATATTCTCCTACACAAGCGTCGTTCTTTACGTTAATTATACTGCGTGTTTGCAGTTAAAAAATAAATATATATGTATATATATATATGTGTGTGTGTATATATATATATATATATATATATATATATATATATATATATATATATATATACATATACAGGGTGGGCCGTAAGTTTCCATACATAGGAAAAATAAACATTTTTTTATGGACAACCATTTTTATTTATATAATATGCTCTACATGGTTGCCATTGTTTTGAAAACACATTTCAATACGTGTTCCCCACTGTTGATGAACACGCATTAGCACAGTTGACGTTATGCTTGTAATGGCGTTGGTGATACGTTCCTTTAGATGATTTATGTCTCGTATCTTTTCCTGATACACCATGGCCTTCAAGTGCCCCCAAAGATAGAAATCAAGGGGGTGAGATCTGGGGATCTGGGAGGCCACTCCACAGGACCACGCCGACCAATCCAAGCATCCGGAAACTGCTGATCCAAATACCGACGCACGTGAAGACCATAATTTAAATTTTCCTATGTATGGAAACTTACGGCCCACCCTGTATATATATATATATATATATATATATGCAAATAACTGCAATGACCGCGCAGTATATAAATGAATAGAAACGACATAAGTTATTTGCGAGGGTGCTCTCTGAGGGCATTGGTTTCTGCCCTATTTGGGAGAATTTCGATTTGTGATTGAGTGAGGTCCGTAGCATAATGGTAGAGCGTCCGACCGGCAATTGGAAGGCCCTGGGTTCGATTCCCAGGCGGTTCGCCTCATTTTTCATTATTTCGTTATCTCTCCTCCTCGTGTGCAGAAACGTTCCTTAATACTTATGTCGTTTCTATTCATATAATATATATTATATATATATATATAATATATATATATATATATATATATATATATATATATATAATGGGAATGAACTCACAATGGTTCCCTGAGGTTTTTTATGATACACACAGACCGTGCATGGAACACGGAACTCTTCTAGGAAAATTAAATCCACTATAGTCCGAATAAGTAATGGTGAATGACAAATACTATAGTTTTTTCTTTCATGATGCTAGCCCGACGCGGGCAACGGGTCACTCGCAAAGAACCATTCTGATTCATTCCCATCATGAAACGGACATGTTATGTGCCTTGAAAAGTGGGCGCTCAATTCTGCCAGTTGAGGTTCGTTTTGTTTTTTGGCTAAAAATATAATAGTTACCCCTTTTTCTTTGATGTATTCAATCTGACGAAGGCAGCGAGTCTTTTGCTTATATTGAGGTTCTAAATGTAGCTGGGCTAGGCTGCTTTCCCTAGATCCTGTCCCAAAGCTGGATCCTATCTGCTTTGCAGATAGCTGGTGAGGGAAGCTATATTTTTGGGACCTCTTTGCGAGTGACCCGTTGCCCGCGTCGGGCTAGCATCATGAAAGAGAAAAAACTATAGTATTTGTTATTTACCATTACTTATTCGGACTATAGTGGATTTAATTTTCCTAGAAGAGTTCCTTGCTGCCGACTATTACCCTTTGGGATCCATTATTTAGTAATCCCAAATCATTCTACCCGTAATACAGCATGAACACATTCGATACCATTCAGATACACTGAGGATGTGGATTGCTTTTGATTAGTTAATTAAAAATAATAATAATTTGATCCTTTTTCCTCAGGTCTTCCCAGGCCTCTCACCTCAGGTACCTTAATGAGCTGGTGGAATCGCAGGTTCAATATTATGAGCAGTCTCATAACATTATGTCAGACTTGCAGAAAGACTTGGCCAGGTAGGAATTTATCTTGAAACATTCTTCCTCCCTTTTGCAGTAATTGCTGTTAATTTCAAGGTTTGGAAAAGGGCCCTCTACTGTTTTACATACATAGGTAGATATAGATAGTGTCGTGTAAAAATTCCACTTTGCTGAATACTGTTTAGTATTGCATATCCTTTCGATGTTAATCATCACTCCTTCCAAACAGAAGGTGAATGATATTTTCAGATCATAATTACAAGTATTATGTGAGAGTATTAATATTGCAAGCTTTTTTGTCATGTTTGTGGCAAATGGTTGCTAAAATGAGTCCAATTCTGCTGTCAAAAATGATGAATGAGTTTAGAAATAATTTCACAATTCTGAATTGTGTATAACAGGCGTGTGGACGAGGCCTGGCCTCAGGCCTCGAGGCTGAGGACATACATTTTCCAAAGGCCTCGAGGCCGAGGCCTTTTTAGGGGAGGCTTCACGAGGCCTTAAGATTGTTAGGCTGAAGGTATTTGCACCCAGAAGTGTGATATATTCGGATGCAAATAACGAATGCGGTATTTGCACCTCTGGGTGCAGATACTCACTTCGAAATCTTTTACGAATAAGCTCCTCCATGCTTTGGGAAGGCTCAACAATCTAGCCTAGGCCGAAAGCTCTTCCAAAGGTAACCTACCGTAGCCTCACACACTAGCCTGTATCTCTTCAGTTTTTGAAATCCATAAGGAAAAGCAAGATTCTACTCAAAATTAATAAACAAAGACATAGCTCACTTCACTTACCTAATAAAAGCGAATTATTAAGCATTAAGCACGTTCATCTCTCACACGCGGCCACACCACAACACCGACAGGCTGTTTTTACACTTGTCACGTCACAGTCAGACACATTAGCCCAGTGACTTTTTATTCCTCATTTTAATATACCCGCAATATTTCAAGTATTTATGATGATATGGAAAGTTATGATGTAAAGATGATCTAGCAAAATATTTCAAGATTTTATTAACATTCAACTCACTGAGTGTTGATCGTATAATTTCTGAATGGCTACAATAATTATTAGCGACTCTAGCGAGCATTGCAAACAGCTTCATTTGGAGATGCCTTATTTTTTTTAAGTTTTGCATTTTTATGTATCTTGACAATAGAAATTGTAGTCTTGAAGTCTACCAAAGATCATTAATGTATGAGAATAAAAACCCACTCTAATAGACAGAGTTTATTTCCACGACAGTTTCGACGCCCACTGGCATCCTCCTCGGGTGGATACAGAAACAAATGAAACAAGACAAGAGGGAAAAACAGTTCAGGGATCGACCGTTAAGAAATTCGCACCTAGGTTGGATTCCATTCTCTCGAGACAGGAGGGGCATTTTCATTAAGTACATTCGCACAAATTTTTTTAAAACTATCTTCCTGTTCATATCATGATGAAGGGGTTAAAAGCTCAATTATTTCTTCCATGTTTCTAAGAGCACTCAGGATTTGTAGCCCACATTTGCTGGATCCGGAAAATTCAAAGATTTGGAACATTTTTAAGGATTTAAAATATCCTGAGTGGTTTATCAGAAAGGCGTATTTTAAAGCCAGAAAATCTTTTTATGCCCCTCGGGAACCTTCAGTTAACCAAAAACAATATGTGAGTTTGCCTTACATTGCCGGCTTAGAAAGAGTAAAACCGTTGACGAAAGAATTTAAGTTTGCTTTGGCGTTCAAATATTCGTCTACCGTGAAAAGTAAATTGGTTAGGAATAACGTTGCAAAAGAGGAACAAGCCTGTGTCTACAGCATTCCCTGTAAAAGTTGTGATTTAGTATACGTGGGAGAAACTGGAAGAAATATTGAAACCCGTATCAAAGAACACAAATATGCCTTCAGAAGTTGTAATACTAATAATGCCATTTTTTTATCACGCTAGCCAAAATAATCATGCTATAGATTGGGAATCAAGTAAGGTACTTTATAAATGTAATAATTATGTCAAAAGAAAAATAATAGAATCTGTGTGTATAGAAAAAGTAGATAATTTTAATTTGTGCGAAGGTACTTATAAGTTAGACCCTTTAATGAGATTCTTGGTCAATAAATCCCTTACGGAGTCGTGGGAACGTGTTCGAACCTAAGTGTGAATTTCTTAAATGTCTCTGGATTGGAATGTTTCCTTACTCGCTTTTAGTAAATGTAATAATGGAAGTAATTAATGTGGAAATAAATATATGCAGTAATTATGTCAAAACATTAGGATCTGTATGTATAGAACAAGAAGATATTTTTAATTTGTGGAAATGTAGTTATAAGCTGACCCTGTAATAAAATGCCCTTCTGGTTTCGGGAGAACGATATCTAACCTAGGTGCGAATTTCTCAATGGTCTCTGGATTATTTCCTAATCGCCTGTTTTCATTCGTTTTTTCGGTTTATAATTTCTGTATAATAAACAACAATGTAATAACCAATGTAATAATAAATTTATAATTTCTGTAATTAATAATTATGCAATATTAAATGTAATAAATTTAATTATAAATGTAATAATTATGTAAAAATAATAGAATCTGTATGTTTAGAACAGGAAGATAGTTTTAAAAAAATTTGTGCGAATGTACTTAATGAAAATGCCCCTCCTGTCTCGAGAGAATGGAATCCAACCTAGGTGCGAATTTCTTAACGGTCGATCCCTGAACTGTTTTTCCCTCTTGTCTTGTTTCATTTGTGTTTCTGTATCCACCCGAGGAGGATGCCAGTGGGCGTCGAAACTGTCGTGGAAATAAACTCTGTCTATTAGAGTGGGTTTTTATTCTCATATTTTGACCTTCACGTAAAAAAGTGAAGTTTTTTGCATTTATCATTAATGTAATTGTAGCTTGTACTACACGAGCACCATCAGTATCTCTACAGAGTTCGAATCTGTCAGCAGCATTGCGGAACACATTTTGGAGCATGTCAGGGGTTATTTTTGTAACTGCTGTTACGATACGAGCACCTAAATGTCCCAGCTTCATTCAGATGGCATTTTAAACACCGTCGTCTTTCAACAAGATGGGGCACCTTGTCATTTACGCAAATATTGTTCGGGAATACCTAAATGAATGATTTCCAAATCGGTGGATCGGAGGTGGAGGCAACAGGCCCTGGGCGGCTCGATCTCCTGACCTATCGCCCTTGGATTTCTTTGCATGGGGCTTTATCAAATCAAACGTCTATCAAACGAGGGTTACAGAGCTGCAAAATTTACGTGCTCGTATCGTAACAGCAGTTACAGAAATAACCCTTGTCATGCTGCAAAATGTGTTCCGCAATGCTGCTGACAGATTCGAACTCTGTAGAGATACTGATGGGTGCTCGTGTAGGATCATATGCTCAAGTATTCATTAAATGTATGCCTTCTATAATATTATTGTTGAATTTTACCCTTTTTGCTACGTTTTCACTGAAATAGATAGGGACTTTATAAACACCCTGTATGTAATTTGATTCAAGAGTATATTTGCACCTGATATCCATTATCAGACATTTTTAAAGTTATATGTATAATACTTTATATTATTAAAGTAAATCAAAAAGACCGAAAAAATTATTTGCATCCGATATTATACAGGGTGTACAGTGTACACAAATTATCTTTACAACTTTCTCTCTCAAATAAAAATATTCGGAAACGAGGTACACATAGCGTTTTAGCGCCATCTGTGAGAGAAAGTAATAAAGTTTCACATAACCTCAAACACATTCAACATGGGCACCATTTGTCACATGTAAAACGTCCAAACGGTATTCTATCTCCATCAGTGGCGGCTCGTGACTTTCAGTTATGGGGGTGCTGCTTCAGAAATTGCAAACAATTGTGTCGATTATATATATATATATATATATATATATATATATATATATATATATATATATATGAGAGAAAAAGTCGAATAGATAAATAGATAACTACTCACTACTCAGTCTATTACTGTTTCATTGAAATTCTGTGTACTGTTGATCAAATTTTTCTCTATTGAAATCATTGCAAGAGCATTTAGTGTCTCCTGATTCATAGTGCTCTTTAAGAACGTCTTTATTCTTTTTAATGTTGAATGGCAGCGTTCGACCTCGGATGTAGTCATGGGGATGGTCAAAAGAATTTTTATGAGCTTAGCTAGTTCTCCAAGAACATCTACTAGATTATTTTCAGTGATAAATTTCAGCAGATCAATTAACCTGTCGTAATTGTGCATATCAGGTCTACTGTAGAAAACTTTTAGTTCAGTAAGAAGCTTTTCTTTTTCAATCATGGGATATGCCTCACCGTTACCTCTTCCATAGGCATTTTCATATTATAGCTATCGAAGTTTTCCTTGGTAAACAGCTTAGCAGCTACTAATTGTTTGGTAAATGAATACCTCTCAGCTATGTCAACACATACGCAGTCGCACACTTCCTTTGCTTCAATCATGAGTGTTTTTGAAGGATTTTCATTTTTCACAGTACTCCGAATTTCTTATTTTTAAAATGGCATTGTTGAAGTTTGCTATATATTCTTGTATTTTACACGAGTCAATAGCTCGAGATTGCATTTGATTGTAAATGACTTCTACGTGAGACATTATCTGATGAAAAAGTTTCAACCAAAAGATAAACTTTTCGTTATTCAAAACGTGCTAAATTCCTGTTGCTTCTGAAATGGTTTGATCTGCGTTTGCTGTCGACTGTATTTCTTCAAGGCATTTTTTTAAGGGTTCGAAATTTTCATAGACGCGGTTTACGGTGCGTATATGAAAATTCCATCTAGTAGGGGATGGACGAGGATTGCGGCTGGCCATATGTTTGCTTAAGATAGAGAGACGAAGTGGTGACCTGGAGAAAAATGTTGGTATAGCCAAGAGGTTAGAAAAGAATATTCTTGAATTTTGGGTAGTACTTGCTGCATTTTTCATAATCAGATTCAGTTAGTGGGCATAACAGTGAATGAAGTGTGCATTATTGTAAACTTCTTTAATTTTAGCCCGAACTCCCCCTTTTTTTCCTTTCATGACATTTGCGCCATCAAATGTCTGAGCAATTAGTTTCTGCTTGTTTCCTTCGAGAAGAATATCTAGGTGATCTAGAATGCACTTAGATAGTCCTTCTGCCGTTTGATTTTCCGGAGAAAAGAAACCCCAGAAGCGCTCAAAGACTTCCTCATTCAGCTCGTATCTCAGAACAATAACCAACCATTTGAGTGTGTTCAGAAACATCAGTTGTGTCATCAGCCATGACCGCCACAAACGAAGCTTCTTTAATTTCTTTTTTTATTTGATTGCGGGATACCTGCAGCACAGTCAAGAATATCATTGAGTGGTTTTGGAACCGCCCTTGAAGACTGTGTTGCTTTCTAAATGTTTTTTCAAATCTGGATCTAATTTTGATGCGAAATTAATTAATCCCCTGAATACACCTGGATTTGCCGAATCATCTTTTTCATCATGTCCACGTAAAGAAATCTCAAAATTTCCGCAGAATTTAATGGTCTATTATTTTCGACAATATTTCACGATTTTTGGTAACTTTGTTATTATGTTCGATAATCGAGAGTTTGTAAGCCTCACTAAGTTTTTCTTTGATATTTACCGTTCCTAAAAGTGACCTGGAAATCACATTATCAATATGCTTCTTTGAACGCTCATGCTTTTCAGTTTTTTCTTTCATTTTGTTTATATTTGTAAAACCACTTTTTGTCCACGTCAAGTTACCACCGAGTAGTAGACACGGGAAACAAAATAATGCATTTTTAACTTTACAACCACAAAGCCAACTTTTTCTTTGGTACCATTCTGAATTAAAACTACGAATATATTTCTTATTGTTACTTATTCCGGGCTGAGATATTTGAATTTCTGGTGTAGGGCATCCTTCAGTTTTAATAGCTATTTTTTCTTGAAGAGATAACTGAAAAATTACGAGACTGAATTTTACTCACTGTCACCCGACTTACTTCTGGGGCTAGCGCAGCCATGATAATAGAATAGGCGCCTAGTTAAAATTTCAAAAAACAAAAAGTCACTTACGAAAAAAATATTCTAAGAAATGAAAGCTATATATTGTAAATAATCCAATTATTATATAATTAACTTCAATCTCACGACAAAAAATAAATGATAACGAATCATTGATAAATGCAATTCGGAAATTAAATTTCGAATTAGCAAACGATATAGCAACACAACTACGACGTCAAACAAACAAATCGGCACTGCTCTGTCCACAGTACTTTGAGTCCTCTTAAACCCGCGATTCTGACTCGCCCTTCGTACGTCCGCCACCGAGGTTTCAAGCGTTTCGAACAAAATCTGGAACTGTTAAGTACGCAGTTCCACGGGAAGGCTGAAGCTACTTTCGTGATTCATTCGTTCGGCATTGAAATAGTTTAAGGAAAAAAGGATATAATCTGATTTAAAAACTCAAAGTTCATTGAAAAAAAAAACAATCAGAGAGGCTATTTTAAATATTTAAATATAAAGATCATAAGATCATGGGGGTGCTGCAGTTCCACAGTGCCTACCTGCGAGCCGCTCCTGATCTCCATCCATGTACGCTGCAACATTTCAACGTCAACTCTCGCAACAGCAGCAACAATTCTCGTCTTTAAATCGTCGATGTTGGCCACTGGAGTTGTGTACACGCAGTCTTTTACATAACCCCATAGAAAAAAGTCACGGTGTTTTGTCTGGTGATCTGGCCGGCCAAGAGAGCCCCCCCCCCCCCCCCCGGCCAATCCACCGATTTGGGAAATGCATGTTAACCCTTTCATACCCAAATTAAGTCAAAGTAAAAAAAAAAAAATAGGCATATAAAAATCGTTTAATTGGACCCAAAATAACTGAAAAATATATTTTACAAAGTTTTATTGTTCATAATTAATAAAATATGAAATGTGTTAAATTTCACACATTGGGAACTGGAAGGTCTAAAATTGCTTCCAAAGTTAACGATGAAAATTTCACACACTTGGGCATTAAAGGGTTAAGGGAATTTCGTACCAATTTCGTAATTTGTGTACACCCTGTACAATAATCTGACATCCGACAACTACCACGTGAAACTTACTTTCTCTCACAGACGGCGCGAAAACGGTGTGTGTACCTCGTTTCCTAATATTTTTATTTGAGAGAGAATTTGTAAAGATAATTTGTGTACACCCTGTATATATAGCTATTTTTCGTGTCGGAAGAAAGTGATACAAAAGATATCACCGAATAGGAGCGAACACACACACACACACACACTTGTATATACACTCAAAGTACTTGAGTACAGTATTGCATTCAAATATATCTTTGTACCAAAGAGGTAAAATGCGTTCTTAATTGCGATATGCATGTAATTCTGTGGGTACTCGCTGTACAAGATAAGTCTTTTATAAGGGAGACAGTGTTGTATTTCGCAGTCATTTACAATGTTAGAATACATTTATAAGAAATGTTTGTGAATTGGATTATACAGGGTGTCCATAAAGTCACGCATCATAGGAAAATACATTTGTTGTTCATTTATTTTTGTTTTATTTATTTGTTCGAAATGATTCCCACCAATCTCAAAACATGTTTGTAAACGAAAAAGCGGGTTTCTTTGAATGTTCCTCAACATATTTGGCCTGATGGAGACATAAATAGACATTGCTTATGTTCTTATGATGCGTGACTTTATGGACACCCTGTATATGTGTGAGTGAAAACAAGTGCGCAAAATTTAAACTTGAAGTACTTAGTAAAAGCGTTTCGGGAAGAGACTTGCGTTGAAATGCAACCTGATGCATTTCGCATCATTTCAGATTCCTTTTATAAATAGATTCGTGTTCAGTCCGAGAGGTGGCGTGACAATCCCTTTCGTTATATTTCTTTGTATTGGTCCCAAAATCGTTTAAAAAGGAAAAAGAGAAAGATACGAGTTATCAGTCATAGTTGCCCAATATTTTATCGCTGGAAAGAAAGAACTGAAGCTCGATCTTCGGGAATGGCTTCAGACGCTGAGGAGAAAAGTGTAATGAGTGCTCCCTCAGACGGAAAGAGCCACGGGGGAAGGGTAACTAAGAAGCCCGAAATCGTATTTCATTTGAATTCAAAATCGCCAAATCAAACATAGTTGGGATTTTGAAATGAGTGTTTTAAGCGTTTTTCGAATGTAGGGCGGGATGTTAAGTGTATCGTTAATCTAAATCCGAGTGTTATCCGAAGTTGATGATGTGTTTTCTTGCTTTTTTTTTTTCTCCATTCTTTTCCAGTCTTCCTTTCAATCCTTCTGCCGCGGGAGCTTTCGAGAATACTGTCCCCATTTTTCAAATTAACGATGAAAACCTTGTCACCCCCCAGCCCCTTGTCAAGAACCCTTAATATTTTTTTTATTTTATAAGATTTTCTTCGTTCATTGATTTATTTTTATTATTATTAATTACTTATTATTATTTTGAAGGATTTTAAAGTGGTTTATTCACCATTTATATACAGTTGGTGATCCAATTTAATTTGATTGTTTGGGGTTGTTTACGAGGGTATGAAAAAGGTTCAAGGATAAGGGCATATTACTTTTGCTCATTGTTACGAAGGCTGAAGTAGTAGCAAACGATGAAAGAGAACAGTTATCATCATCATCATCATTATTGATCATTATAATAATAATAAAGGTAACGAGAATTGCTTACGAGACCTAATGGCTCTGATTTCGATATTTTGAGTTTGAGATAAAATATGTAATGGTAAGAATTAAACCACTTTCGGTTCTTTATTGAGGACTTTCTTAGTTTTTTTTTCCCTCCTCCTGATGTGATTGTAGAATTTTTCTTTTTGAACCCAAACTGAAGTTGGGACGTTTTGACATTCCTTCACTCTTCCTCTGTTTGTTTATCATTGTTCCTTCATTATATTAGATGCTTTTTTCCATTCATTTTTACCACCCTCACCCGCTGCTTCATTTAGATTTGTTACTCTTACAGCTAACCAATATTTAGAAATGTTACTGTTCAGGTATCTTACGTAGACGATAGTCCTTTATATATATATGTGTATATATATATATATATATATATAATATAAATATATAATATATAGACGTACATACTCCATTGCAAGTTTATGCATTATTACCGGCCACTAGAGTATCAAAATAGTGCTAGTAAGCTTCTAGACATACAAGCAATACTTTGGATGAACTGAGCTTATTAGGAAAAAAGTTTTTGGTACCGTTTTTGAGTTCGTAATTTTTTTGTTTTTGTAGTGTGCCCCTTCGTTAAAAGTGAGTCCAATTCGTTCTATCTCGGTTAGAAGTCGAAGAACTTTTTAAGTTTGTGTTCTTAATAGAGTGATATTGTCATGAACCTTGTTCGAGTTGAATTTGTTAAATAATTGCTAATGTTTTTCAAATATTTCGTATTTATGAAGAAATTCAAGGCGTTTAAATAATTATTACACCAAAAACCAGTCTCTACAGTGTTGTTATTTTGGGGGTCGTTTTTACCCCCCCTTCATAACGGTGAAGGTGATGTGACGGAGGAGACCAGGCCTTGCAACTTCACTCGTGATCCGAAACCACTGGTCGCTACATCTTTTGAACGCGGAGGACGGTCTCCTATCCAATTACTGAACGGACCCAATATCGTTCAACCCTTTAATTGCTCATATCGAGTATATTCTATTCTCGTATAACTTCCTCTGATGCCCTGATTGAATATAGGCTACTCGATTTGGATTTTTTGTTGATGGTATTGAAATGGCAAAGTTGAAGGGTTAACTTCCCTTATCTACTCTATACGAGATATACTATATGTACGATATATATGAAGGGTGCATGTTGTGTTGAAATCTCATCTGACCTTTGAGTGAAGTGGGTAGAACTGTCTTACTGAAATTACTAGAAGAATGTTGTGTATTGGGTTCCTGCGTGTATATATGTTGGAGGTTTGAAGTTTTCTTTCAGGCAGGGTGTTAAGGTTTGATTTAACAAATGCGTGTTGTGTTCATATTGAAACTAATATCTCTGTAAAAAGAATTCGATTCCAGGAGTTAAATATTGTGCTAATGATTTGAGTAACGAACTTTGTGTCGTTTCAGTATCAACTATATTAAGAACACATTTCTTTAGATTGTAAGTTTTTTTTAATCTCCGAAGTTATTATCGATCTTTTTATTTTGTAGAACCATTCCATTACTTTTTAGTTTTTTTTTATTATTATTTAAAACTACCCCATCGCCCCCACTCCAATCTTAGCTTAACCGATGGATTGGCAACAACTGCATCGTCAACAACTTCAACCAACCTGTACTCACCTTTGAACACGAAGGAAAACGGATTGGACAAAGATAAGAAAAGCAAAGAAGGAGGTTGGCGAAAGGCGAAGGTGGTGTGCCACTATGATGCGACCAACAAAAATGAAATTGGCCTCACGATGAATGAGGTAACCTAGTTTTAACTCGTTTTACTCGCTCATTATCCAAATTTCAGTAAATTGAGTTAAAAATCGGATGTAGTTAGTGCTTAAAATTTTTTTTTAGTGAAGGTAAAATGTTAGTTGAACGAAAATGTTGAATTAAGAAAAATCGCGCAAGTGACCCTTTAGGGCGTACGATTTTTTTAAACGTCCAAATCCAGGGGAAAGTAATAATTTTTTTTAATGGAAGATTTATTTAAACGTACGCTGACAGGTAAGTAAAGCGTATGAAAGCAAGAAGTAGCCTACTTTATTTTTACTCGCACTGCATCGTGTTAACCATTGTCAGAATTTGCGAGGTAAAATTGTAACAAGTAAAAACCAATGATTATTTTTTTTATTTTCAGGAAGTAGAGTACATGGAGAGTGGAGGTCAGATTCCTCCCGAGTTCGTGTTAGTCAGAAAAGGCTCTGCTGTGGGTAGAGTACCTAAGGCCTACATCGATCCCTTGGATGACTAAATGGCATTATCATCCTAGCTAAGAGTATATTACAGGTCATATTTAACAGTTTTTTATTGAATCTTTATGGATATTACGAAGTTACAGGTTCACACTATTGTTGATATTTCATTAGGGGCTTAATAAGCCTATTTGCTAGCTAATTATATATCCATATACCGTATTGGAAGTGTCTGTTTACGAAGTATCCTGTACTTTTGCATATACAAATTGTACTTTTTGAGGCCATATAACTCGAGTTAAAAGAGGAATATGAATTCGTAATTTTGTGCGCGCGGTTAAGAGATATACGGGCGTGTTTTAATTCAAAGTTCATCACCCTTTACTTGGGGGTCAGAATATGATTATATTTTGACCAAGAGTTCACTATATATATATATATGATCTATTTTTTTTCATCAGCACTTGTTTCTTGGTATCTCTGGTGTTAATTGTTTTGAAGACTCGTTCATGTTCTGGGCTTGAACAAGGTTTAAGGAAGTATAATATACTGTATAATTGATAGATTCCGTTTTTGTATCGGAGGCTAATTTTTATTGGTATTTTTTTTTTCCCCTTCCTCCGATGTTATAACTTATTTCTGTCCCGTGTTTTATATTTTGTTAGCTGTCGATGGTGGTGATAGAAAATTATATCACGTGATTATTTAAGTATTAAAATATGCAGTGATGCAGTAAAAAATATTCGTATGTATGAGTCGTATGAGTATTCTCTTATGACGTGTGTGTGTGTGCGCGCGCGCGTTGTACACGTTTCTCTATTTCTATAATGTAGGCCAATTTTAGTCACATTAAATGAAGTATTACTTTTCTCGCTTTAAAGAAGTATTATGAAAAGCCTTCGTCATTTCATTATTATACTTGCTTTTGTGTGGATCTATTGTTCTTGATAGTTCGTGTGATTTTCATTCTAAATGTATCTAACTATCATTCTACCATTTTAAAAAACTATTTTATATAATATATATATATATATATATATATATAAAGCGATAGTTGACCTATTATTAAAGCTGAAGAAATTTTCAGGAGTTAACTATGAACTGTACTCCATATTTGGATTTCAAAACTTGTACTTCGTAGATTTTAAATGTACGATATGGTTAAAGTCCAATTTCTAGAATTTGCAAGTTGCCTTAAATTAAGATTAGCGTAGGAAATACATCTCGTTACACGAGTAAAAATTTCCATTTGCGATTGTGAGGTTCAGGAAAGTATATGTATATACGTAAAAAAAGAAGGTATATTTTGCTCTTTGAGTCGTTAAATTAAGAGAAGGGCTGTTTGATGATATTGTGGTTAGGCCCATTTTAAGTACTTACGTGATTTTTTTGTTTTTCTGAGTGTAAAAATTGTTTTAGTATTTAGTGTTTTATACATACCAGATATTTTCCTCAGATCATCATTTATCATTATTATTATTATTTATATTATTTCATTATTTATTATTAATGAACCTTCTTAGTGGATTATTTAATAAATTGTTTATATTTTCTACTAAATATGGAGTAAGTATAGCGTTAATATAGGAGGCAACTTTATTAGTTTTTATGAAAAATGAATTTATTAAATTGTTTATTTCGTTCCCTCACAAAAAAAAAGTCACAGAAAATACATTTTTATTCTGTTTTTATAGAATTTTATTTTTCCTTTTAACTTTCTTCCCGTTTACAAATACTAGAGCAGCACCTCCGTTATTAACCAATAGTGAACAACTAAACAGCCTCTTCATTCTTAACAATACAGAAGAACATACACACATACCACATCAAGCAGGATACTCAAACTCCTCCCCAGACATAACGTTCTGTTCCCCCTCACTAGCAACACATACACAATGGAGAACAGAAAAACAACTGTCATCAGACCACCTGCCCATCATCATTACAACACATTCTACACTGCCCCAACAGCCTTAGGCACACTTACAGAAATTACAAGAAAGCTGATTGGGAACAGTTCAAAATACAGACTGAGGAACAATTCACCACATTAAACAGCACACCCATCATAAACATCGATACAACACTCAAGACATTTAATCAGATTATCAATAATGCAAACAAATACATACCCAAGGGCAACATTAGGAAATACAACCCAAATTACACTAGAGAAATAGCCCACCTCATAAGGCAACGTAACAACCTAAAAACAACACACAGAAGCCATAAAACAGCAGATACAACAGCTCAACACAGAAATAACAACAAACTCAAAGAAAAACAAACAAACATTCAGGGAATTCATAACAACACTAAACCACTCCACAGATACATACAGGCTATACAAGACTATAAACAGCATTACCCACTCTAACAGCGGCATTCACACCTCACACGCGGCTATCTGTCGCAGCCAAATAATATCCCAACATACACACAACAAGCTAACATTCTAGGTAATCACTACACAAAGATAAGTCACTTAAACAGAGACAACAACCAGAAACATGCAGACAGACAAACAGCCAGACACAAGAAAACCTACAGACTCGACATGACCATTACACCCTTCAATACAGACCAGACCACCAAGATCATCAAAAACATTAAGAATTCGAAGGCTACTGGACCAGACAACATATCTAACATACACTTAAACACTTGGGCCCACAAGGAATATTAGCTCTCACAAATATCAGCACATATTCATACCAACACTGTATTATTCCTGACATATGGAAACCAGGTAAAATTATTACACTACTCAACCAAACAAAAATCCAACAGAACCAGCTTCCTATAGACCCATTACTTTACTATGCACACCTTCCAAAGTAACAGAAAGACTAATCTTACAAATCACCAACCCACACATACCACTATCGCCTACTCAACATGGATTCAGACCTCACCACTCAACCACGACATTACTCACTAACCTCACGCAGCACATCATGGATGGCATCAACTCCAGAAGACCAGCTCAACGTACACTATTAGCAACAATAGACATTAGTAAAGCATTTGATGCTATCCCACGCTTCCCTCTCATAAACAAAATACTCAACACAAACATGCACAATAACACCAAAAGGTGGCTGAGCAACTATCTCTCAGGAAGATACTCACACGTCACATTTAATGGCAAGTCATCCAAAAACAAGCTTTTTCCGAACGGGGTCCCTCAAGGCTCTGTTCTCTCACCAACACACTTCAACTTATACATGCATGACATTCCAACACCCATAGATAACAAGCTTACCTTATCATCATATGCAGATGATATCACACTAACATCCACCCACAACAACATCGACACCGCTACAAATAACCTACAAACATACATAAACAGTATACAAGACTGGCTCACACACAATAGACTCAAAGTAGCGCCCACAAAATCAACCATCACCTTGCTTACAAGCAACACAAAAGAACACCAGGTAATTCCACAGCTTACACTAAACAACATCAACATTCCACACACTCACAGAACCAAAATACTTGGTGTCACATACAACACATCATTATCTTTTGCAAACCACATTCAGGACATTAAAACCAAATGTACGTCAAGACTTAACACGCTTAGGGTACTAACAGGCACAAACTTTGGACACCAGCAGGAAACAACATCACTCATATACAAACAATATATTCGCTCAGTTATGGACTATGCTAGCCCATGCTGGGCACCCATTATCTCAAACACACACATAAACACCTTACAAACAATACAAAACAACGCACTTCGTATCATTACAGGATGCACTCAAACAACACCAATAGAACACCTGCACACAGAAACAAAAATACTAAAAGTTAGGGAACATTTAGACATGAGGGGACACAATTCATGGCAGCAGCGACAACTAACCCACAACACCCTTGCCAATACATGTACAATCATGCACCAACACCTCGCACCATTAAGGTAACACCAGAGAGATATTATAACGAAATACTCCATTCCATTCCACGCCCCACAGACATCACACAGTACAGAAAACACACACACACACATCTAACCCACAAAGCACTGACACGACTCGGTCCGAATGCGGTCCTAGGTGCGAAGCCGCCACCCATTAACAGGTCAGAGATCAGCCTGAGCAGATCGGATCGAGTTAACTTAGCACGATTCCGATGTGGACATCACCCAAACTTACGGACATATAAACACAGACTAGACAACTCCATAGACGACACCTGCCACCTGCCACCTGTGCCAAGACACACCACAAACAATTGAACACATTATGACGGACTGTACCGCTCTAGCACAACAACGAACACAACACATCACTAGTGCGCTGAACCTCTGGTCCACTCCGGAGAGGGCGATCGGTTACCTGCGTGCCGCCGGCTTGCTCGATCAGGGTGGGCTGATCGGCTCAACAACAACAACAACAACAACCAATAGTGAATGGTTGTTTCCTCTGGGTTTCGAGAAAATGGAATTTTAAAAGTGTATCCACACTCGTGACTTTTAGGAAGCTCAATCTTGATGGGGGACGAGTTATGGTGCTACGGTTAGAAAATATTTTTCACATTCTATAAACGTTTTTCTCTTCATTGTTCATAGTTTCTTTTCAAGAATTTGCTTAAAAATTCTGCAGGGATGGGATGTTTTGGGGTTTCTGGTTTTTTATACATGTTCAGATCGATCCACGTGAATCGCGCAAACCAAGGTGGAAAATATTATGAGGATGGGTTAGAGGTCCTTGCATCCTTTGGTTACTTATCGCGGAGTGAGGCGAGCAACAGAACAACAGCTGTTGCTGTTGTAAAGGGAGCTCTTTTGTTTGGTCGCATCCCCATTTTAGAGTATTTTACTGTGCTTATGCTTTTGCGCGTGTTTGATGCGTGGTGCAAATTGTGTGATATTTTATATATACTGGACCCTCGTTACTCGTCTAGTGTGTGCGTGCGCGCGCTTTACTAAACAGATACGTTCATGTGTTCGTTCTCTCTAACTATGAACAACATACGAAAGAAGACGAGGACTGGTCATACATAGACTCGACAATTCAGTGGTTCCCAAACTTTTCAGACCAAAGAACCCTTTCGAAATTTCAATTCTGTCACGGAACCCTGCTATAAAATAGTCATATTACTACAGACATTTCTAATAAACTATGGTTTTGTAATATACCGGCAAACCGCGTCAGTAAAGTTTGAAACATGGTTCACACTTGTTTCATGTTCTCCCTGTTTCTCATGGGAAAAGGTAGTGACATAAACGCGAGGCGGTTAGGCGTAGTTTTTAAAGTAGCCGTTAACCATGAAAAATAAAAATCACGGAGTGAATATCAGCTGATTTAAATATTGAAATTTTCATTTCAAAACTAGAGTCCTTTGGAAATTGGAATTTCCGTCATTCCCGAGTATTTCGCGTGAAATCCCAGGATTCCGCGGAACAGTTTGAAAACCACTGCCGTACATCACCTGAAACAATAGATGTAACAAATGATGAACAATGAATACAAAAGCAGTTCGGTTTTATATCAGCGAGATCAACGTTATTACAGTTAATAGAAGTTTTGGATAATTGGACTGAACCTATAGATAAAGGATACAGCATTGATGTGGCATATTGTGACTTTATGAAGGCCTTCGACAAGGTCCCTTACGATAGATTGTTACGTAAGTTAAAGGTGTATGGCATGGGGGAATTAATAATTAAATGGCTCGAGGCGTTCTTGAAGAATAGGAAGCAGCGTGTGATGGTGGAAGGAGAGGCATCTGGCTGACGGGATGTTCTCTCGGGCATACCTCAAGGAAGCGTCATGGGCCCAGTGCTCTGTGTTATATACGAGGGCCACAATATATTTTGCCCACCTTTTTTTTCTTTCCAAGTTTCCTTGTAAGTTCCATAAATTTTGTACGCAAGTAGTTACATACCTTTTTTACAAGTTTTTATTTTTCCACATAGTCTCCATCCTTTTCTACGGCTTTCCTCCACCTCGAAACAAGGGCATTTATTCCTGGCTCGTAAAAGTCCGCTGGGTTCCGCTGAAGCCACCTCTTAACTTCCTCAACAACCTCATCGTCACTGAAACTTTCTCCCACGAATAGCCTCCTTCATTGGCCCAAACAAATGGAAGTCTGAAGGTGCCAGATCCGGGCTGTATGGAGGGTGGGGTAACACAGTTAAGCGCATTTTTGTGATGGCCTCTTGTTTGCAAACTGTTGTGTGGTCTTGCGTTATCGTGCAAAAGAAGGACGTCTTCCAGTTTTCTCCAGTCGAACTCGCTGTATACGTCTCTGGAGTCTCTGTAGGGTAGCAATATATGCCTCTCAGTTGATTATCCTTTCTTCATAATGTCCACTTTCGGTTTATGCTCTTTATTGTACTTTTTATAGCTGAAAGTGGGGGCTTCCACCCGAAGCCAAACACTTCAACTATGTCTGAACTTGTCCTAGCGTTCGTTTGAGGAGGGTGACCGTTCAGTTCATTTTAATGCCCTTGTTTGGATTTCTATGGCCTGGGGCTGTCCTGGGATTGAATTCAGGTAAGTTGATAGGTTGTTCATCATACATGTTGCCCCAACTATGATAGGGAGAATGGTAGCTTCTTTAAATCTCCAGTTTTTCTTTGTCGTAGATGAGCGCCTGGTGTTTGGTGATTTTCTCCCTTTCCGCTCTATTAAGGCCGTAGTCGTTTGGGACACTGACCTCAATAAGTAAGGCACACCTTTCCCTCTTGTCCCACACTATTATGTCCGGTTTTACTGCAGAGTTGTCTATAAAAGTGGTTGTTGGAATTACTGTGTCATAGTATATAGTATAATGGTTATTTCCAGTGACTGGTGCAGGTGTGTGGTCCCATACATTTTTACTGCATTCTAATTCTAACTCATCATGATCTTCCAGTGGATATATTTGCAAATTTTATTGTGTCTGGCTGTATAGTACCCATCTGTCATGAGCACCCTACAGCTTGATACTAGATGGCCAACACTTTTCACCTCAACATGACAGAATCTACCCTTGTCGTTATTACTTAGTCCAGCCATTTTTTTAAATGCATTTGTTAGGAGTGCAAGATCTGACACCCATTATTAGTCGCTCTCCGTCATATTGCAGAACTCCTCTCCTTAACCATTCCAATGATCCTTCTTTATTGATGTAGTCCTTCTGTAATTCTTGATAGTATTTTCCAGCTCTTTGATGGTGATCTGCATGCTTGGCCTGTTGTTCCCGCACAAATCTTTTGCAACTTTTCCTAGCTATGAAGGTGGCTGGTACACACACAGTTTCTACTTCTGTCATATTCCCTCCAAAGTGCTGGGCCAGTTTGGTTATGGAAGTATGTTGCGTTACCCTTGTGTTGTGGTGTTCACGGACCAGAGCTATTGTAGGGCTACTTGAACTCATCAGACACTGCCCACTGCTGATGGTCGATGATCGGTGCAGCTGGTTAACCTCAGTCAATCCCATTCCTCCCAGTTTTCTTGGTAGGTACAATCGGGGAAGACACTGGTTCCGGTATGTTGTTCTATTTAGAGTGAGGATTTTTCTGGTCTTAACATCTAGCTTGTTTAGTTCTGATTGCGGCCAGTCTATGATCTTTATACTATAATTGATAACAGGGATGGCGAGTTGATTTATAGCTGTTATTTTGTTCTTTGATGTAAGTTGGGTCTTGCAGATCTTTTTCAGTCTTCGACGAAGACTGAAAAAGATCTCTTCGTACATACTCTACATTGATTTTCTCTTGCATTTGCCGGTGTTCAATATTTCCACTTTCTTCTATCCCAAGGTATTTGCAGGAACTATCCTCTTCCAAGTCTTTAATCTCAGTGCCTCTTCCTAAATTAATGTTATGGGTTTGTATTTTCCTGCCTCCTCTAAGTGTACACTTAGCACACTTATCCAATCCAAACTTCATTTTTATGTCACTGGAGTAAGTATGGACGATCCGTAGTAAGCATTCCAGGTTTTGGTCAGAGTCTGCATACAGCTTCAAATCATCCATATACAGGAGATGGTTCAGAACACTGTCTGGATTTCTTCGCCTAGTTTGACTGAGGTTGTAGCCCTTGTTGTTGTTGCTAAGTAGTTTGCTAAGGGGGTCCAGGGTGAGACAGAATAGCAAGGGTGATAAGCTGTCCTCCTGGAATATACCCCTCATAATCTTCACATGGGGGATGGATATTTTTCCATTTTCATGGGTGAGATTGATGTTTGTTCTCGATTTTGCAATCTGGTTTGTTAAAGTGCTAATAATGGTAGGATGGATTTCGTACAGCTTAAGGCATTCCAAAATCCACGAGTGTGGGACACTATCAAATGCCTTCTGATATTCTATCCATGCCATACTTAGGTTTCTGCCTCTCTTCTTACAATCCTCAAGGATAGTTTTGTTGATGAGCAGCTGATCCTTTGTGCCAAAGCAGTTTCTTCTACATCCATTTTCTTCTTTCTCCAGATAGTCTCCAGCATCCAAGTATTCATATATACTGTCTGTAATTAGGCCCGTAAATAGTTTATAGGTGATGGTGAGACAGCAGATTGGGCGGTATTTATTTGGGAGATTTGTCTCACGAGTCTTAGGGGATGAGGGTTGTATCTCTACTTGTAAGCCATTCTGGTGTTTCTTCTTCTCCCTGCAAAATTCTGTGAAAAGCGGCAGTGTAATGGTGGTGTAATGCCGTGACCTGTTTCAGCCAGAAATTTGGGAGCTTGTCTAAGCCAGGTGTTTTAAAGTTGGGGAATTTTGCCAATTTCCTTCTTATCTTCCATTATAAATAACTCCTCCATTTCCGGTTTACCCTCATTTGCTACCCTGATGGTCTCTATCCAGTCAGCATCCTGGTTATGTTGTTCAGGGGTTTCAAAGAGGGGTTTCCAGTATGTCTCCAACTGGGTTTGATCTGGTGGTTCATGGACTGTTATTCTTTCTCAAATGAGGTTTTGGTAAAAGTCTCTAGGGTTTGATGAAAATTGCTTGTTATGGTTTTTCATGTCAATCTGCTTTTGTTTATTCCTGATTCTACTGGCTATGGCTGGGATTCCAATTCCAGAGCCTTGTCATGTAGTTGATTATATCTCAAATTATACTTTCTCTTTATTTTCCCTATTTGTTTTTTGAGTTTTCCTTGTTGTGTAGGTGTTTGGAAATAGTTTTAATTGGTGCAGTTCTTCTCGTCTGGCTTGTGTAAGTTATTTAGTTAATTTAACTTGCCAGGGAGGAGGTTTTGGTTTACACTTACGGTTTTGACTGGGGGGGGCTTTGGTCTAAAGTTTGGGACAAGTTTCTGTTGCATGTATAGGCCAGCAGCGTAATTTACTTGATTAAGTTCAGTAAGGTCTGTGTTGACTGGGACTAGTCTATTAACTGTTACATTTACTCTATATAATAGTTGTTTAAACTGTCTATTTTTACTAAGTTTGATCAGTTGGGACCGGCTTTCCATATTCATGGTTTTAACAATTTCAATTAGATTTGCTAGTTCCTCCTCTGTTTCTATTTGCTGCAAATCTATATCTTCATATTGTGGTGATGGGGGAGGGGTTCGTGATCTGGCTGGGGAAGGTAATGATTAGTCAGAGGATACAAGCGAACTGGGTGGTGAGCCACCCATTCCTATCTGATGATTTGGATTGATTAAAGAATGTTGGCTGGCGTGCTGTCTGCTTTGTGTATCCAACGAGCTATCAGATGCATCGTCATCAATATTTTGACCGGCTTCAAGGCACTGGAGTAATGGAATAGGGTTCATTATTGGGCTGGTTTCATTGCGGATAAGCTTTCTATTTCATCATTCATGTATTCCATTTCTTGTTCACTAAATACCCTCTGAGCTATGAAGTGCTTCTGAGTGGTCAATCTTGTAGCTGGAGTCTCTCTCTTACATGAGCAAAAGTGGAAGATGATGATCTCTTCATTCCCTTGTCCTTCTGTCTGGCATACTTTGTAGCCCATATCAGTGTCCATTTCTTTTCTCTTGTCCACAATCTTTTCATTTTTTCCTCTCTTTCTTCTCTTTCTCTGGTAATGTAGTCCTCGGCTGCTTCCCAAAGGGCGCTTTGTTTAATATTACTAATTTCCTCCTCTGTAAGGTACTTATACACTTGAGGCTAATGATTGTAGTTTTTTGACAGAGGTACTTTTCTTCTCTTCAGGTAAGTTGAATTTGCTGATATGCTCCACTAGGATTATGTTCTGCCTGCTCCATTTCTCAAACCGTGAGTATTCAGAGCAGTGCAAAATTATTCTATTTTCTTTACTGGTCCATTTTATTGTATCATACCTTCGCAGGTTTCTTTTTGGGGCCATTTTCCGTTGAAACTGCTGGGTTCCAGGGTCATTACTTTGGCGTGGTGGGGTCCCCTGCATTGATCCCTTTGGCGAAGTTTCTTCTCCTCTGGGGTTGAGAAAAGTTGCACCATTGCTCTCCTCCCCCACCCTGGTGCGTAAGCAGGTTAAGGGGACCTTTTTATCCTGGGCGACGTCCTGCCAGTATGAGTTTTCCTTAGTAAACATCTCATTTTAGTTGAAGCTTTTCGTTAGGGTTAGTGCCTCTCATAGAGGTCACTTCCTCATGGCTGTACACAGCCAAATCCTGTGTTAGTGGGACCTGAGTGTGCGAGAAGCACGGCTCAAAGGATCTTTATACCCACCAGAATCACCCCTTTCATGTCCCAGAAGATGGTGGCCATAATCTTTCCTGCAGAGGGAGCCATTTTGAACTTTTTCTTGCGTGGGGAGTCTGCGTGATCCACTCCATGGATTGGCGTTTTGTTTCAGGTTCAAAGTGGTGTACCCAAGTCTCATCCCCAGTCACATTTCGTGAAAGGAAGTCATCTCCTTCTGTCTCGTATCGAACCAACGACTCGGAAGCAATTTCTTTTCTTTGGGTTTTGTGATCTTCAGTCAGTTGGCGAGGAACAAACCGTGAACACGCTTTTGAGTATCCCAGTTGCTGAATTATCGTATTCACACTTCCTTCACTAATTCCTAGCTCCAGTGATAGCTCCTTGTATGTGACGCGCCGATTTGATCGAATGATGCTGTTAGCACGTTGCACAGTGTGAGATGTGACAGCCGATGCCGGGCGACCGCTGCGTGGCTCATCATCGAGGCTGGCTCTCCCTCTCTCTGATGATCTCGCACGTTTAAACCAGCGTCCAACTGTGCTTCGATCAACAGCAGCATCTCCGTAAACGTTTTGTAGAAGTTTGTGAATATTTCCAACTGTTTCCTTTTCTGCGGTTAAGAACTCGATAACAGCTCTCTGTTTACGACGCACATCACTGTCAGAAGCCATTTTCGAAACTGCGTTAACCATCGGTTTTATACAAGGTCGTTTGAAAGCGGTTTTTTATACAAGGAGGGGAGGTTCAAAGTGGAAAAATCCGGTTATGTGAAGCGCAGAAAATTCAAACTTACGGCCCAAAAGACATTTCAGCCCCATGGCCTATTATTTAGCTAAGAAAAAAGGGCGGGGCAAAATATACTGAGTGCCCCTAGTATAAATGATTTACCTGATGTAATAAAGAATGATAGTGACATTTACTCGTATCTGTGTGCAAATGACACTAAAATATTTAGGAGGATTACATATAAAACGGATGCAGATAAATTACAGGGGGATATATATGAAATGAGAAGATGGTCCGATAAATGGTTACTCAAGTTTCACCCGGACAAGTGTTAGCATATGCAAATAGGAAAAGATAGGATGGACTTCGGAGAAAGAAGGTATAAAATTTTTCTCGAGAAGGACTATATGGTCAAGAGTGATAGCGAGATGGATATAGAAGTGATCATAGACAGTAGTTTGAGTTTTGAAAAACACATGGCGGAAAAGATCAACAAAGCAAACAGGATAGTTGGACTCATAAGGAGGGCATTCGAATACCTGAATAAAGATAGTTTAAGACTGTTTGTTTCACTGGTTGGACCTCACCTGGAATACGCGAATCAGGTTTGGTGTCCATATCTCAAGAAACATATGGAGTCCATTGAAAATGTGCCACGGAGAGCCTCTTCTAAGTTGGTTCCGGGGTTGAGTCGCCTGTCATATGGGGAGAGATTAAGGGAGCTAGAATTATCAACACTGGCATACAGACGTGTACGGGGAGACATGATCGAATGCTACTAGATATTAACTGGTAAATATGATGATGAGGTGACGAATGACTTGTTCAAGATGAGAGACTACTCGATAACTCGAGGACATCGGTTTAATACAAGGAAAGAACCTCACGAAATATCAGAAAAAATTCGTTCACGCAGAGAGTTGTTGACATTTGGAACAGTATAACCAGAGCATATCGTCAATGCACCAGAGAGAATAGCGTTCGAGAAACTTCTGGATACACACTGGAGTGCACAGGACCTATTATACGACCACACGACAAATATCCAGAGCTAGATCTACAGGCTGAGAAGCCTCTTCTAGAATAATTTCTACGATATAATCTACGATTCTACAATAATTCACTGGTCTACAGCCAAAATGCTTCGGAAATAAAAGTAGTCAATCTTTACTAATTTTGGGTCACTGAATACGAAAATGATGCCTAAAATTGCCAATTGGCTCTATTTATAAAGATATTAGGTAACCCTGCACCCTACTAACTGGACTGCATCTGTCGCGTAATATGTAGATGCCTGTGACAAATCGACACATTGACTACTGCGCATGCGCGGTTATATTTTTTTTATTTTAATAAATTAATGTAAATATATACATATATATACAATAAAATGTAATTTTAAATTTATCTATTACATTATGTATTTGTAAATTATTTATTAAAAAATAGATTGGATCATTTTAACATATTGCTTCCCATAATGTTTTTGATATTAATATAAATGGAATACTAACCTAACTTAACCTTACCTAATTTAAAATTATTAAAATGCAATGTAATTACATTAATTTATTAAAATAAAAAAAATATAACCACGCATGCGCAGTAGAGTCAAGGCGTCGATGTGTCACAGGCGTCTACATATTACACCACAGGGTCAGTTCATTCGCGGAAGTCATACAGTGCACCCTTGTCAAACTCTTTTTAGTGTTTGCTTTTGAAACTGAATTTTTTTCAGCCTAATTTGAACAAAGATGCCTCGTAATTGCGTGAACAGTGTAGATAACTTCTGTTATATTTGTGGAGAATTGACTTTTACATCACAAAAGCGTGCTATAACCGCCGTGATTAGGAAAGCCTATCACCTTTATTTTGGCTGTAAGATTGGAGATCAGGACAAGAGCTGGGCCCCACACATATGCTGCAATACTTGTGCAACAAACCTTCGCCAGTGGTTGAATCGGAAAAGGAAATCTATGCCTTTTGCAGTGCCAATGGTGTGGAGGGAACCAACAGATCATGTCAGCAATTGTTACTTCTGCATGGTGCCTCCAGTCAAGAAAGGTATTTGCAAGAAGAAAAAGTGGATTTTACAATATCCGAATATACCCTCTGCTATACGCCCGGTACCTCACGGCGAAGGACTACCCGTTCCTGAGCCCCCACACTCATTCTCCCTGGAGTCAGAGGACGAGGAGAATGAAGGAACCTGCGAAACTTGAGCCTTCAACTTCACAAGACCCTGAATTTGTTCATAACTTGACATCTTCTAAACCGTACATGATAACTCAGAATGAATTAAACGACCTTATCAGAGATTTAGAACTGCCAAAGAGTAAGGCAGAGCTGTTGGGCTCCAGGTTGCAGCAGTGGAATCTCCTCGCTGAAAATGTTAGTGTGTAAAAGTTTCGTGACCGTCAAAAAGATTTTGTCCCATTCTTCATCATGGAAGGTGACCTTGTAGCTTGCAACGACATCGATGGTCTGATGGCAGCTCTCAACATTATTCACAATCCTTCCTGATGAGTGGAGACTGTTCATTGATTCATCGAAGTTGAGTCTAAAAGCTGTTTTGTTGCATGTTGGCAATGTATTGCCGTCAATTCCAGTTGGTCATGCAGTCCGCATGAAGGAAACATATGACAACATGAAGCAACTTTTGAACTGCATAAACTATGACAAACATCAGTGGCAGGTTTGTGATGACTTGAAAGTTGTTGCTATCGTGCTTGGACTGCAGCCGGACTACACTAAGTATTGCTGTTTTCTGTGTGAATGGGATAGTCGGGCTAGGACTTCTCATTACATCAAGAAGGATTGGCCACTCCGACACTCATTGGAACCTGGAACAAAAAATGTTCAGTATCCTCCACTTGTAGAATCGAGCAAGATTTTGTTACCACCCTTACACATCAAATTGGGCGTCATGAAAAATTTTGTTAAGGCTATGGATAAAACGGGGGGCAGCTTTTAAGTACCTCGGTGGTAAATTCCAAAAGCTCAGTGAAGCAAAAATCAAGGAGGGTCTATTTGTTGGTCCACAGATCCGCGAGTTTCTTAAAGATGAGGAGTTCGACCGTATCCTAGGTGGTGAGGAGAAGACAGCGTGGAATGCTTTCCGGTTAGTAGCAACCAATTTTCTCAGAAATGCCAAAGCTGACAATTACAGGGAGCTGGTGGAAAACTTGCTGTTGTCCTATCAAAAAATGGGCTGCAATATGTCTTTAAAGATACATTTCCTCCATTCGCACCTGGAATTTTTTCCGGCCAACTGCGGAGCAGTCAGCGATGAACATGGTGAACGTTTCCACCAGGATATCTCAGCGATGGAGAAACGCTACCAGGGGAAATGGAGTCCATCATTGTTAGTAGACTACTGCTGGACAATAACAAGAGATGCTCCAGAAGTTGAATACAAGAGACAAGCAAAGAAGCGACGGGTTGAATCAATATAAGTGACTGCATTATACAGGTATGTTACTAATATATGCTATACATATACGCAAAATGTGTAACTTAAATTTTCTTGGAAACTGTAGCCAATCGACTGTTTTTATGGTCATATTCGTTTTCAGCACCCCAAAATCCATAATAGGAAACATATTTTATCTCCGAAGCACAAACTTTTTCAAAATTTGTAGACCAGTGATATATTTGATGCACAATGATACACTGTACTTACTCTGTCTGCCACAGAGTTCAACTATCTCATCCCGTAGCTTATTGGATCACGTCTTAGCATTTAACTAATCAAAAGTTCAACATTCATGCTATAGGAGACGAGTGCTCAGAGTCACCCCAAACTCAAATTTATTTGACTGCATCGCCGGTCGCCAGGGCGACCTGAGAACGGTGTCCAGAAAATTCGGTCTTGGAAATTTTGGTTAGGTTAGGTTAGGTCAGGTTAGGTCAAAAAAAAAATTGCCCCGAACTAATAATGCCCTTGAAGCATTTCATTCCGCATTGAAATCATCAGTTACAAGCAGACTAAAATTTCACATTTGCAAGCGAGGAGACAAACCAAGTAAAAAGAAAAATATGAAACACTATCGCGCATCGAAACTCGCGCAAAAGTATGTTGAAAGTGATAAAATTGCCTTCTTAAAATCCGTTGCTCATACCTTAATTTCATTTTAACTTTTCTTTTCGAGTCTCAAGACCGAATCTTCCAAGACTGAATTTTCTGAGACCGAATCTTCTTTTTTATGTTTTACCCATTATTTAGGGTATCTTTTTTAGTTTTAAGTTTTAAACAACAAAACAATTCCTTTAATAAATCTCTTCAAATTCTCGTTTATGTTTTCATTATAGCTGGCAAATGGGATTTAAATATTTTTTACTAGCTGAGCTCATAGAGTTACTTCAATTTTTCGAGACCGAATATTCCTAGCAGCCCTGAGAGCACCCAACCCAGTTGTTTCCAGTAGTTTTTATAAAAATACCCCACAAAAAAGAAATTAAAATCCCCACCTTCAGTAGAGTTTTTCAATACAACAATTTCCTATTTTTTTAATGTGAATACCACATTATAAGGTAAATTAAAGTACATTGTAGGCTTTATTTCTATTTAAAAGTGTAAATTAATTTATTTTTTTGTCTTCAAACAGTCTCTCTCTCTCTCTCTCTCTCTCTCTCTATATCTCTCTCTATCTATATATATATATATATATATTATATATATATACAGGTGCTAGAAATATTCGGTCTCGGAAAATTCGGTCTTAGAAAATTGAAGTAAATCTATGAGCTCAGACAGCAAAAAATATTTAAATCACATTTGCCAGGTATAATGAAACCATAAACGAGAATTTGAAAAGATTTATTAAAGGAATTGTTTTGTTGTTTAAAACTTAAAACTAAAAAAGATACCCTAAATAATAGGTAAAACATAAAAAAGAAGATTCGGTCTTGGAAGATTCGGTCTTGAGACTCGAAAAGAAAAGTTAAAATGAAATTAAGGTATGAGCAACAGATTTTAAGAAGGCAATTTTATCACTTTCAACATACTTTTGCGCGAGTATTTCGATGCGCGATCATATTTTTTCTTTTTACTTGGTTTGTCTTCTCGTTGCAAATGTGAAATTTAGTCTGCTTGTTACCGATGATTTCGATGCGGAATGAAATGCTTCAAGGGCATTATTAGTTCGGGGCAATTTTTTTGACCTAACCTAACCTTACCGAAATTTCCAAGACCGAATTTTCTGGACTCCATATGTCCACGAGGGTAATTCAATAAGTATCCGCACTTTTTATTTTCACAATTTTATTTTCACATCTGATAGATTATAAACACATCACTTCTCAACATGGTCTCCCTGTTCCTCAATACACTTAGTCCAGCGATCTACAAGCTTCCTAATGCCATCACAAAAGAATGTTTTTGGCTGTGTGCGTAGCCAGTCATGCACCGCCTTCTTCAGGTCATCATCGCTTTGGAATCGCTGACCTCTCAAAGCGTCTTTTAGTGGTCCAAACAGGTAAAAATCCGAAGGTGTCAGGTCTGGACTATAGGCTGGATGGTCGAGAACTTCAAATTTAAATTCTTGAAGGCATTTTCTAGTCTGTGCAGCGGTATGAGGGCGTGCATTGTTGTGTAACAGAATAACACCTTCCGACAATCTCCCTCTCCGTTTTGTGCGAATTGCTTGCTTTAACTATTCCGAAGCATGTCAGAATACGATGCACTCGTTACTGTAGTTCCACGCTCTAGATGATGTTCAAGGATAGGGTCTCGTGTATCCCAAAACATTGTTAGTATAAAACAGTGTTAGCATAACTTTACCTGCTGACGGCTGCGCTTTGAACTTCCTTGCAAGCAACGGGAGATGTTGGATGCTTCCATTGCATGCTCTGTCGTTTGTTTTCTGGTTCGTAGTGATGGATCCAGGTTTCATCGAAAATCATGGCTCTGGCTTCTTCCTGCTTGTCACCACTGGTTGATGTTGACGGTCGTCCTGAGCGCTGAGCATCTGTCACACATGTCCGACCTTCCTTGAACATTTGAATCTGCTCGTACACACTTCGCCGTGGTAACGCATTATTCCCATATTCAGCACATAAACACGTGTGAATTTCAGCTCCTTTCACACCTTCTCCCCACAAAAACGAACCACGGATCTCTCTTCTTCCAGAGTACAAATTGAAAGCGGCACAGCCATGCTCACTACTCGTAAGATATGTGACAGCTACTAGTAGCCTAAATAAGCCTATAGATCTCAATTTGGCTCGTTATTACGAGTATATATCATATTATATATACTATATTATCACTAAAAAAAAAGTGCGGATACTTATTGAAGTACCTCGTGTGTGTGTGTGTGTATAATTATATATATATATATATATATATATATATATAATAATATATTATATATATATATACAGGGTGTTTCAGGAGGAAAGGTCAATACTTCGGGAGGTGATAGTATCGGTCATTGTGAGAAAAAAGTTCATATGAACATGTGTCTAATTCTGAATGGTTACGGAGATAGAGCTGTTTGAATCTACAAATACAAAAGCATTGTTAGTGGTAATCAAGAAGAGAAACCAATTACTGTTTCTAACATTTAATGTTTAAACATTGGCATTTTGAATGGTATCAGATACAGAAATGACATATTTGTTACAGTTTACAATACGTTTTCGAAAATCCCACCGTCAACCTCAATGCACTTTGCAACTCGTGTGCGAAGATCGCGTGTTGTTCGTCTGAGTTGATCTTGACGTTCCTTTATGCGGGCAGCAGCATCCAAAATGCGCGCGAGCAATTCGTCTCGTGTATCCACCTTTCTTTTGTAAACTTGATTTTCCATCCACCCCCACAAACAATAACACTGCCCAACAAAAAAAAACATTTTTTGCTGCTGATTTAATTCTAAGACCTGTTTCTGGATAATATTGATGTGCTGATTTCAAAAATCACCTTAGATTTTGTCCATCACATCAGGTTTTCGTGCAATGCAATATGCCTATTTTGGGTGATCCATGAAGGGCGCTTATCAAAATTGATGATTTTTGAGACCTGTTAACAGCTGTTTGGCTGTTAAAATTTTATCTGTGGAATACGCAAATCTGTGCATTAAATCTAAAGGTCATGTACAACATATTAAAATCTTGGGTATCTGTAATTCCCCCAGGTGTGAGCGTGACGTCATGATCTGAGAGATATTTCCCATTTTTTGCTTATTTAAACACTTAATCACTTTGTTGTCAATATTACAATTGTATATTAAAGTTCACTCCCTGGACAATTGTTTACTTTTCCATGCTGATTCTGAGTATGTAAAAACTTATTTTTTGAAAAGAAAAAAAATTGGGCATAACCCTGCCAAAATGCGATATCTCCAAAATATCCGTATTTGATTGCTCGAAAACCTGACGTGATAGGCAAAAACTAAGGTGATTTTTTAAATCAGCACACCAAAGTTACCTAAAAACAGGTGTTAGAATTAAATCAGCAAAATTGGTGTTGGGCAGTGTAATCTAACGGAGAGAGGTTTGGAGACCTTGGTGGCCATTGAATGGGACCACCGCGGCCGATCCATCGACCAGGGAAAGTTTGATTTAGGTATTGCATCACCAGACGGGTAGAATGTGGAGGAGCTCCGTCGTGCTGAAAGTACATACCAGCGCGTGTAGCCAAAGGAACATCCTCCAATAGTCCTGGCAATTCATTTTGCAGAAATTCTAGGTAACTTTGTCCTGTAAGACGATTCTCTAAAGTAACAGGGCCAATCAGCTGATCATCGATGATACCGCACCACACATTGGCAGAGAAGCGATGTTGAAAATTTGTTTCCACAGCGGCATTTGGTTTTTCGTCTGACCACCGATGAGAGTTACGAGTGTTGTTGATACCATCACGGGTGAAAGTAGCTTCATCGGTGAACAGTATTAATCGAAGCAATCGGCGATTGGCATTTACCCAATGACAAAATTCCAGTCGTATGGCAGCGTCTCCTGGTTGAAGGTGTTGTACACGCTGTCCATGATATGGATGCAAGTCTTTCTCACGTAATGTTCGCCATACTCTTGTGTGTGGTACACCGAGACGTGTAGAAATTCTTCGTGAGCTAGTAGTAGGACTGAAGAATGTTTTCCACTTCATCCACATCTTGTTGACCTTCACGTTCAGATGAAACATGAGCGCTGGGAAGTGTACCAATCTCACGCAGTGTGTTGAAAACCCTGGTAAACACACTTCGATCCGGAATTCTGCGGTTCGGAAACCGTCGACGGTATTCTGCAACAGCAGCTGTTGCACTTCCGTCGCAAAAACCGTAGACATACATCATATCTGCATATTCGGCATGTGTGAAGGTGTGTGGCATTCTTAACACTGCTTCAAACACCAAACAATGTCACTCACAACAGTCAGCTGTCGATTGGCGTATGTTACATGCTTACATTACAGCTTACATGGTTCAAGGTTATAGGGGAGGGAAGGGGGATGAAGAGCTGCGCGCGCATCAGATTCAAACAGCTCTATCTCCGTAACCATTCAGAATTAGACACATGTTCATATGAACTTTTTTCTCACAATGACCGATACTATCACCTCCCGAAGTATTGACCTTTCCTCCTGAAACACCCTGTATAGGCTACTCTCGTGGCCAATGTCGTAACACCGCTTCCCGAAGATCAGCGAAGTTAAGCGACATTGGGTCTTGGTAGTAGTTGGATGGGAGACCGTCCTCCGCGCCCAGATTTATGTAGCAACACGTGGTTCGGATCCCATGTAAAGCTGTAGGTCCTCTCCGTCATATGACCTTAGACCCCCCAAATATATATATATATATATATATATATTCCGAGTTCAATCATATATGATTGAAATCAGAATGGTCCCCTGAGATCTTTTATGTTGCACACAGACCATGCGTGGAACAAGGAACTCTTCTGGGGAAATTAAATCCACTATAGTTTGAATAAGTAATGGTACATGATAAATACTATAGTTTTTCTTTCTCATGATGTTAGCCCGACGTGGGCAACGGGTCATTTGCAACGAGGCCCCAAGATATAGCTTCCCTCACCAGCTATCTGCGAAGCAGAGAGGATCCAGCTTTGGGACAGGATTCAGGGTTTACAGCTCCACCTAGCCTCCTACATTCAGAACCTCAATATGCGCAAGAAACTCGTTGCCTTCACATCAGATTGAATACATGGAAGAAAAAGGGGTAACTACTGTATTTTCAGCCAAAAATCAAAACTTAAATCTCAACTGGCAAAATTGAGCGTCCACTTTTTAAAGCACATAACATGTCCGTTGCATGATGAGATTGAACTCGGAATGGCCCCCTGACCCCTTTTTCTTTGATGCATTCAATCTGATGTGAAGGCAACGAGTTTCTTGCGTATATTGGGGTTCTGAATGTAGGAGGCTAGGTGGAGCTGTAAACCCTAGATCCTGTCCCAAAGCTGGATCCTCTCTGCTTCGCAGATAGCTGGTGAGGGGAAACTATATTTTGGGGCCTCTTTGCGAGTGACCCGTTGCCTACGTCGGGCTAACATCATGAGAAAGAAAAACTATAGTATTTGTCATTTACCATTACTTATTCGAACTACAGTAGATTTAATTTTCCCAGAAGAGTTCCTTGTTTCATGCACGGTCTTTGTGTAACATATATACACTACCAGTCAAAAGTTTAAGTACACCCTGAAATATTCATAAATTTCAAATTTTGTTTAAAGTGTTTTATTTATTAACTAAGTTATCATGACACAAATTCATAAGTACAAACATGGGAACTTAAATAACAACATATCAGGACAATTTACCAAAAGCAAAGTCTAAATTTTAGATTCATCAAAATAGCCTCCTCTAACAGCAATTACAGCAGAACAAATTCGAGGCATGCGCTCAACAAGAGAAAGAAGATAGTCTGATGAAAGCTGCTGCTAGCACTCTTGTAAGAGTTCCCAGAGCTTCTGAGCACTGGATGGCTGCTTGGCTTTCACTCGTCGATCAAGTTCATCCCACACTAGCTCGATGGGGTTCAGGTCCGGGGACTGTGCTGGCCATTCCATAACTGTGAGCTGACGTTGCCGTTCTTTCTGCTTCAGGTAATTTTGACACAGCTTGGAAGTGTGTTTAGGATCGTTGTCTTGCTGCATTATGAACTGTTGGCCAACTAGTCGCAGTCCAGATGGGATGGCATGACGCTGTAGAATGCTGTGATAGCCACGTTAGTTCAGTATTCCAGTGATTTGTGGAGATCTCAAATTTGCTCCCCTGCAAAACATCCCCAGACCATCACACTTTCTCGACCATGCTTCACTGTTGGCACAACACACTGCTGTGTCATTCTTTCACCGGCTCTGCGCCGCACAAATACTCTGCATTTAGATCCAAAAACTTCGAACTTTGATTCGTCAGTCCAAAGGACAAGTTTCCACTGCTCAACAGTCCATTTTTGGTGTTTTTTAGCCCAGGCTAGCCTTTTCTTTTTGTTCTGGAGTCTCAGCATTGGTTTCTTTGCTGCAGTTCGTCCTTTTAATCCTGCCTCTCTTAGTCTTCTCTGAACAGTTCATGTTGAAACTGTTGTACTTCTGGAGTTGTTCAGCTGAGCTTTGATTTCAGGTGCTGTGAGGCGTCTGTTGCGCAGACTGGTGATTCGGATATACTTGTCCTCTGAGTCTGTTGTGGTTCTTGGTCACCCTGATCTTTTTCTGTCCTTATTTTGGCCAGTTTCTTCGTACCGTTTAATGGCACAAACAACCGCATTCACAGAAACTTTTAATTTTTTTGCAATTTGCCTCAGTGATTGGCCCTCATTTCTCAAAGTTACAATCGACTGTCTTTTTTCTGTTGTTAACTGAGCTTTGACACCCATTTTTGCTTTTGAAACACAGAAATATACCTTAAACTACACAGTTAGCTCCTCTGCAAGGATTTTATATGTAAAGACCTGCAGCGCATGTTAATAACTGAACACCTGTATTAACATACTCCTGAAGAAACATACTACCCCAGTAAAGACTTTTAAACTGTTTTTGGGCCTTTGTGCAGAGCTAATGGCATTAATTTTAGGTTGCATGCTAGACGTAAATTAACACATTTTGAAGGCTAATTTGAAGAAGCTTCTGTTACAACACACTGCATAGGGCAGATGCACTGAAACATACAATATGAAAGCCAGGTAAGCAAACTCATCTCTAGTACCTGTTAAGTTTACATTTGAAATTTATGTCATGAGCTAAGCAGCAAAACATTGGAAATTAGTAGGTGTACTTAAACTTTTGACTGGTAGTGTATATACAGGGTGGGCCCAAAAAAAACTATTACCTTGATTTTGAACAATATAATTTTATCTCTATCAAATGTTGTTTGTACAATCAATATACGTGTCCTGTATAGAATTTCATGGTCTATCTCGTGGTGAAGTTGGATTTTTGCTGATTATAACCATTATTTTGTAATTCACTGTTTCTATACAATTACCTAATCGAGTCAAAGATTATGCGGAATGTGTCCTCCATTATCAATGCACGCTTGCAACCTTGCTCGCCATTGATCTATTGCAGCATTTATGAATCGTTGTGATATCTTTCTGTAATACTTCCCTTCGGATCTTCGACGGAATTGATCTCCTTTCCTTTATAAACCAATTCTTGTAGAGTACCCCCAGAGAGCGTAATCGCATGGGTTTAGATCTGGGCTATTCGGCGGCCAGAATTCTGGTTCAATATGATCCGAATAATTTCGGTTGAGATACTCCCGAGTTGTGCGAGCTGTATGGCTTGTGGCACCATCTTGCTGGATCACAAAGTTGTTTCTTCACTTCTCCCTTATCGACGGCAGTACCGCATCAAGGATTTTTTCTTGATAATAAGCAGCAGTGATTTTGGCATTTTGATCAACAAGAACATTCTCATACTTCCCTAACTTTGAAATAAAGCAATCTAGGTATTTTAGCCGCCGGACTTTTCGCCGCAAGGACTTTTCGCCGCAAGGACTTTTCGCCGCAAAATATATAATTTGTATAGATATATAAATATAAGCCTACCAAATTTTCTGAACACTCTAATACGTCGGGTTTGGATGACTTGGAAATTTTCATTTATTCATTCTCTTAAATAAGTGATTTCATGTACTTTAAAGGTTTTGAACCCTTAGGTTTTTAAAAACCATTTTTGATGGTTTAAAGTGATACTGCACATGCAATAACAGATACTGTCAAAGTTTTATAAAATCGTATTGGAAGTGTGAAATAAAAAACTGCAAGGCAAGAGTGCATACAATTTTAGAAAGTGACGCTAAAATAGTAATTTGCAAAACATTTGGTGAGCATAGTCATTCTGCAAACCCATCAAAGCCTAAAGTGTACGCCACAATAGCAAGTATGAAAACGACTGCTACTAACTCCCAATTATCTGCAAGATCACTAATTGCCGATGCTTCTGCAAGCCTAGATGATGCAGGTTGTTATCTAATGCCATCAATTGCAACTTCATCAAGAAATATTAGAAAATGGAGGCAAAAGAATATGGATATGTTGCAAAAGTACATAATTTAATAGAACGTAAACTACGCTAGGATCTTTAGGAGACATTTTTTAAATGAATCCATCAAATAAAACGTTAAAACTAACGAAAATATTACGACTTAACCTAACCAATCGTCAACTTATTTTTTATTTTTTAAAAATTCTTTTGCGGCGGCGAAAATTCCTTGCGGTTAAAATTTCCTTGCGGTTAAAATTTCCTTGCGGTGAAAGTTCCGAACGCGGAAATCAAGATGGAAACCGTGACTTTTTGAGAAAAATGCGGACGTTCCCTGCAAAGTCAATCTAGACTGATAGATTTTTTTGTCCTGTTTTTGTCCTGTCTTCGCTGAACCATATTTTCGACACTTCTCTGTCTGGAAATCGATCTAACAGAGCACGACATTTTTCAACTCTTGCTTGCTTATTTGATGCAGAGAGCTTATGAACTTCGACTCTTTTTAAAACATTTAAGACCCAGATCATCTTTTACTATACGACGAACAATAGAGCGAGAAATAACAGTAGTTTTTTAAATTTCTCTAACGGACTTGTGGGTGTTGGGCCGTTCTTCTTGACTGCATATCATGGATGAAACCGCGTCAATATTTTGGCTTGATATTCTTGGCCTTCCACAGCCTTCTTTTCGTTTGATCGACCCTGTGATATCGATTTTCTTTGAGATATTGAAGTTCAGGTATCGTCCATCATTTATTTGGAAACTCTCTTCATTCGTTTTGCACCCCAGTGTTTTTCCTTACACAGGTTAAATATCAATGCTTCATCTCCCAAAGAGTATTTCATTATGTTATAACTTGTTCACCAACTATAGCAGAATGATGGTCTGAAATGAAAAAGGAAATAAATTAATTATTTTGTGTAAAAATTAGGAAAATTAATTACACTGGTCAACAAAGATTTTTCATCAGAGTAAAATTTGTGGTGGCTGGATAGCATTTTTCACGGTGATTCCAAAACTGCATTCAGATTTTTTCTAGCACGTATAGTTTTCAAGATGAAGGCATATATATAACTCCACAGATTTAACCATTTTAAATAGGCAAAATACTAATATTTCAACATTTGATTGTGTTTATTTTATTGTGTTTTTTTTAGTTTATTCATCTTATTTATTTCAATTATCTTAATTATACATCTTATGTATTTCAGGTGTGAGCTTTTACGTCTAGCAGCATTGTGATTCAGGCAACAACGCCGTGCTTTGTGTGTCAAAAGATCAATCAAGTTGGTGTACATTTTTTTTGAATTTATAGTTTGCTCAGGTCAGTCAACATGCCTCGACAATGTAAGAATGACCCCAACAAGTTCTGTTTCGTATGCGGCCAGTTGACAACTAAAACACAGCGACGAAGTATTACAACCGACATTAAGAAAATATACAAGCTATACTTTGGTTGCCATCTAGGTGACCAAGATAAACCATGGGCGCCACATCAAATCTGTTCTGGCTGTTCAAATGGATTACGTGATTGGATTAACAAAAAGAAAGCTTCAATGCCATTTGCCATACCCATGATATGGAGGGAGCCGAGAGATCATCATGAAGACTGTTATTTTTGTAGTGTGAACTTAATGGGGTTTTCTGCCAAGAACAAACACCAGATTGTATATCCAAACTTGGATTCAGCACGTAGACCAGTAAAACATGATGAAACATTGCCCATTCCAATTCCCCCAAGTGATAGGCTAGATTCTATCATAGATGACATGGAAAGTGATGAAGGTGCAACTGACGTTTCCGGACCATCTACAGAACCAGAGTACACTTTTGAAGGTAGACATTTAGAGCCTAAAAAGTTAACCCAAGGACAGTTGAATGATCTTGTTAGAGACTTATCGCTGTCTAAAGAGAAATCAGAGCTTCTCGCCTCAAGACTAAAGGAGAACAATTTACTTGAGAACAATGTTCGTATTAGTTACTACCGAAAGCGGAATTTTGAATTAACAGCATTCTTTTCAGTAGATGGTCCTCTCTGTTATTGCCATGACATCAATGGACTATTTACAGCCATATCTCAGACGTATGTGGCATCTGAGTGGCGCCTCTTTATTGATTCGTCGCAGAGAAGCCTGAAAGCAGTTCTTTTGCATAATGGTAATATAATGCCATCCATCCCCATTGCCCATTCCGTCCATCTAAAAGAGACATATGACAATATGGATATACTACTAAAGGCAATCAAATACGACAGTCATCAATGGAATGTTTGTGGAGATCTAAAAGTTATAGGAATGCTTATGGGTATGCAGTCCGGATTCACAAAATTTTGTTGTTTCCTTTGCCTGTGGGACAGTCGCGCCACTATAGAACATTACACCAAAAGTGACTGGCCACTTAGGTATACATATGTCCCAGGGATAAGCAATGTCCAGTCTGTCCCTTTAGTGGATCCCCAAAAGATCTATCTGCCACCTCTTCACATTAAACTTGGTTTAATGAAGAATTTTGTTAAAGCAATGGGTAAAGTCAATTCTGAAGGGTTCCAATACCTTTCAAGGAAATTTCCGAAGGTTACTGCAGCAAAATTGAAGGAAGGGATTTTTGTTGGGCCACAAATAAGGGAGGTTTTGAATGACACTGAATTTGAAAAAGTCCTAAGTCCGCTGGAATTGAAGGCTTGGCTGGCGTTCAAATGGATATGTGAAAACTTTCTTGGAAGCAACAAGTCACCTGCCTATAAGGATGGAGTCAAGAACCTCCTTGCTGCCTTCAAAGAAATGGAGTGTCGAATGTCGTTAAAAATTCACTTCCTGCATTCCCACTTAGATTTCTTTCTGAAAACCTTGGTGCAGTGAGTGACGAGCAAGGAGAGCGCTTCCATCAAGATATTCAGATGATGGAGAAGCGCTACCAAGGATATTGGAATGAAAGCATGATGGCGGACCATTGTTGGATGCTGTATCGTGACAATCCAGGCCAAATTTACAAAAGGAAATCACACTCACAGCGCTTTTAATAAAATAATGTATATATACTTTATTTATAAGTACATTAAATAAGGTATATGATGTATTTGTTGTTTAGCATTCCTAAGTGTGATCTATACATCCATAAATTTTCTTATAGCAATATCAAAAACTTAAAAATATCAAAACCAGTGTATCTATATAACTATACGTGCTAGAAAAAAGATAAAACCAGATTCGGAATCAGCGCGAAATATGCATTAAGAAAAGTGTGATCATGTTTGTGATGAGGAAAAAAAGTTTCATTTTGTTGGCCAGTGTTATTTATGGAGAAACTGACTATCATTTGAAAGTATCAGTTGCTGACTTTGACCGCCTTTCAATTGAGCATCATATTCTGATACCTCCCTCCGCTTGTGAGCCTGTACCTCTACTCCTGGGCCGTTGAATCTACATTCAAAGCCAGCGTTTGAAAGAGTAAAAGTATGGGTACAAAATACGGCTCAGCAGTAAGATCAATATACAGGGTGAGCCACAATATTTTTTCAAAAGTTGGGTAATAGTTTGTTTGGCCCACCCGGTGTGTGTATATATATATATATATCAGGTCATCCCATAAGTAATGTCGTTTTTTAGATCGGAATTTGAAGGACAAAAAAACTCTACTGAAACTTTTTAATCCAGTATATATTTTCCATCGGAATCAATGACACTCTGCCAACGTCCTACAAGCTTTTCAATGCCATGTTTATAAAATTCAGGCGGTTTTGAGGCAAAAAACGTACAAAGACTGGTGTGTAGGTCATCTAAAGAAGTATACTGTTTCTCGTCAACATAGATTTGCAGACTCCTGAAGAGATGATAATCTGAAGGCGCTAGGTCTGGAGAATATGGATGATGTGGAAGTATTTCCCATCCAAGCTCCTCAATTTTTGCAGAAGTGATCCGAGCGGTATGAGGACGTGCGTTGTCGTGGCGGAACACGATTCCTTTCCCATTAACCAAAGAAGGTCTCTTCTTTTAGTGCAGTGTTCAATCGATCCAGTTGTTGACAGTAGACTTGAGCGGTGATTGTTTGATTGTGTGGTAAGGTTTCAAAGTGTATTACACCACCTTTATCCCACCAAACACTAAGCAACACCTTCCGAGGGTGAAGGTTTGGTTTTGGCTGTGGTGTCGCTGGTTCTCCGGCACAAACCCACTATATATATATATATATATATATATATATATATATATATATATATATATATATATATATATATATAGGGTGAACCAAATGTAGGTGGACAGTAAATGATAACGTTTATTTTGAGAATACATATTTAATTTTTTTGTATACTATAATACAAAATAAAATTTAAATAAATTTAGTTATAATATTTAATATAATATAACACAAACACCATAGTTATAATGAACACCATAGTTATAATATAATATAACAAACCGTATTCAACCTACTGTCCACCTACTTTTGGTTCACCGTGTATATATATAATATATATATATATATATGTGTGTGTGTGTGTGTGTGTGTATATATGTGTGTATATATGTATGTGTGTGTGTGTGTGTGTATGTATATGTATGTATATACCGTATTTCTCGGCGTATAACGCGCACTTTTTTTTCCCCCAAAATACTCCAAAAATCGCCCTGCGTTAAAATTAACTCGTTAAAATTGTACATGTGAAGTGAGGTAGGAGGTATATTGTTTCCTAAATTTTTATTTTCCTAAATTTTCTCTTCAAAATTAGGGTGCGCGTTATACGCCAGGAAATACGGTATATGTATGTATATGCATGTATGTATGTGTGTGTGTATATATGTGTATTATGTATGTATGTATATATATGTGTGTGTGTATATATGTGTATGTATGTATGTATATATGTGTGTGTATATTTATATATATGTATGTATATGTATATATACAGGGTGAGTCAAAAGTCTCCATACAGAAGCAAAAATGGTCACTTTATTATGCAATCACTTGTAAGTCACAAAATATGCTCTATATGGGCACCATTACACTGAATGCACATACGGATGCGTTCCCCCCAGTCATGGCAAATGCGCGTTAACAAAAAAATAAAAAATAATCATTTATTTATCATGACCATTTTGCCTATGTATGGACAGTTTTGACTCACCCTGTATATAATTTTTTAAGGTAGTAAAATTAAGGCTTTTGTGGTTCGGAACCCACCTAAAATTGTAGGTCCCCTCCGCCACCACGGACGACATGCGCAATACACAATTATCAGGTCATTCCATAAGTAATGTTTTTTAGATCGGAATTTGAAGGACAAAAAAACTCAACTGAAACTTTTTAATCTAGTATATATTTTCCATCGGAATCAATGACACTCTGCCAACGTCCTACAAGCTTTCCAATGCCATGTTTATAAAATTCAGGCGGTTTTGAGGCAAAAAACGTACAAAGACTGGTGTGTAGGTCATCTAAAGAAGTATACTGTTTCTCGTCAAGATAGTTTTGCAGACTCCTGAAGAGATGATAATCTGAAGGTGCAAGGTCTGGAGGATGTGGAAGTTTTTCCCACCCAAGCTCCTCAATTTTTGCAGAAGTGATCCGAGCGGTATGAGGACGTGCGTTGTCGTGGTGGAACAAGATTCCTTTCCCATTAACCAAAGAAGGTCTCTCTTCTTTTAGTGCAGTGTTCAGTCGATCCAGTTGTTGACAGTAGACTTGAGCGGTGATTGTTTGGTTGTGTGGTAAGGTTTCAAAGTGTATTACACCACCTTTATCCCACCAAACACTAAGCAACACCTTCCGAGGGTGAAGATTTGGTTTTGGCTGTGGTGTCGCTGGTTCTCCGGCACAAACCCACTGTCGACGGCGCTTAACATTCTGGTACAGTATTCACTTTTCATCACCAGTCACTAAACGGTGCAAAAACGGATCTTGGAGTTCACGGGAATGAAGAACTGTGCTAATGTTTACCCGCACCCTCAGATTGTCGACCGACCATTCAAGTGGCACCCATTTTCCTAACTTAGGCACTTTCCCGAGTTGTTGCAAATGTCGATGGATGGTGGACGGGGATGAATTGAGTTTCTGGGCCAATTCTTCGATAGTTGTTGAACAGTCTTCTTCAAGTGCGGCTAACAGCAGGTCATCATCAAACTCAGCAGGGCGTCCAGAGCGTGCTGCATCTGTCAAACAGCAGTCACCATTCCTAAACTTTTGAAACCATCTTTGACATTTCCTCACATGCAGAATATCGTTGCCATAAACGTCCTGAATGTTTCGCGTTGCTTCAGTAGCACTATTCCCTTTTTTGAACTCGTAAAGCATTATATGCCTGATATGCTCTTCTGATACCGCCATGTTTATGAGGGGTTCACATAAAGCAAAACACACGTCTTCACTGGCCAAGGTCTGTAAAGTATGTAACGAAACACGATAGATCTCCTCTTAGATATAACCTTCGGAAAATTTATGCTTAAACCGAGTAGCACTAGTTTAAACTTAATCTATCATAAAAAACATTACTTATGGGATGACCTGATATATATACCCCGCCTGTGGCCACCTTGTGGTGGGTGGGCTCCCGTGTTGACCCAGTGAGCTACGTCGGCGGGGGCTTAGCCCCCGGAAGGGTCAACCATGCCGGACAGGCTACTGGGGTGACAGGGCTAAGAGCCACTAAATTCTTTGGCTCCCAGTACGGGTCTCCACTGCTATCCTCTGGAGGTGACGCCCTTAGGGCGTAACTGTGTTGGATGGTTGGGTGTCCGGGCCAGTGGGATTGAGGGGCTAGGGTCTTTGCGTCGTTTGGGGGCAAACGTTCGCATCACGGGACCCCATTTTTAAACCGACGGTGTGTCCCAATGGGGACGATGTACCTCGCCCCCTGCGATTTGCACTTGGCCTCCTTTTCTCACCGGTATGCAGTTTCTCGCGTCCCCTGGGTCCGTGTTCTACAACATTAATAACATGGAAACTGGAAGACCACGTCTTGAGGAGGTCGCCCCTCCTCCAGCAGCGGAACACTTGCACTCTCCTCTTCCGTTACCGACCCCAGCCTGTACCTTGAACATGCCCTTGGACATACACTCTCTGGAGCAGGGGTCTCATGTCCCCTGCGTTCCCCCCACAATCGACGCCCATGCCAGCGCCTACTTCTTGCCTTCAATACCTTAGTCCTTCCCGACCGTATTGTATGGGGTATGGGAGACAGCACGTCATGCGAGTTCACTGTCCGCCCATACATCCCAGACCCGACCCGTTGCTTTAAATGCAACAAGTTCGGACACGTCAGTTCAGTTTGCCGACAACCGCACCAACTGTGTGTTGGTTGCGGAGAAATCGCTCACCCAGACAAGTGCCCCAACACAGCCAAATGCTCCAATTACGAAGGCGCACACCCCTCTTCATCCCGCGAATGCCTTTTCTTCAAGTTCGAGGGGGAGGTCCGAGGCCCACAGGTAGCGGACTTCCTTAGCTTCTGAGAGGCGCGAGACAGGGTGCGGGGTCGGGAGGTGAGGCCCGGGGTATCTTACGCCGCTGCCCTCGTTTCTGTCCACTCAGCACGCCGCCCTGGTCTGCCGCTCAAACCCCCCTCAACCACTGCTCCCCATCCCTCCCAAAGGGAGTCCTCGCTGGACCCGACGACCTCCTGTTCCCCCACCAACCCTCCTCTTCACGCACCTCACCTGCCACAGATTCCCCAGGAATCTGGAACTAGGACACCCAGGCCCCGTCCATCTCGAACCCTGCCCTCCCAGCACTCTCTGCACACACCCGAACCTAACACCCGGGGTAAGCCGACGAGGCGGAGACTCCGGGGCGAGTCGCCAAACCCACCGGCCTTTCAACAGGCCTCTCCCTCTTCCCCCATATCTACAAAGACGGTTCGGACCCTCACACCCCCGACCTTGTCTGCGAGGACCATATCACCTCAGCGCAGAAGTCCCTCCAATCTACACCCACAATCTACCCATCCAATCTACCCCAATCTGGACAATATCCTGTCCCCTGAGGATCCAGTGGATGCGGCTCTGGCGCACCTACATGGTGTGGCCAAGGGGAGCTCGGCCGCGCCCATGAGTCTTATGGATCTGCCCTTGCCTCCTGGTGCCATTTTTTCCACTCCTCCACGAGAACACACTGGTTTATCTCCTTCCACCCCGACAGTACTTGCTCCCCCAACACCCCCGGCCCCCTCCCTATTAGCCACCCTGAGCACGTCCTCCTTCCCACCTGCCCGATCCTTCTGGTACCCCCTATCGCCACCCAGTGTCTGCCGTGAGACCCCCAGACAGGCTGGTAGGTGCCACTTTGGAAAATAAAGCGCCCCCTCCTGGCTCGAACACAGAAGCCCACCAAGAAACTCCTCACCCTCTGACCCCACGACGTTCTCCTAGCTGCCGTGATCCACGCCTCCGGTCTCTCTCGGCCGACCTCGACCCCGCAATCTCCGCTGAGGTCGACCGGCCGACCGATTCCTTCTCTGGTGAACGGTAGATAGCCAGCCATGCTCCTGATACATCCTTCGCATTCGCGAACCCCAGATCTCCCTTCACACCGCAACCCCCTACGCCTTTACCCATCCCCCATCATCGAATAATGGACCCCCCAAAAACTACAATAGTACATTGGAACTGCAGAGGAATATTCGCAAACTACGAAGGTCTTAATTCTTTGACTGCCACTTCCCGTCCGGTGTGTCTGTCTCCAGGAGCTAATCCTGGGGACCAGGCGCATGTCCTGCCCTACTGGATATTCCTACATCACCACCCCTTCTCCTACCTGCACTCGAAGGGGGGCTGCCATTCTCGTACACCACGCAGTCCCCTTCCACAATCTCTATCCGATCCCCGTTACAGGTGACTGCTACCCGGCTTTCCCTGGATAGAAAGTACACCGTCTGTTTAATATACCTCTCCCCCCACACTCAAGTCTCCCGCGATGACCTGGTGGAGGTGGTAAAATAACTCCCCAGGCCCTTTCTAGTATTGGGTGATTTCAATAGTCGCCACCCCTTGTGGGGACACACACACTCCACCTATATGGCCCGACCCTGATTACTATCATGACCGAGCTCTCCTTCGAGTGCCTCAATTATGGCTCGCCTACATTCTACCATGCCACCACCTGCACTCCACCCTGTATAGACCTGTCATCCGTCTCGACCGATGCCCTCCTAGATTTCACATGGCAAGTCCTCCAAGAGGATTATGGAAATGACCATTTCCCTGTTCAACTCACGCTCAGTTGGCCCGACCAGGCAGTACGGGTACGAAAAATGGATTACTACCAAAGTGAATTGGTCCCGGTTCCACGACGATACATCTACAACCCTTACGACTACCCACTACCCATCCTCCGACGAGTGCATCGCATACATCGAATCAGTCATTGTAGCGGTTGCGTGCACTAACATTCCACGGTCCTCCTCCTACCCCGCACCCGACGGGTACCTTGGTGGACCCCAGAGTGCACGGAGGCCATACGCGCCAAGAAGAAAGCTACTAGACGCTTCTACCGTACGCGATTCCCCATCTATCGCACGGAGATGCAGCGGGCCAGGGCCATCGCCCGCCGTACGATGAAGAAAGCGCGCCGAGCTTTTTAGCGTGCCTTTTTGCCCGCGTCACCACCACCACACCTTCGGCTACCATCTGGAAGAAGGTACGGGGTGTTGAGAGGCGACATGTCCCCTCCCGCCCCCCGGTCCTCTGGATTAATGACGGACTCTGTACGAGCTCAAATCGATGACAAACCACCTAGCTTCTACCTTCGCCGCCGTTTCTTCCTCTGCGGACAGTTTCCTCGTACCCGCCCCTAACAGTAGCTCCTCTTCACCGTCCCAAGACAGCACCTATAATCGGTTGTTCACCATGTGTGAACTACAGGCGGCACTAGCCTCAGGACGATCCTCTTGCCCCGGCCCGGATGGTATCCCGTACAGCATGATCCAGCACATCCACCCTACCTTACAAATTTTCTTACTAGACCTGTATAACCGCATATCGATAGAGGGCACCTTCCCCTCCCGGTGGAGGGAGGCCCATGTAATCCCCATCCCCAAACCTAGTAAAGATTCCCTCGATCCCACAAACTACAGACCAATCGCTCTAACGTGTTGTGCCTACAAAATTTTTAGAAAAAATGGTCGCTACGCAACTATCCTTCCTCCTCGAAAATAACGATTCCTTCCCGGCTACCCAGTCCGGTTTCAGGCAATTCCGCTCTACTACTGATCCCCTCCTGCTCCTCAGCCGAGACATACAGATAGCCTTCGACAGTGGACAGTGTGTCCTATCAACTTTTTTTTTACATACAGAAGGCCTACGACACCACCCGTCGGAAAATAAAACTCAGTCAGCTCCAAAATCTGGGTCTCGTCGGAGCCCTGCCGACCTTCATCAGGGGCTTCCTCTCCTCCCGAACCTTTAAAGTTCGGGTGGGCCCAGTCCTCTCAGACACCTTCGTGCAGGAGGACGGGGTACCACAGGGAAGCATCCTCAGTGTTCTATGCTTTTCCATAGTAATGAACACAGTCTCAAAATGCCTTCCACCCACCATCCGTTCTTCCATCTACGCGGATGACCTCGCCTCTACACCCCCAAGACCAAGTGTATGCTCTTCAGCAGAAGAAGACCCGCAACCCTTCCCGTCCCCTCTGTCACGTTATACGGCGATCCTCTTGAGATTGTACCCTCTACGCGATTTCTGCGCATGATTCTGGACCGACAGCTCAACTGGGTTCCCCATCTCAAACACCTGAAGCAATCCCTCCAACGTCCCCTCGCTCTCCTAGATCACCTCTCCCACACCACATGGGGCGTAGACCGACGCTCCCTACTTCACATTTACACTTCCATGGTCCAATCGAAGCTGGACTATGGCAGTGTCGTTTACGGCTCAGCCTCCAACACCTGCCTCCGTATCTTGGACCCGGTACTGAATAGGGGCCTCCGCCTCGCCACCGGTGCCTTCCGCTCATCCCCAGCTTCCAGCCTCCAAGCGGAATGCAATTACCTCCCTTTCGCCCTCTGACGGGGTTTGCTCCTCATGAGGACATACCTTCGTGCGCAGAGACGACCTTCTTCACTTCTATGCGCGGCGATTTCTGACCTCTCAACCCAAGGACGAAGCTGGCACTTCAGTGAAGCGGTCCGCTCTTCCCTGGACCTTTCCAACATGCCCGCCCCCTCAGTTATCCCCATCTCATACAATATCCACCCTCCCTGGCTCCTCACCCCTTTCAAGTTTTGCAGGGACCTGTGTGCCCTACCAAAGACTACCACGATCGCTACTGTATACATGTCACTCTTCCGAGAACACGCAACCCAACACCCATTTATACAGATGGTTCCCGCTCGGAGACTGGTACGGCCGCCGGAGCGGTGATACGAGCCAGCCGCTTTCTCGAGACGTCAGCCTGCTCCGCGAGGCCTCGGTTTTCTCAGCAGAACTCTTCGCGATTATGGAGGCCCTCGACATCGTGCGCACCCACCCTGCCAGCTCCTTTGTCATTTATTTAGTTTTCCAAAGCGCACTTCTCTCCCTATAGAGATTTAACCCCCCCTCACCCGCTCGTTTGTACCATCCAGCAAACCTTCCACTTTTTAACAACCTTCCGACACAAGACAATCGCCTTCTGCTGGGTCCCGGCACATGTCGGCATCCAGGGTAACGAAGAGGCGGACCGCATGGCAAAGACGGCCTGCTTACTGCCGGCCTCCCCCCGGCCCCTCCCTTTCTCCGATTTCTTCCCGACTTTCCGCTCCCACTTCCGTTCCATCTGGCAACGGAATGAGACCAGGCGACATACAACAAACTCCATAAGATCACACCGCAATTACGATACTGGGCCTCCTCATTCCACCGGTCCCGCCATAAAGAAGTGATTTTAGCCCGTCTCCGCCTAGGACACACACATTACACATGGTTACCTTATGGCTAAATCGTCATCCCTACTCTGCCCTACCTGCCATACCCCAATGACTGTCGTATATCTCCTGGTCGAATGCCCAAACCTGTCCGCTCTTCGTCGCAGGTGTTTTCCTCTCTTGTCCAGAATTTCCATACCCGAGCGTATACAATCCATATTCGCCGAAGGCCTCCACTTTTCAGCGGAAGCGATTTTCCTTTTTCTCACTCATTCCCATCTGCTTCATCGTATCTAAGTCCATACCCCTCCTACCGCCTTTCCAGGAACTGAACCTTACTCACTCCCCTAGTCGACCATCCCCAACTCAGTGACACCACCCACCCACTGTCTCGCCGAGATATGTACCACTTTCCCTAGTTACGAATCGGCGTTAAATTAAAGAAGGAAAAAAAAAAGGACTCAGGAACTGAGTGGCTTCGCGCTGTACATTCATCCCATGCTTGATCATGGCAGCTGAAGCAGCCTTCTCATAGAAGAGTGGCAAGTGTTGTGTGAGAGCGGGTTGTGAGTCGTCAGAGATGTGGTCTTGATGACTGGCATGGTAGGCTGACCCAGGCCACAGCATCTTCCTTGGTTATTATAACATTCTACAACAGTAATTGAGTTCTCAGAGCCAATATCTTTATTTCCAACCGAAAAACTGATTTTTTCATGGTTTTCGTCCATCCAGTTTTGAAAAATGGCTGAAACAGGCTCCAGCAAGCTCAGATTACTTGGTTCCAATAAAAATATCAACATTTATACCACAGAGATTGTCAGGAAAAAATAGTGCTTTTGTCCGGCATGTCCCCATATTGTCAAATTGTGGTCTTAAGCTGCCTAACTATAGGTCCATACTACTCCTACCGCCTATCCAGCAAACGAACCTTACTCACCCCCCAAGTCTACCATCCCCAACCCACTGACACCACCCACCCACTGTCTCGCCAAGATATGTACCACTCTCCCTAGGTACGAATCGGCGGTAAAATAAAGGAAAGGGAAAAAAAATATATATATATATATATATATATATATACATATATATATATATATATATATATATGTCGGGTGGCCCAAAAACAACGCCTCGAGATTTGAATATCAATAACTTCAAAAATATGCAGTTTACACTTCCAAATTTACATAACTCTTACCTCAATCTATTGATAAGCCACCATAAAAATTTCAGACCTCTACATAAAATACTTTTTCCACAGCTAAGGGAACAATGAAGTATGGTGAAAAAAACGAATATCATAAATCCTAAATGTGTATAGCTGTACCTGGCAACTATTCTAAGACTTGTAGTAGTTTCCTTAGCCTATGGATAATCTGTCAGTCTCTGAAAAACGTCAGGTGATATAGGCTACCCCATCTTAAATACTGTTTTTTAAAACTTGCCCTTCAAATTATGGTTCTAATTAACAGTGAAAAAGCGGTGATTGAAAAGTGTTTCCTGGAAAAAAGTTAGACTGGGGCAAGAATTTTGAGGGAATTTCCAGGAATAACTTGTAATGTTACGTCTCTGAATAGAATAATTAAAAAACTTAAAGCAACCGGTTCGATGGCACGGAAGCGTGGAAGTGGTCAGCCTAAAACAGTATGGAAAACTGATGAGTGGGTAGTTGGGAGGTAACGAAAATGGTTCACTGAGTAGGTAGGTAGTTAATCTAACAATTATTAAATTCCTTTTATGTCAATAACTGGGTGGATGAAACCAATTGGTTGCTCACCAGAGTTATTCTCCACACTAGTATTTATATACTGTGTGACAAGAGCGTGCTCGGTAATAGATATACATTACCGATCAACCAACCAAAAAAAAGACGAAGGAGACGCTGGTGGAAAAAGCCCCGCGAAAAGGAGAACAAGAGAGAACGAAAACGAGGAACGGGGCGAGAAGACGGAACGGAGGGAGGGAGAAGGAAAACAACGGAAAAAGATCCCCACCAGCAAGTACGCTCTTAACAATTAAACAAGACGGGAAAAGGGACTCTCTAATAACTAGCAGTAAGTGACTAATTGTGTTTTTAGCCCAGTTAGATCTTCTAACTTCTAACTTAGAAGTAAACGCATTAAATTAAGCTGGGTCAGACAAATTAGGCCTACATTGTGGTCTAAGACCTAGCATCAACTCATAGCTTAACAAAGGTGAAGGTAGATTGCTATATTGCCTAATTTGGTGAGGAATCCTACTGTGGACCTCAATTTATCTGCCCGCTCTGGACCATTTCCGGAATCTCTAGGCTGACCCCTACAGGGCTAGACTTAATCTACTCTATAGTTAGACTGGAGATATAAGGGGTGGGTTAATTGTGGACCAATTCATACAGAGCATTTTTCACAACAGTTTACACTCAAGACAATATAGGAATGATCGAAATGATGAGCCTATCTCGAGAGGATCGACCTGGGTCACACTGCTTTCAGAGGAAAATTGCAAGAAATTTAGGTATCAGTCGAAGTTCCATACAAAGAATACAAAGAACGGTAGGACTTAAAGCATTTAAAAGGATCTGTGTTTCAAGACGTGACAGCAATGTAAGAGCTAAAAGAAAAATTCGTTGTAGAAAATTGCTTGATATATTTTCGTCCAATGATGTTAAAAAAAATAGTTTTTACGGATTAAAAAGATTTCACCATCGAGATTGCTCGAAACTCCGGAACGATGTTGTTTATGATCGGCGTAAGAAAGACATTCCTCCATCGAGACTTTACCACCAGACAAGTCAGTTTTCCAAAAAAATCATGGTATTAGCAGAAGTGTATCGTGGAATGGAAAGACGAAAATTCATTTCATTTCAGAAAATAAAAAAATCAATTCAGAAACCTATGTAAATCTCTTAGAGGAGAATCTTTTGCTTGATTGTCGGCGTCTGTATTATGGAAACTATTTCATACTCCAACAAGATGGTGCTACAGTTCATACTAGCAAGTTCACACAGGATTATCTACAATAGAATGTAGTCAACTTCATTGGAAAAAACGACTGGCCCCCGCAATCACCTGATTGCAATCCCATGGATTATTGCATATGGAACACTCATGCAGAGAAGATTTATGAAGGCCAAACAGAAAAGTTTACAGAAATGAAATTAAAGAAAAAAATACTCGAATGTTGGGACAAAATAACTATAAAAAATCAGAAAATGTATCATGTCGTAGAAGAAAAGGTTAAGATTAGTTTGTAAGCAGGACGGCGGACATATTGATCATATTTGTTGATAAGATGTGAATAGTAAAATTTTTTCAGTTTATGATATTCGTTTTTTTAACCATACCTCATTGTTCCCTCAGCTGTGGAAAAAGTATTTTATCTAGAGGTCTGAAATTTTTATGATGGCTTATCAATAGATTGAGGTAAAAGTTATGTAAATTTTTGAAGTTTGAACTGCATATTTTTTAAGTTATTGATGTTAAATCTCAAGGCGTTTTTTTGGGGGGCTACCATATATATATATATATATATATATATGCTGATGGCTCTCACAAACGAGTTTATGCTGACACAGGAGATAACGGAAAATATCAGAAAAAATAACTGCCTACATCTGGTATTCACGAATAACACGAACTTGATTGTTGATATAAAAATAACCTCAACTATTATCTCAGACCACAACATAATTGCGTTATCAACACATATAGCGATAACATTAAAAGACAATATCCATACGGAAGGAAGAAGCAAATTTGGTGCTTTTAACTTAAACTCCAAATTGGGAAGAAATCAGATCATACATGGCCCAAATAGAGTGGAGAACAGTCTTAGAGAATAAAACAACGGAGTTACAAGGAGTTACAAGGAAAAGAAGTACCTCAAAAGGCCTTGCGGCCCATACCGAGGAGGTACCAATGGCAACGGGTGCCAGGGAAAATTTTGTCTTTCAAACTATGCTAGCAGTAGTAGAAAACTGGATAGAAAAGTAGAAGGCTCTCTCCCCACCCTCCGCTCCCTCCCTGCCAGAGGCAGGTACGGAAAAAGGTTGAAGAAAATACCTTGACCCTGGAAAAGTAGCCAAGGAAATTTTACAGGAAAGTGGAGAATATATAAATAGCTCTATATTTAGCTTGCTCACAGAGACACCGAGCAAGCGAACTCCTGCAGAGTTTTCTGAGGTTTTAATCTTAAACTATGAGTGTGTTCTGTACTTTGTCTAGCCTATTTTTAAACAGATTTACACTTTGACTGGAAACAACCTCTGAGGGAAGTTGGTTCCAGATATCAACTTTTTTACAGGAAAAGAAATTTCCGCAGACTGAGGTCCTAAATGTCTTTACACACTCAAATAGTGTGCAAGATTTCGTCTAACCTTTTCTTGAACTGATCCACAGAGGAACTGTTCACAACTTCCGAAGGTAACCTGTTCCATGTGTCACAGATCTTATACGTAACGTAATTCCCACACACACTAGTCCTAAACCGTTTCAAATCCAACTTCCAACCATTGTTGCGAGTTGGGTTATCATTTAAACTAAACATACTTCTAAAATCGACATCGTTGAACCCTCGTAAGAGCTTGAAAAGACGCGGAAAATTTTAGAAAAATATGCTCCGAAAGCACAGCCAAAAGGAAAGAGAAACTGGCACGAAAGCGTTCGACTTCGGGGTAGTAATGACCGATGATGCTAAATTTGAGAGACAAAATCAGATAGCGATAAACACAGTAAAACTAGTCGCGGGACAGGTACTAAGATCGTTCAAAAGGAAGGAGAAGACAGTAATGATTCCCCTGCTGAGAACACTGATCATACCAAAACTTGAATACTGCTCAGTTTTGACCTCCCCATATAAAAAGGAAGAAATTAATAAACTAGAAGAAACGTAGAGACATTTCACAGCCAAGATTGATAGCTGCAAAGAACTCAACTACTGGGAAAGACTACGTAAACTAAATCTGTACTTCCTGGAAAGAAGAGAGAGGTACACCATAATCTACATATGGAAAATGATCGAAAAACTGGTACCAAACCTCAAACTAAACCCAATTACCATCCAAACAACGCTGAAAAATAGGAAAGGCAGAATGTGTAGTGTTCCCAAATTAAAGGCCCGACAAGGGACCTCCTCAACACTGAAGGAAAATAGTTTGGTTGTCAGGGCCAAGACTTTTTAACCAGCTTCCAAAGGACCTCAGAAACGTTACAGGGGTCAAAGCTGAAGTCTTCAAGAGAAGACGATGCCTGGTTCAGGACGGTACCAGATGAGCCGGGAGTACCTGGCTATGTGCAGTGGAGAGCGCAAGAGAGCAACTCGCTCCTCCACCAAGCCAGGCCTAAAGGCGGGGCCACCAGCTTGACTTTCGTGTGAAGAGAGACCAACACACGGAACCTAAACGAGGTGTGTGTATATATATATATATATATATTATATATATATTTAGGAGAAATCCAATGACAAGGAGAAATGTAAATGCCATGAAAAGTCTTCTTTAATGCGCAACGTTTCGAGCAATACGCTCATCTTCAGGCTGTTTAATAACAATGTGAAATTAAAATCAATATTGAATGAAAAACAAGACAGAAAATTTCTATAACCTATTCATAAAGTGGCCGAACAGGTAAAATTTTAAAAACTAAAGAAGTTTCGAGTATTCGGGAACACAGCATAAAATGTAAAACTGATGTCACTTTAGACAATTTTAAAATTCTTGGTTGTAATACTTGTCCCAACTCACTAAGAATTTTGGAATCGCTTTTCATTAAAACATTGTCCCCTACTCTAAATGTTGACTCATCAGCCGTCCCCCTCAATTTGCTATAATCCCTCCTTCCCCAATTCCTTATAATCCCCCCTTCCCCAATCGCCCTCGCCATCTCTTGTTTTTCCCGTCTTGCCTCTGCTCAAATCAGTTAGCCTCGGAAATTGCAGTGAAAGGTTAGTTAGTTTCATTATTCCAGTGTACTATTGTTAATTTTTCCAGTGTATTAATTTCACATTTACTATATGTATTTAAAAATAGCTTCTTAATTTTTATATGTAAATCTGTATAACTTAGAATTTAACCCTCTTTTCTCAGTCTTTTAAAATTTGCCTTTATGAATAGGTTATATAAATTTTCTGTCTTGTTTTTCATTCAATATTGATTTTAATTTCACATTGTTATTAAACAGCCTGAAGATGAGCGTATTGCTCGAAACGTTGCGCATTAAAGAAGACTTTTCATGGCATTTACATTTCTCCTTGTCATTGGATTTCTCCTAAATATTAAATTGAAGCTCTGTAGAAGCAACCCGCATGATTATATATATATATATGTTAAACACAGACCGTGCATGGAACAAGGAACTCTTCTGGGAAAATTAAATCCACTATAGTCCGAATAAGTAATGGTAAATGACAAATACCATAGTTTTTTCTTTTTCATGGTATTTGTCATTTACCATTACTTATTCGGACTATAGTGGATTTAATTTTCCCAGAAGAGTTCCTTGTTCCATGCACGGTCTGTGTTTAACATATAATGTTCTCAGGGAACCATTCTGAGTTTGTGTATATATATATATATATGGGATGAATTTCACAATTAAACACGTGAAATGAATCCATCTTCTTGACCAACCATCAGATCCCTCAAGGGTTTCTCTTCATTCATCGGTTAACAATACAGTATTAAAATCTGTTTTCACGGATTGACGCGCCCATTCAACACTGCTTCTTGTACCTGGGTGTTAATGGACAATGGTGACTGAATCGTAGGTTTATACGTCTTGCCAATTGTTTGGAGGATTCCACATCGAGATGTTCTTGGTACATTATGTATGCCAGCCTGCTCAAAAACCTCTTTACTTGAGGACAATGGATGCTTTGCAATTTGCGCTTGATTACAGATATCTGGCGCCTTGTCACTTTTCTTATAGCTCCTTTATCACTTCGCTGCCTCAATTTGGTACCCTCCGCTACAAACTTGTTTACAGTTCGATAAGCTCTGCCAAACTGTCCCCTGCGTCCCCCCCGCAATCGACGCCCATGCATATAATTAAGGCATATGATAGAGTGAACCACAATATTTTATTTAAAAAACTAGAAGACAGGAAGGTTCCCATGTATCAGGTTGTAACATAAATTCTGCTCGATTAGAAAACGGACGATTGATAATAGAATAACCTTAAGATAATGTGAAATAGTTTTAGAAATGTTGCAAAATACACGCGGCGACAGGTTCGCACAGGTTTTATCATGATACAGAATGGCTTAGACTAGTGTAGGATTAGGCTAATGAATATTTTCTCCGGTGTTTTTCATACAGTTACAACGCCACCCCTACGATATTACAGTAATTGAAAAAACATGGAGCCCACGAAAGAGCATATTTGATATGTGGTGCTGTATGAGTTCCATAAAGGATCTAACGCTAGTGAATCCGCAAAAAACATTCAAAGAGTTTATGGAAATGATGATGTGAGCGAATGGATGTGTAGGAGATGGTTTGAGAAGTTCAGAAATGGAGACTTCAGTCTGAAAGATTATCAACGAACTAACCACGACCAAATGAGTTAGATGAAGAGTTGCTGAAAGCAACAATGGAGGAAAACCCAACGGTAACTGTAAGAGAACTTGGCCTGCAACTCGGCGTTAGCCATATGACCATTCATCGTCATTTGAAACTGTTAGGAAAAGTAGTGAAGGTTGGAAAATGGGTTCCGCATGATTTGTCACAAGCGAATCTTCAACATCGAATCGATATTTGCACATCAATGCATTCTCGGCAACTGCAGGCACCGTTTTTGAATCGGATCGTCACTGGGGATGAAAAATGGGTCCTCTATAACAATAGTAAGCGTCGACATCAGTGGCTTAGCAGTGAAACAAAGCCCGAACGTCAGCCAAGGAATGGACCCCATTCAAATAAAATTTTGCTATGCGTTTGGTGGGATATGTAAGGAATTATTCATTTTGAGCTTCTGCCAGATAACCAAACAATCACAGCTGAAGTCTACTGCCAACAACTCCAACGATTGAAGAGGGCATTACAAGAAAAACGTCCTGCATTAATTAATCGCAGAGGTGTTCTATTCCACCAGGATAACGCGCGCCCTCACACTGCTCGAATCACCACTGCCCAATTGGAGGCATTTGGTTGGGAAAAAATGCCTCATCCACCTTATTCTCCGGACATCGCACCTTCAGACTACCATTTATTCAGAAGTCTGCAACACCACCTAGATGGACAAAAGTTGAAATCCAGAGAAGCTATCGAAAACGAAGTGATCGTTTTTTTAACTCGAAACCAAGGGATTTCCTCGAACGTGGCATAAAAAAACTTTTCTACAGGTGGGAGAAGGTTATAGAAAAAGAAGGGAATTATATTGATGATTAATTTGTCATTGTCATTTAATTTTTGTTCTGAATGAACTAAAGAATCGAGCAGAATATATGTTACAACCTTATACATATTAAATTTATTGAAATTTTGGTATTCCCACCAATCGTTTACCGTTAGGTGAGGCAATGAAAGGTGAAGTAATTGCGGAGGTACAAGAGTTTAAGTATTTGGGTCAAACTATCACCAGCTCCTTGAGTGATGACTCGGATATAAGAAAACAATCTCGAAGCCTTTGTGCTAAAGCGAATATGACTATAAGGAACTTTCCGTTATGTACAAGTAAAGCCAAAGATACTCTTTTTCGTACTTTCTGCAGTAATATATACGGACAGCAACTCTGGGTGAATTACGAAAAAGGTTCTGGCAGAACCCTAAATTTGCTGTACAGCAGGTCTTTTAGACTCTTACATAAATTACCCCCCGAGACAGGGGTGTGCTGAGACCGGTTCGGTCCGGTTCGCCCGAACCGGTTGTTAAATTTTGATTGGATCACCGAACCGTTTGTTTGTTTTTAACAAATATTTAACAGTCGGTAGAAATTTATTTATATCTAATTTTTTTTTCATTTTTTCAGGATTTTATAGAAAAATATAGGTAGTATCACAAGCAGTGGTCGTTTCAATATTTATTTATTTTTTGATGAAAAATTAGTTTATTTTTAGATAATTATGTCATTAGTAAGTATAAAGAACATGTTAAATAATTTCTGCCAAAATATTTCAAAATACTGTTTGGAAAAGCTAAAATGCATTGGCTTTCTTAACAACCGGTTCTGATACAGATAGGGGTGTAAATCGGCGAGCGTCAATGGCGCGAATCATTAAGCTAGGGGGTCTGGGGTGAGCGGTAGCTCCCCCAGCGTGGTCCGGGGCGGAGCCGCGGAAAACAACGCATTTTAGCTTTTCCAAACAGTATTTTGAAACATTTTGGCAGAAATTATTTAACATATTCTTTATACTCACTAATGACATAATTATCTAAAAATAAACTAATTTTTCATCAAAAAATAAATAAATATTGAAGCGATCACTGCTTGTGATACTATCTATATTTTTCTGTAAAATCCTGAAAAAATGAAAAAAAATATAGATATAAATAAATTTCTACTGACAAATATTTGTTAAAAACAAACAAACGGTTCGGTGATCCAATCAAATGTAGTAATCAAGTTTTTATTCATTATTATAATTACTTATTTACTTCACTTTCTACTCTAACGATAGAAGATAAATGAAATAATCATTCTCTGAACACTCATTTTCACCATACTGTATAAATGCGTTATAATGCGTGGTAGCGTGAACCGAGGCGTGGTCGAAAACCGTTAGACTAAGCAAAGGGGGAAGGGGTTAATTACATTCGTTATTACACTTTTTAATACTTTATTCAGCCGAAATTGATTTAGATAAAGGGGTAATGCGAATGGGAATTTATTATAATATTTTAGTCGGAGAGTAATACGAAAGAATATTCCTACTTTAAACTACATTGTTACATACAGAAAACGCCCTGCCCAGCTCTCGCTGTCCGAATGACTGCAGCCTGCAGGGTATTTTTCGAAACCCAGCCTTCGCGGGCCGACTCCTTGTGTTGCCCATTCATATTTAATAATTTTAAAAAACAAACCGTCATTTATCTTAATTTAGACATTACTAATTTATCGTAATTACATTTATTATTAAACATCATAATCTTTATTAAACAAAAATTAATATTCTTAATTTAGACATCACCACAAAATTTAATAACCGGTTCGGGCGAACCGGATCGAACTGGTCCCAGCACACCCCTGGATTAAGGATACTATGGATCTGGATGTTCCCTTATCAGGCCACCATCCCTGTATGGTCTGAAATAACACTAGCATTATCTATATGTAAATTTCAATGTAAATTTCATATTTACATTTAGGATAAACAGTTCTAATTGTGGCATATGTGCATGTATTATATGTATTTATATGGCTTCCAAGACAATGCTCCCGAGACAATTCTATTTTTACAAATTTTGAAAAATTCCTTGTCGCCCAGTACCCTAAAATTTAATTTACTGGGCGACAAATTTTCTTCACTGGGTGACATTCATGTCGCCCACTCACTAGGTTAAAAAATGCTCTGATATATATATATATATATATATATATATAATCAAAAGTATTCGGACACCGCATGGTTTTGGGAAAAATGGTTTTATTATGGCATTTAGTAACCAGTAGGTCCACCCTTTGCTTTTATTACAGCGTCAACACGTCGAGGCATACTTTCCACCAGTTTTCGGTAAGTCTGTGCAGGAATGGCTCGCCATTCCTCTTGCAGAGCTGATGCAAGTGAAGCCGGGCGTGGTGTGCGGTTTCGTATCCGTCGCTCCAGTTCGTCCCACATGTGCTCGATTGGGTTGAGATCGGGGCTCTGAGCAGGCCAGTCTAACAAATCCACCTTATTTTCACAAAACCAGTCCTGCACACGCCTTGCAGTATGGCAGGGAGCTCGATCCTGTTGAAACAAACAATGGCCATCTCCGTAGTATTGCCACAGTGTAGGGAGGGCCGAATTGTCCAGAACGTCGAGATAAACGTCAGCGTTCATGGTAGTGGGTATAACAACCAACGGGCCGAGCCCTAGCCAGGAAAAACAACCCCATACCATGATGGACCCTCCACCAAACTTCACCGTTGGACGTACACAGTCAGGAAGAAGCCGTTCTCCGGGCTGTCGCCACACCCAAACACGCCCATCAGACTGGAAGAGTGAATACCGCGACTCGTCGCTCGAAAGAACAGTTTTCCAGTCCTCCACGGTCCAGGAACGACGGGAGACACACCAGGCCAAACGACGCGTGGCATTAACTTTTGTAATCAGTGGCTTGTGTACAGCTGCTCTACCATAATAACCGAGTCTGTGCATCTCTCTGCGGATAGTTACAGTACTAACGGAGGTACCGGATGCTCTTCCTACCTCCTCAGCGATGGAAGCGGCAGAGGACGTGCGGGACTTCTTCACATGTCGTACCAGACTACTTCTATCACGTTCCGTCAGTTTGCGTGGTCGTCCGGAACGTTTTTTCGCGTTAGTTGCACCGTCGTGCTTCCATCTCATGATAACATCCGCTCCAGTCGACTTTGGTATATCCTGTTTGGCTGCAATGTTTCGTATAGAAACGTTACTTAAATAACATCCGATGACGAGTCCACGTTGGAACTCGGAGAGTTCACGTCCGCGCGGCATGGCTTCACAACAGTTACTGATAACTTAACAGAACACGTCAGCATTATAGTTTCGCCACGCTTTTTCCCAGCATACCTTTCGGCGAAGGTGATATTTGCAGAAATGCGGATTTTCCGGGGTGTCCGAATACTTTTGATCATATAGTGTGTGTATATATATATATATATATATATATATATATATATAATTATAATATAATATATATATATATATATATATATATATATATACTGTGTTTATATACATTATCCACCTCAATTGCTGGAGTTTCAGAATGATCATTTATGCCTGTTAATTGTTCAATACATTTACTTTTTTGATAATTTAGGATAATCTGATAAACAAATTTTTCGCTAAAAGTGAATTTTTACTGTGTCGTCATATTCATGATGTCATTGATGTGGCAAAGTGGAGATAATTAACAAAAGTGGCAAAAAGTGGCAACTTTATTTAATTTTTTGTAAAAAGTGGCACAATTTGCCATAAATGGCAGCTTCTGGCAACCCTGGGTCAGTGGTCCACCCAAACTTGTGTGTGTTTGTGGACAAAATTGTGGTTTTCAAAAAAATAATAAATAATAATTAAATAAATAATCAGGGTTGCCAGATTGGGCTACTTTTCGCGAATTGGGCTACTTGGAATGGGCTGGCGCTACTAAAATTTAAGATTGGGCTACTTGCTACTTTTGGGCTACTTCCAAAAATTGTAATGCTAGTTTGGGCTATTTTGAAAATCGATAAATTTTATTGAAATAAAATATTAACATATCGCCTAATGTATGCTTTAGTCACACTCGACCTCCCTTTCCTGATCTTCCTTTGGAACTTAGTGCAGGCAATCTAGAGCAAAAATAGCTTCAACCTGGGCAAAATTGCTTCAGAAGCTTTCTAAACTGTTTCCAGCTCAGGAACCATTGCAGAATAACATATCCAAAATCCGACAAAATTGGACCCCGGGAACACCCCCAAAAATGAAATTCAAAATGGCGGACTGGCAGTTTCCTACGAAATACAATAAATTTTAATTTCGCTTTGTAGAGAGAGTTATGACGTTTTTCTTGATCATTAAAATGTTTTAAAACACATTTTCGTTTCTAAATTAACCTATATGACACTAAAAATTGTATTAGGCGGCTTGTATTAAACTATGACGTCACGTAATGTAAATAAAATATACTGTATGGAGTGTATGTGAGAATGGACATTGCTACATCTTTATAAACTTATATTATATACAACTCTTTAATTCCTACTACCCACTATCAAATCTGCGTATTTGTGCTTGTCATTTTCTTTAAAACTGTTATTATGTACTCCTTTTAAATACTGCAACACAGTTTATTAATTTGTGTTTTCTGTTTCAGACTGACTCGGTGTACGGCTGACTCGGTGTGCGTCCGCCTTCAAGAATGCAGACCCCTGAAGAATTGTGCGTGATTTGTAAGGAGAAATTAGACAGCGGACAGGAAGTGGTTCACATCTCGCAAAAAGGAGCAGATGGTATAAATGCATCCAGCCGCAGCCATGGAAGCGATGTTGTTGCAACAACTGGAATAAGTGTTCACGTTGTATGTAGGAAAAGGTTTACGGATAAAAAGACCATTGAAATAAAGAAGCGACAGACCGCAGCCGAGGCAATACCAAGGAAAAGTGCTCGTTTTCATGAATACGCATTTTCCAGTGCTACTCACTGTTTGTTTTGTGATACCTTTGTGGACTTTTTTCCAAACACAAACCAAAATCAGAGCATGTCAAAATAAGAACTACAGAGTTCTCCGAAACCATAAAAAGGTGCTGTGAAAGCCGCTGCGATGAATGGTCGTTTAATGTAAAAGGCCGTCTGGAGTATTATCTTCGTGATCTTCCTGCTGCAGATTGTGTCTACCATCACACCTGCAGCGTAAATTTTCGAAGTGGAAAAAACATTCCTCGCGCATACTCCTCCGACGATCATGATTCGAAGAAAGGGAGACCAACTAATGAAGAGCAACACCAAGCATTCCTTCAGACCTGTGCTTACCTGGAAGAGAATGATGATGAACAACTGTTGATTGGAAACCTAATTTCCAAAATGGAGGAATATCTTCAAGGAAGTCAGAGCTCTGTCTACGAACGCAGGCACATGAAGAGAAAGCTTTTAGAACGTTACGGAGACAAGATCATAATATCAGGTGAAAGTGGGAAGGCAGATGTAGTAACACTACGAGAGACAGCTAATGAAATTCTTATAGATTATCACAAAAAGTCGAAAGAATGTGATATAGATATAGAGCTACAGAAGATTTACCTAGTAGAAGCTGCTGCAAAAATAATCAGAAGTGATATCAAGTCTGTCGACTCGCCTAGAAAAGATGTGTATCCATCTCCAAATGACATCACTGCAGAAAGTGCTCTTGATTACATTCCCAACAGTCTGAAATTGCTATTATCAAAAGCATTTGCGGGACAGGATGCTTCAAGAAAAATAGGTGCAATTGGGCAGAGCATTATGCAAGCAACCCGTCCTAGAGGATTACTATGTCCACTACAGATCGGTTTGTCGGTTCAGCTACACCACAACTTTAGGTCAAGGTACCTTATTGACGTTCTCCATCAGCTGGGTTACTGTTCGTCGTATGCAGAAGTAACAAGATTCGAAAGAAACGCGGCGCTGGCAAGTGGGCCTGGCTCTTTTACTGTTGATGAAAACACTGCAGTCCTTCTAGCAGCAGATAACGTCGATCATGATGTCTGCACTTTGGATGGGAAGAATACCTTTCATGGAATGGACACCGACTTGCTGATTCTCCTTCTGTACCATGCCAAGGACAGTGGTTTCAAGTTGTACTATCGCAGCGATATAAGACGGGGACCATCTCCTAATCCTGTGTATGATATTCTCAGCATTCAATCATTGTTAGGCAATGACATCTGCAAGTATCTCCTGTTTGTGCATGCTTTCACGGGCTGTGATAGCACATCCAGAATTTTTTCGATCGGTAAAGCCAAAGCATTCGACACACTGATGAAGGTGGCTGAACTCCGTTCAGTTGCAAATACATTCTGTTCTGATTGTTGCCAACACTCTGACATTGAAGCCGCTGGAAGAAAGGCAATGCTTCTGTTGTATGGCTGCAAAACACTTGAATCCACTAACGCACTACGTCATCGAATGTTAGTTGAAAAGGTAGCTACAGCTAAATCTTTTGTTACACCCGAACGTTTGCCACCTACCGATGCGTCCACAAAGTACCACAGCTTTCGCACATACTTTCAAATACTAATCTGGAAGTCTACAGAAGAGAAGATCGATGCAGAACAGTGGGGTTGGTATGTAAAGAATAATTCCTACTACCCTACAGCCTGCGACAAGCCACCAGCTCCAAATTATCTACTCAACATGATCCGCTGCTCCTGCAAGACGAAATGTGCTACTTCAAGATCAAAGCTGGGCACAAACCGTTAATCCGTTAATCGTTAATTAACGAAGTTAACTTTTTCGTTAACGATTTAACTTTTAAGTTAACTTTGAAAATCATTATCGGACTAATTAACTTCCGTTACATTTAACTTCCGTTAACTCAAGTCTGTTAACCCAAAAAATTCATAAATAAACGTTTAAAAGTTTCTATTATTTTCAGTGCCGAGCAGGTGCGCAATTAGTCCGCCACTGTTAATAGTGATGAACGAATTTCCATTTCCGCAGTGCAAAATCAGGCGATATATTTGTTTCCGTCGCCACAATTTGTGTCTTACCAAATATGGTAGTTATTTATCGCATTGGTTTGAGCAAAACATGGTCGACTATAAAATCAGGCGGAAAGATTTGCCATTTGAGTTGAATGTTTCAACTTCTTTCAAGAAATATCACGAGCATTTTAAGGCACTTTCAATAATATATATATGTAACAATTACAACAAATAACTACATTCGTTTCATTTGCAGTCTGTCTCTTGCGCAACATGTTTGTGCTAGTGAATATTTAAAAATAATCGTTGTCAAGTAAGTCATGTGTATTTATAATATGTCTGTGAGTACCTTATTAGTAGTCTCCTTGATACATTTCAAGAACCATAAAACTGATCAGGTAAGATTTCAATTCTCATGTCACTTTGTTCTCTATGGGCAAGGACATCCTGAGGGCCAAGAGATCATCCCTGTCTGATGAAAACTTTGATATGCTAATTTTCATGAAGGGCAACATGCATCTCATGGACAAAATGGAGAACGAGAAGAAGAGGGAAAATTAAATTATATATATATTGTGTTTTTCATTTTTTTTTATAATAAAAGTTAACGTTAACGGTTTATCGGTAACTTCCGTTACATGTTTAACGGATTAACGGTTAACGAAGTTATTTTTTTTGTTAACGGATTAGCGGTTAACGAAGTTAACTTTTTGGTTAACGGTGCCCACCACTGTTCAAGAGGATTAATTTCTGTATGTTTGTGACCAGGTATCACTTCTTCTGTAATGAACATAACTTGAAACTGGGAAAAAAATAATTGTTGTATTATTGATTATAAAAATCTGTAAAAAGCTATATAACATTATATTTGCGTAATAACTGGTTGTGTTGTATATTGTTGAATTATTTAAAACATTACAACTGAAAGAAAAAGCATCAAATGTATCTCTATAAATAAAAGCGTAAATTATATATATTTTTTTTTCGTAGGAAACATCCAGTCCGCCATTTTGAATTTCATTTTTGGGGGTGTTCCTGGGGTCCAATTTTGTCGGATTTTGGATATGTTATTCGGCAATGGTTCCTGAGCTGGAAACAGTTTAGAAAGCTTCTGAAGCAATTTTGCCCAGATCTAACTACAAATTGCCTGGACTAACTAGCTGATCAGTCAAAACTAGAAGATCTAGAAAATCAATGGAGACAACTACTTAACATAGATTGGAAGAGTGTTTTTCCCCCTGGTGACATTCCAAGCGATGGTTCATTATTTTGGAGCCAAGCCGTGACAATGAAAAATGCAGCAGGAGAACTATTTTTGCAGGACATTAAAAGTGTACAGCCTGCCGATAAGTAACGCTACCGTAGGGCGAGTGTTTTCGCGAGTGACATCAACGAAAACCAAACTAAGGAACCGTATGGGTTTAGATCTCTTAGCCTCTATACTTCGCATCAAAATGATGCTGGAAGAAAAAAACATCTGCTGTTTTAACTTTGAACCTTCTTCATCGATGTTAAAATATAATTCCGACATATACAAGAAATCTAACGACGAAGTTGAAAGCAATGAAGATGAAGGAGGAGTTATTAAATTCCATACAATTGCGAGTTGTGAATCATATAAGGTAAATAACACTTAGTATTTAAAATTAAATATAACGAAATTTATATATATATATATATATATATATATATATATATATATATATATATATATATATATATATTCAACTGCAAACACACAGTATAATTAACGTAAAGAACGACGCTTGTATAGGAGAATATTCCGCGCAAGATGAGGACGGAGAACGAACAAATGAAAAAATGAGGTAACCACCCGGGAATCGAACCCGGGATCTTCCGATTGCCGGTCAGATATGATAACCATTACACCATGGGCCTCACTCGATCAGAAGTCGTAATCCTCCTACATACGCGCAGAAACCAATGCCCCAAGGGGGCACCTTCCGCATGCCGTACATTATATACATTTCGTTCTCCGTCCTCATCTTGCGCGGAATATTCTCTTTCCAAGCGTCGTTCTTTACGTTAATTATACTGCGTGTTTGCAGTTGAAATGTATATAATGTACGGCATGCGGGAGGTGCCCCCTTGGGGCATTGATTTCTGCGCGTATGTAGGAGGATTACGACTTCTGATCGAGTGAGGCCCATGGTGTAATGGTTATCATATCTGACCGGCAATCGGAAGATCCCGGGTTCGATTCCCGGGTGGTTACCTCATTTTTTTCATTTGTTCGTTCTCCGTCCTCATCTTGCGCGGAATATTCTCCTATACAAGCGTCGTTCTTTACGTTATATATATAACATATATATATATATATATTTTATTATTTTGGGCTACTTTGAATCCTGTTTCGCTACTTTTCTTGAAAAGTATCTGGCAACCCTTTTCATTCGTCAGTAGTACGTTCGTCCCTTTGGTGTTTGGTTGTGTTTGCTTGCGGTGAAAATATGACAGTATATTTCAACCTTCTCCGACTTGGAAATGCAGTCTGATCGCCGAGAGAAATATTAAAAATATTAAAGAACTTCCACATAAACTAGGTATGTACTAATTACTTTTAGACTAGTAACATAAATGAACTGTTCAGGGCGATCCTTCAGAATCCGGCCGTAGATTAGTTTAAAAATAAATCGTTATTTGACGAATGGTTATTGCTTTTAATGCACTAAATTAGTTTTTTTTTAATAATTGTAAATTAAACATGGCGGGCAGACCTATAATTGAATTCCCGGTTAGGTGAACTGTATATCCTTGACGATTGGTTAAGTCGTGATATTTTCGTTAGTTTAAACGAAAATATCACGACTTTACCTAACCAATCGTCAAGGGGCGTACACTGTAGGGTGGATCGATTTTACATTTCTTTCGATTTACATATTCTAATAGAGACAAAAACTTGCGCATGCATGAGAAAATAGCCTCTGCAAAATCTTAGCTTAATAGGTAATCATCTGCCCCCGGCAGAGCGATGAAAATCATATTTTAGTAGTCAAAAACGTATTTTTCTTATAATTTTAAAAATATTTCAATATGCATCAAAATTATTCCTAATAACTATAAAGTCGATGAAAAAGACCTCATATGATCGTTTTTCCAAGCGCGTTGTCCTACGTTAATATCTTTTGCCCCCGGCAACAACGTCAAATGTTGAAAAAATAGGTAATTTATATACATATTTTCAGATCGGCTCTTTGTCTTAAATAATGCATTTATATATTTCCCATAGCATTTATATCGTTGCTTAGGCATGAAATAACACACGCAAAATTTTATGACTAGAGTAATATCTTCTGTCCCCGAGAAAAGTCTAAATGTGGATTATAATTACGTTAATGCGATGTTATAAGTACGATAAGTACTAAGTACAGCTCCTCGCTTGCTAATTTTATAAAATTAGCAACCCAGAACTCACCACGAGGAGGTGGCTGTACGTCGAGTTCCACCCTATCCAGCCCCAACCACCCTTCCTTTGGCTGCATGTCGATTTACATACGGTAATCTTTCTTAGAATCAAATCGTGGAATTTTTGTTCGGAAGTGAAGACGGGAGCGGATGAATCCGTCCCTCTCTTCTATTCCACTTACACTGGCAGAGGCTTCGGTTACTAATTTGATGAGCCTCTCGACCGCTTGAGTATGACAAGGGAATAGTGGGATCAGTCCATCAGGCTGGTCTCCCGTCTCAACAAACTCTTTTATTCGGGTATCAGGTATTGTTTTTGTAATGGGGGGTTCGGTCACCTCAGCCGTTTGCCAGTTGATCATTTCGTAATAGTTTTGACTATCGTAGAGCAGCTCAGGCATGGCGAAGGCTCGAATTTCCCCCGCTAGTGATTGTTTTGATCGTGCTTTTAATATTCTTCTCCATCCCAATTCTCTTATGTGTTGCTCATCGGCATGTAGCAGCTACATGCTTTTAATATTCTTCTCCATCCCAATTCTCTTATGTGTTGCTCATCGGCATGTAGCATGGAGATCAAAATATTTTCTGGGTGAGCAAAGAAAGAATTTCTACGGAGGACTTTGTTGGCGATTGTCTTAGATCTTTGAGGCATGGTCTGAGAGAGACGCATCATTTCGAAAAAATGTTTTGCGCCTTCAGTGAAACTGGAGTTTTTCTTTATCTTGAACCAAATTGGTGCGTAAACTGTCATAATGAATCGCACAATTTCGTTGAAGGTGCTGGAGGGTTCACTGGTTGAAACATAGAGGCGCAGAAATCTATTTGCTGTTGTCAGCCACCTGGAATGCGCCATCTTACCTGGATTTCGAGCCGCGAGAGCTGAAGAGCAGCTACCGCTCGACACTGCTCTGTAGATGCCTAACAAATATTTTGGTCAGTGCTCAACTCGGCATCATCTATGTCAATGTCGGGAGATGGAATGGCATCGAATTCTGTAATTGGAAGTTTTTCGCAGTCGTTCAGTTGTTTTCCAACTGGTCCAGTAAAGCCCATTGGCCCAGTTGTTTTGCCGTCCAAGTCTTGAATGAGGTGTCGCAGTGATAATTCATTACCGTGTAATAGGCATATGATCCACTGAACTGGCCTTTGTAGTTTCATTTCAATCATACGAAGCATACGAATGCTATGGGAAATATAAAATGCATTATTTAAGACAAAGAGCCGATCTGAAAATATGTATATAAATTACCTATTTTTTCAACATTTGACGTTGTTGCCGGGGGCAAAAGATATTAACGTAGGACAACGCGCTTGGAAAAACGATCATATGAGGTCTTTTTCATCGACTTTATAGTTATTAGGAATAATTTTGATGCATATTGAAATATTTTAAAAATTATAAGAAAAATACGTTTTTGACTACTAAAATATGATTTTCATCGCTCTGCCGGGGGCAGAAGATGATTACCTATTAAGCTAAGCTATTAGAATATGGAAATCGAAAAAAATGTAAAATCGATCCACCCTAGCGTACAGTTGACCTAACCGGGCATTCAATTAACGGCGATCCTTCAGAATCATTTCCTTTATTTTGAGTTTAAAATGCTAATAATTTATCAGGTAATTTACGGTCGGATTCTGAAGAATCGCCAAAATTTCAAACTTTTTGTGAAATTCTAAAAAGCCAATCTGTCAATACATTTACGAAATAATGCAACTATCAAAATTTTGGGTACTAACGTATTATCGGGACTACCGAACTGTATGTATTTTTGCTCTCGTCATTTTCGTTTAAACTAACAAAAATATCACAACTTAACGTAACTAGTCAAGGGCATTCAATTAACTTAACAGGTTAATATTGGTTATTTCACTTAAATATCTTCTGATCTTTTCGTATTAGGCACTTTGTCACATTTCGGGCAAGTTAAGGATGAGAGAATAACGCCGTTAGCCGGTTAGCTAGGAAAAACAAAATAAAACGGAAATTGCCCCGTTAGGTCAACTGTATGCCCTTGATGATTGGTCAGGTTAAGTTGATATTTTCGTTAGTTTAAACGAAAATGACGAGAGCACAAATACATAAGTTTGGTAGTCCCGATAATACGTAAGTACCAAATTTTGAGCTTCACATCTAAATCCAGTTGGTCAAAATTTAATCCAACTCTCATTGGATTAAATCGTTAATTCCTAGTTTGGAGGTGTCCTCTTAATACACAACGCATATGTATATATATTGGATTGGGCCGGGCGTCGATTGCTCTAAAATAGTTCGGGTATATATATTGGATTGGGCCAGGGGCGTCGATTGCTCTAAAATAGTTCGGGGGGAACACTTCCCCTTCAAACAGCGAATCAAACAATACTCTGAGTAGCTGTTGCGTGTAATATATCAGTCGTAATTTATCATTTACTCGTTTCTTATTATTCTCAACATGTCGAAATATTTTTCTATAGACAAATTTCGCCAGCCCAAATTATCATTTCTACCAAGAACACACACATACTATGTGCAATTATTAAAATGCAAATTGACTGCTAAATTTCATGATAAATGTACACTGGTGTTTATGACAATAATTTATAATATTGCTATTACATTTGCATATAATACGACATATAAGGTCTTATTAGGTGCCATTAATAGTTTGCATTTATAGCAATTCATCCACGAAAGTAGGGGGAACAACTGGTAGGTTGTCCCCTTCTTTGTAAAAAGTGGGGAGGGGGACATGTCCCTTGAGTTTCCCGCAATCGACGCCCATGGATAGGCCCGATAGGAAATTTTATTTTGTGTATTTTATAAATATTTTATATTTTTTGACACCCATCGTCTGTATCAGGAGCAAATCTAAGCTTTTATGTTTCCGTTTGGAAGTAAGGACGACGCAAGATATTTTTTCTGCAATATTTGGCTCGCCTATATTTTTTTAGGATTTTCTGAACCTCGAAGAACGTTTGGTATACGTATACTTTAGCGTCAAAAATTATTTATACGTTTAATATCAACCAAAAATATGTAAGCCTCAATAAAACTTAAAAGTATTAAAACGATATTACAACTGATAAATGCACCATGTTGACGACGTAGCTTCTTCTTTGCCTGGTTTGGTCAACTGTACGCCCTTAATTAACGATTGGTTAAGTTGTGATATTTTCGTTTAAACACGCAGGTAACCGATCGCCCTCTCTGGAGTAGACCAGAGGTTCAGCGCACTAGTGATGTGTTGTGTTAGTTGTTGTGCTAGAGCGGTACAGTCTGTCATAATGTGTTCAATTGTTTGTGGTGTGTCCTGGCACAGGTGGTAAGTGTCGTCTCTGGAGTTGTCTAGTCTGTGTTTATATGTCCGTAAGTTGGGGTGATGTCCACATCGGAATCGTGCTAAGTTAACTCGATCCGATCTGCTCAGGCTGATCTCTGACTGTTAATGGGTGGCGGCTTCGCTCGCACCTAGGACCGCATTCGGACCGAGTCGTGTCAGTGCTTTGTGGGTTAGGTGTGGGTGTGTGTGTTGTGTGTGTTTTTTTTTTCTGTACTGTGTGATGTATGTGGGGCGTTGTATGGATTTACATGTAGTGGCAAGGGTGTTGTGGGTTAGTTGTCGCTGCTGCCATGAATTGTGTTCCCCTCATGTCTAGATGTTCCCTAACTTTCAGTATTTTTGTTTGTGTGCAGGTGTTCTATTGGTGTTGAGTGCATCCTGTAATGATACGAAGTGCGTTGTTTTGTATTGTCTGTAAGGTGTTTATGTGTGTGTTTGAGATAATGGGTGCCCAGCATGGGCTAGCATAGTCCATAACTGAGCGAATATGTTCTAACGAATGTTGAACGCAGAAAATAATTTCCATATTGTAAAGAATACCGACATTTTATGCCGTTTTAAGTAGCATTTACATGCAATGCCAAACGTCTTTGCATTAACTACGCAGCAACTGAGTAACTTACCATAAAGAATTTGCTGTATCCTATAGTTTTAACAAAGCCTGGCAATATCTAGTAATGTTAGTATCTAAAATTGAGGAAAAACCAGTAAAACCATAAATTTAGAAAACTACCACAACCATCAAAATTTTGAGTTTCACATCCAAAGCCAGCGAGAACTTCTGTTCAAAATTTTTTGTGTGAAATTGTTTACACGTTATAATGCGAGCGTCGATCGACCATATATAGGTACGCTTTGTTTGTAACAACTACCGTTCAAAATTTTTTAGTTTAAGCCTATAGGCCTACTTGATGGACTTAAATCCTAAAGGCTAGACGAGTCAAAATTTGTGCTTGGTATTCAAACTGACATGAGGCAGCCTAACACCAATAACTCGTAACATTGGCCGAGCGAAGCCTGCAGTAGCAATGTAGCATCCACAGGATTTTCTGACAGGAGGGGCACTTCCACTACGTTATATATATATATATATATACACACACGTGTGTGTGTGTGTGTGTGTGTGTATATATATGTATGTGTATGTATGTATGTATGTAATTTATAGAGGATATTTAAGATAACGCCTTACTGTATAAGTAATCTCAAGTACTATATTTATAATGTTACAAGTTAAAGGCAATGAAAGCACACAAAACGCATCGATAACAATTTGATATGAAAAAATATCGGCTACTACATGTAAATAGAACGTTGTTTCACCAGTGTAAAAAATTTTGAAAAAATTTGTGGGTAAATAATTTGATGTAGCTGACTTAATTTGCACCTAGAATTACAAAAATGCATAAATTTTAGATTCAAACAAGGCGGCTGTATATACATTCAACGGTGTAAATATCATCAGATGTCATTATCATATATTTTCGGTAGATTTTCCATGTTTTATAATTTTGGTAGCTTGTATTTTATCAAAGAATTTGATTTTTCATATCAACTCATAATTTTGGTAAAAATCCAAAAATTTTGAGATAATATAATCGATTTTTATTTGTGTGCATTTCGTGTATATATCTGCTCATAGGAAGTTTCATCGGAATCTATATTATAATAAGAGAGCCGTCCGTCCGTCACACTTTCAGAAATTGTGAGAAAAAATTGAGAAAAAAATTCAGAAATTGTATTACGGGCGGAAATGTGAAGCTCAAGATTTTCAGACTGTTCTTTTCTGTAGTTTAGCAATGGGGGGAAGGGTGGGGGTAATGGGGAGGGGGTTAGCCCCCAAGTTGCATGAATGGGGGTGAGCTTGTTTTGGGAGATACCAGATTCAGAAATGTTGACACAATGTGAAGCTCAAAATTTTCACGGCTGCGTTCTTTTTTTGTAGTTTAGCCTGTCTAACCGTCAGCGAAGCGACGGGAACTGTACTAGTACATATAATAGCAATATTTCTATACATATTATGGACGACGGGGGAGGCACGTGTCCAAGTGCTCCCTCCCCTGGAGGCGCTACTGGAAGCCTAAGTCTGTTCAAGCTCGCATTATAACGCGCAAATAATTTCAGTGGCGGATCCAGGGAGGTTCATTGGGTGCCCGTGAACTGGTAACGAGTGACCTCACTTTAGATGCTAGGTGTTGTAGGCCTGTTCAAAAATCAACTTTTTCTTATTTTCATAGGTTTCTGTACATTTTCCCATGCTTTTTGACCTGAAAAAGCCGAAAATCACAACTATTTTGACCTAGGATGTTGGGAAGCATTGCCGCATGGAGCTTTAAAGTTTCTGCCTTGAAATCGGCCAAAGCGCCAATTCCGGGGTCCCTTGAATTATGTTTTGCACTTTAACTTTTGATCTAAACAAGATAGAGCAACAAATTAGGTATCAAATGAAAGAGCATAAAATTAATAAATAAAAATAATAATTAATAATAATAAATAAATAATAATTAATAATAATAATTAATAATAATAATAATTATCTATCATTTTCCAGGAAACAACAGAAACTCAATCAGAATCTAGAAAACCATCTACAAGTTACAACTTCACAATGGCATTAAGCAAGGTGCTGAGGGAGCTCCGTGGGCGCACAGTTGATATCTCAGAACCTCCACGTACTGTCCACAGGCAGGTGTCAACTGGGCCATCTACCAGATCTCTCACTGAAACTTTCCTGGTTGGATACCCTTCAGCTTTTATCAGTGGTTCCCAGCTTCCCACCAACAGACAGGCGTTCCAGTATTTCCTTAATCTTCAGAATTTACCGGAAAATGCAGGGAGGCCCATGGTTCAAGACCTTGCATATGAAACAGTTGAATCTATCATCCCATTCTGGCAGATGGCTAGGATCAAGACAATGACCAAGTACAACGCAATGAAGCTCTTCATGAAACTACATGAGAAACATCGTGCTCTGGTGAAAAGCAAAGGAAGAGCAAGTAACCCTGGAGGAAAAAGAGGAGCATTTGTGCTGGAATTAGACAGCCTGTTCGATATAGGAGCTCCAGATGCAATCCAGGAAATACAGAACAACAGACTGTTATCCAGAGAGAAGAAAGATGAGGATATCAGGTTCTACGAAGACCAAAAGACAGAGGAAAGGTCATATGTCTGGTCATGACAAGATTTTTGAGACAAGATCCCTGCAGCAAGCAGCGAGGAATGAAAGACTGCAGCGTAGACAAGAACAAGGTAAAACTAATTACTTTGAACGTTACAAAAAATTTTAAGTTTTACTCCATTGCGATATTTAGCATGTACTTAACAATTACTGTTTTAACATGTTGTACTAATTTACAGCTGCAGCAGAACAAGAGGCAGTTGTTCATGTGGATGACATTACCTGGGGTGACTCAACTGACAACGACGCTAACACAGAGGACATGGATTACCATCAGCCTCGTCCTGGATGTTCTCACCATCAAGACACTGTGACTAGTGTGACTTTGACGTTTCCAAGGAAGGTCATGGAATGTGATGTCATCTGCAATACAGCTGATCGTCTTGGTTTATCAGACAATCAAGTTACTGCCATGGTTTCTGCCACCTTGAAAGCTGGAGGGGCTGATCTGGATAACTTCGTCATCTCAACCTCAACAACACGTCGCAACAGAATGCTGTCCAGGTATAATATCAGCCAGAGTCACATGTCCAAGTTTTGTGAAAACCCCCCACAGTACGCTGCCTTACACTGGGATGGAAAGTTGCTCAAAGATGTCTTGGGCAGTGAACCTGGAAGTACCTCAGAGACTTTAGCTGTGCTAGTGTCTGGTCGACCTTCATACACTGAAGTAAAGTTATTGGGAGTACCTGTCATCGACAATTCTTCTGGCACAGCTCAGGCTGAGGCTTCAATGGATTTACTGGAGACATGGGAACTTACAGATAATGTTACTGCCCTTGTTTTTGACACTACATCCAGTAACAGTGGAGTTCACAGAGGAGCTGCCAAACTGCTAGAGAAAATGCTGAACAAAAAGGTGTTTTATCTGGCCTGTCGACATCACATCCTGGAAATCCTAGTAGGAGCAGTTTGGGAAGGTGAAGGGGCCAGATAATCCCTGGTTTGAGCATCTGAAGGATGTTTGGACGGACTTGTCCAAGGAAAACCCAAAGATGCTGGCTATCAACAGCAAATGGCTGAAGGAAAAGAAGAACAGTGAAGAAATACTCCAAGACATTCTAACAGCAGAAAGGCTTCCAAGAGCCGACTACAGGGAAATGACTGAACTGACAGTCATTGTTCTTGGAGGAACGCCTCCTCGAGGTATTCACTGGAGTCGACCAGGCGCCATTCATCAGGCCAGATGGATGGCCAGAAACCTGTACTCCATGAAAATGCTGATGTTTGCAGATCAACTTGAGTACGACGAAGACACTGTATCAAAGCTGGAAAGACTCAACACCTTCCTTGCGCTGTTCTACACTCCTGTATGGATGATGTCAATGTCTGCTGCAGATGCTCCCGTGAATGATCTAAGTCTAATCCAGGACATGTTGAAGTACAAGAAAACTGACCCAGAGCTTGCTGATGCAGTACTTAATAAGATGGAAAACCACAAATGGTACCTGACGCAGGAAGTCGTGCCATTTGCCCTGTTCAGCAGTAGATTGAGTGACACATTGAAGCACGACATTGCTGCCCAGTTACATGCCACTGAGAAGCCAGACAGCTTCAGAACAGGAAAGCCTCTATTCCAGAGAGTCACAGCTAAGACCACCCTGGTTGATCTCATTGGCCCAGAATCACATTTCCTGCTGGACACACTGAACATTGGATCCGAGTGGCTTCTGGAATCTGTCACGTCTTGGCCACAGAATGAGGACTGCAGAAAAGCGTTGGACTATGTTAAGAATCTGAAAGCGGTGAATGACATTGCTGAACGTGGTGTCAAGATGATGAGCGACTTTGCAAATGTCATAACAGATGCCAAGCAAAGGGACTATCTCCTTCAAGCTGTGGAGTTCAACAGACGCCGCTTTGACAGCTTCAAGAAACAAACTCTCAACAACTGACTGTGTAAATGTCATTATGAAATTAATCATCATGTAATGCTTTCACTTCTTGATCGATTAGACTTGTGACAAAATGTTAATCTCAAATTTGTGTCATGAATAAGGCGCCTTGTCTGCCTTGAGTGTGAGAAAAACGAATTTTGTGATATTTCTGAAATCTTTGTATGTACCAATGTGCCATTTCTTGTTCCAAGACTATCATAATTGTATAAGTTAGAAAGAGGATTAAAAACACTTTAATTTGGTGCCTATTTTGTTGCTCTATCTTGTTTAGATAAAAGGTTATAGTGCAAAACATGATTCAAGGGACCCCGGAACTGGTGCTTTTGGCCGATTTCAAGGCAGAAAAATTAAAGCTCCATGCGGCAATGCTTCCCAACAACCTAGGTGAAAATGGTTGTGATTTTCGGCCTTTTCAGGTCAAAAAGCATGGGAAAAAGTACAGAAACCTATGAAAATAAGAAAAAGTTGATTTTTGAACAGGCCTATAGGTGTTGTGACCAGTGTTATTTTCCGTTCAATAACATCTTTCTTGTTATTAATGAGGCTGCACTTTGTCACAAGACTTCATAAATAAAAATGACGTCGTTTCCCTAGTTCATGGCACACTCATGAACAAGATATTATACTTGAGAGTAATTGATTTATATAATCGTTAGAAACTAAGCTTGCATATCTCGCACAGTGCAATAAAATGCCTAATGATTATAACTTTATAAGAACTTTACATAGTACAAGTTAGATCGAGCAGTAGTGTAACCCTTTTTCTTTTTATTTCTGTAACTCTTCCTCTTGTAACAACAATAAACAAATTGTATGTTTGTAGAGAGGTTGGTTGGTTTGTTTGAACTATATAGATGACCAAGTCTTGTTGGTGGATTACATTTCCGATCTCTGATTACCAACAGCAGCAAGGCTGCAAGCGGCAGTGAACCCCCCTCCCGGTGAAAAATTTCTGGATCCGCCCATTTCATACAAACTATTTTGAACTGAATTTTAAACCAGCGAAACCTTACATTTACTTTAAACCCACGAATCGCTCCGATTTTAAATGCCATTTTGGATGTGAAGCTCAAAAGTTTGATGCCTATTTTTTGTAAATTTATGCACTGTGGCTTTTCCATTTCGCAGGAGTATAATATTGTGTACGAACGTGGTCTAATCAGATACAGGTAGGTAGGTAGTCGGGTAAGATTAAGGCCTAATCAAAGCCTACCTAGGTAGGTTTTGGCCAAATGTACAGTTTCAGATAAAAATAGCTGATGGGTAAAATAAAATTACTGATGGGTATTAACGCGTTATTTTTTATTACTGTCGTCAAAAAGAATAAAATATCCAAAGAAATCAGAATATTACCAGGTAGTAATTTTTTTTTATTTTAAGAAATTTATTTTGTTTGAACAGTTTTTCTGAAACTACAACAAAGCCTACTGTACCTATCTAGTCAGGCCACACTTGTACAAAATTTTATACCCTTTCGAGAATTCGAGAAAAAATCGGATCATATATTTACAGAAATACGAAAGGCACCAAAATTTTGAGCTTCATATTCAAAGCTAATGAATGAACCCAAATTTGTGAAGCTGCACTCAAAATGTAAGTAGCTCGTGAGCTTGAAGTAAAATGTTTTGTAATTAATTACGTGCGAGCATGGACCAACTACATATTGGTAGGCTTTGTTGTACGTGAAGCTACTGTATTTTTCATCAATTCTATCTTTCCTTCGGTTAATGCGGTTAAATTAATGGAAGAAATGGCATTTTCTTTCATGATTTCTTGGTAGTAACCCAAGCAATTCGCTTTTGAGTCGCTCGGAAGTATGTTCAGAATACACAGTAGATCTATAGGAGTATTTTGAGTACACAATTTCTTGTCTTGTCTTTTCTTTTTCATTTACGTAAAGCTGTTGGTCCCCTCCGTCCTATAACTTTTATAAATGTTACGGACGAGGTTAAACAACCCAAAATTATCATGATCATCGCTGTTTGAAATAGTTGTTGTTGTTGTTGTTCAACTTTGATTGCTATTCATTGAGGGACCTACCTCTTCAATCGTGTTAGTTCAGGTATGCGAAGCGAGACAATTTTGCTCATTCGCCGAGAAGACTTAATTGAAACTGTTTTTAATCCAAATTTTTTTTTCAGATCATTTATTGAACAAATCGAACGACATAAAGCGAAAGAGAAGCAGAAAGAACAAGAAATGTTGGAGGAGGAATGCCATGAGGAATATAATGACAACGACGATGCCGACGAAGAATGATAATACGAGGAACCTCGTCCACTCGACGAAGGAGAGAAAACTCGTGAGAAAGGAGTTTCACTCTTCCTCTTATTCTCGATTCGTTGCGGGCAGAGATTTCGATTACAGGTACGAAGTAAATTCCATTAATCCGCAACCTTTATTTTAAAATAATGCTCTTCTGGGTTAAGAGAGAACTGCAAAGCCAGCGGTGACTTATACAAAAGCTTGAAACTGCAAGCAACCCCAGTTTAACAGTGTTCTCGCCTGGAATGCGACACCAATCGACCACGGAAGTACTCTGGGGGAAGGGGGACGTTAGACAGGAGACAGGAAGCGCTGAAACTCCCGTTTCTCCTGTCACTGTCAACTTTGGCTGAGCTTTCTCAGTGTCATCTACTCTGTGAGCAGTCCAGCGCGCTCTCAAACGCACACTTCTCTCCATCACTACACATACATGCATCTTACACACTACATAATCTTTTCAAAATGATAAAAAATGGCATAGTCTTCAAGGCCCTGAGAGTCACCTGCGGAGGGGACCATAAATGTCCCCCACTTCTGGTGTCCCACTGCCTATAACGGGAACGCAGATTCGGCAGCGGGGCTTGTTCTGCTACGGCCCATTCGAGATGTCCTGAGCCTTTGCCTGATTAGTTTTTCATTAATTTCTGCAACGTTTGTTGTCTTTAATCAAATTTCTGATCAGTTGAACGCCACCTCTCCTCCAAACCTTGCCTTCTTTCTCACTGAAACTCGGGTGTCTGGGACGACTGACAGCAACCCCTTTTCTGTACCCTCCTACTTTCTCTTCTCTTTCATTCCAAAGGTGAATGTTGCGTATATGTACGCAACGACCTAACTTAACTTACTCTCGTATTCCCAAACTTGAATCCTCCGAGTTCTACACACACTGCATAAGGCTTACATGCCAATCTCTAAATAAATAAGAGGGTTGTTCAAAAGGTAAGTTTACGATAATGGTTCAGAATACGGGTGCCACTTAATTAAGCAAAATTTCGAAAATTACCATAGAGACAAAGTTTTCTCATTAAAATACGTTGATTGCATGTGTCGCATTTGTATAATTTAGGTCTCCAGGGTACGGGGGCGGAGCCCCCGTAAAGATTAAAGATCACGCATCACAAAGTGAACCCTATACCGATCAATTTGTGAGGCGTGATCTTTACGGGGGCTCCGACCCCGTACCTCCGAGACCTAAATTATACAAATGATAATGTAATAACGTTAAGTTATGGACTTTTTTAGTAATTTTCTAACTTCGTTTTTTTTTTACTATGCGACACATGCAATCAACGTATTTTAATGAGAAACAACTTTGTCTCTATGGTAATTTTCGAAATTTTGCTTAATTAAGTGGCGCCCGTATTCTGAACCATTACCAAGTTTACAAGGTGTTTTGAAGAAACTGTTTCATTACAAGGCAAGTAATTATTAAAAGTATTTCAACAACTTATTATGATCTTTTCTACTTAATCACCAAACATTCAAACACTTGTCGTACCGTGGGGACAAGCTTTCCGATGCCGGTCGTGTAAGATGTAGGGTCCTTAGTTTTAAACCAGTTTCATACTGCCGCTTCTACATTAGGATCGTTTTGAAATTGTTTACCTCCGAGGTGTTCCTTTAGGGCTGGAAACAAATGGAAGTCGCTTGGTGCAAGGTCAGGACTATGGGGGATATGATCCATGACTTCCCAGTGGAACGATTCCAAAAGTTTTGAATCGTTCCACTGGGAAGTCATGGATAATTCCCCTCCCTTCCTGATGGAAGTTCGATTTCATTCAGCCTGTCCCAAAGAAGGGTGACCACTCTCAACCCTCCACCTATCGTCCAGTTGCTTTGATTTTTTGCTTTTTCTAAAGTTTATGGATCTATCTTTAAGAGGAAGATTCTCAAACACCTCTTTCTACAATCTTTTTTCAGATCGTCAGTATGGGTTCAGCGAGGGATGCTTTATTGGCGATCTTGTTGCATATCTCTCGACTCTTACTCCTCCTTTCGGGATTTCGGTGAAACCTTTGCTATTGTGCTAGATATATCACAAGCTTTTGATGGAAACTGGCACGAAGCCTTAATTTCCAAACTTCCCTCCTTCGGTTTCTATCTGTGCCTTCGTCTGATTTCCTTTCTGCCGATGTATAGCTGCGGTTGTAGATTACCATTGTTGGCTCTTTTCCGTTCTACCCCAGCAACAAAAAATGAAATTATATATTATTTTCTACTGTTATTTCCTTAACTATGTTTATGAAATTCCATTTATCATCCATAACAATATCTACAAAAGAGAAAAAAATTAATAATTATAACCATAACTAATTAAAGCACGAATACTTTCTCCAAAATAAAATATATATATTTGAATTCAGCAAGTAAAACTACACTAGAAATTGTTGCTGGGGTAGAACGGAAAAGATCCCCAGTGTTCTCCTAAAGGTATTAATTGCGGTGTTCCTCGGGTCTTTGTCCTATCACCCACTCTTCCTTTTATTTGTCAATGATCTGTTAAGTCGCACTTCCTGACCTATCCACTCCTATGCCGATGATTTCACTCTTCACTTCACCCACTTCACAAAGCATCGCTTTCAAGTCAGTCCATGCTTCGTGTAGGGCAGCTATGATGCACATGACATCTGATCTTTCTACTCTCTCTGATTGGAACAGAGAAAAACCTTGTGGCTTTCAGTGTCTCAAAAACTCTGTTCCTTCATCTGTCTACTCGCCAGTCTTCCATACGACTATCCCCTTATCTTCAATACATCCTTCCTCTTCTCTCAACGTTCTTGGTATTTCCTGTTTTCGTAATCTTTCCTGGAAAGATTGCCTATACTCTTTCTAAAACGACTTCAAAGAGGTTAGGTGTGCTGTTCCGGCTCCGTAGTTTCTTCACCCCTACTCAGTTGCTGTTTCTGTACAGGGATTTTCTGCCTCTGTATGCAGTACGCTTCTCATGTGTAGGGTGGCCCAACCCACAGAGGTCTACTTGACCGGGTGAAATCAAAGGTTTCTCGCCTCATCAATTCCCCGCCTCTTACTGTCTTCACTCCCTCTCTCTCCGCCGCAATGTTGCTTTATCTCTCTCTCCTATCACTATTATAACGGACACTTCTTAACTCTCTAACTGCATGTCTCCTCCTCTAAACATTCTCATTCCTTTTTCATCCAACTCTCTCACGTAAGGGTTAATTGGTATTCTCAATCGGTTAACTCTGGAACAATTTTCTTCAATCCCTCTTTCAGACGTAGTGTTCAGGCATCTTGCGAACTTTGGATCTTGGTTTTTGCTCTCTTCTTGTGGTGGTGAGGGCATTTTTACGGGATTCGCCCTTCGCCCCCACTTTCCTACACAAAGAAGTATTACCCTTGCCCTCATCACTGCAGGAATCATTCCAGATGAATTCACTTCCTTGGAGAACATCGCGTTCTCTCAAGAGAGATTCGTCCTCGAACACTTGCGTCTTGGGAACGCGATCTGGGGCTTAGAAAGGCCAAAGGCTGACCCCAAATCACGCCTTTTGAAACAACGTGATGTTTTCCAAGGCAGATTTTTCGTTATGAGTGATTCCTGCAGAAATGAGGGCGAGAGTAGCATTCATTTGTCGTGTGCTTTGCAGGCACACCGTTGAACTACTGTTGCGTGCAGTTGCAAGCTTTTCTGCGTTGGTTGGAATAAACCCATTTAATTTATTTGTTGACTCGTTTCTACGAAAATTTCTGTAAATATATGAAAAGCAACCTTCGAGGCAGCTAAAAATTGTTGAAATAGTGTAGGTTTGTTCGACGTATTTTTCCAGCTAGATATTTACAGATATTCAATAAATTACCATTAAAGAAGTGGAACTCGTAATGATGTACAATCAGCCATATTAAATGTAATAATAATTCTATTGTTAACGTTCCCCAGTGAAATCGATGAGTCGGAGGAGAACGGGAGATCAATAAGAAAGATACTTTGACGAGGAATATACAGACGTTACCTCAAGAGGCGCAACACCTGGACTTTCAGGAGGGATCTTGGTAACGGCGTTTCTGAGCAGACCAAGACCAAAGGAACCTTTGGTAAGTTTCACTTTGTCGTTGTAATAACTTGGGGTTAGTGACCCCGCCAAGTTACTAGGCCATGCTGTTAGTCCAGCCAAAACAAACGAACAGACAGCAGTTCCGCTGTTTATCCTTTTGTGTTGCCATTCATCTTTCTTCGTGAGTTTTCCTTTAGTGACTTTGTGTATATATATCTATATCCCCCCCTCAGTCGTAAAATGTATTAAATATTTCATCTCCCAAGTAAGTTTTACGGGTAATATCCCAAACTCTCGAGAGTGTGACCTGAGGCCGGGCAATCACGAAAGTGGCAGGCGCAACTAAACCAGGGAAGTTGGTGATAATCGAACCTGAACCTTTGCAACCAGAGTCCAATTTCGAACGAACCTGATCCACAAGAGTTTTTGCATTTTCTTATGTATGCAATGTGAAGTCACCATGCAAAATATTTTGTTTTCAGTTTAAATTTTATCGTAGATATTTGGGATGTTTATTTTTTTAACATTGATGGTCAAGGCATAAAATATTAACCAATTATTCTAATTTTTACATTGACAAAAGCACTTCTAATTCACACTTGCGTTTCAACCCAATTCCCCCCTACCCTCGACTATTCTCTAGTTAAGTGCCACTATTGGGCGTTCCTTTTGTGGATGTTTATAGCGACTCCCAATTTTCTTTTATCTTATGTTGCAGCCAACTCCTTAAGAGTTTGAATAGCGAAAAACACATAATTGTCGCCTTCAATTTTTGAAATAACTTAAAGCATAACTTAAGTGTGGATATCATGGTACGTTAATATTCTGGTGCATAGTTTCCCTGAAAAATTCGTTTAGAAACACTATTAATGAATTGAGTTTTTTTTTGCTGCCTTAAACATTGGTTTTCTTTATTTCATTCATTTTGGTGACCTTATTAGGTTTCGGTTTTGAAAGTGAATTACTTCGTAAATTTTTGTTGCTTTTTCAAAATTTTGCTCAAAGGCAAACATTTTACCCCGACTGAAGTTACAGTGGACCGTAAGAGGCCGTTCAAAAATTATGTAACGCTAAGGTGGGTGGGTGGTGATTCTAGTGGCGTTACATAATGCTATTAACCAATGACTATTTTATGAACCCTCTGTGCCTGTCGCCAATGGCTAAAAATTTTATTTTTTAATTCTGTTTAAGGTGCTGACAACCCAATAATACACTTATTTCAATTTAGAAAATTTATTGATAATACAAGGGGGTGTCGGGGTGTATCAAGTTTTAGCGAAAATGGCATTACGTGATTTTTGAACGGCTCATAAGGCATGCGAGACCCAGTGTGTCGTGACTTTTGTTGCGGACTGTTTTATCCTTGACACCATCACTGCACAAAATGTGTCTAAGTTTGAGCTCAAAGTTTACATACGTAGTCTTCCATTTCCAAGAATAATTTGCATGGTAACCGTTCATTGCATAATCCTTGACAAAATGTGTTCACACAAAAAAGTGATACATGAAATATTTAATACGAACGGTGACCGGAAAGCTTTCGGAATTTTTTTTTTAAATCAACCAGCAGTTGGAATGAAAAGAAAGTTCAAGCAAAGATTTATATTAGTATTATTATTATTGTGTTTGTGTGTACAGGATGTAACAAAAGTCCGTTACAATAGATTTGTTACGAAGACTAAATGTTCAAATTACATGCGATTCAAATGTTGACACGTTAATTCGATCATGTACGCTACATTGAACGTTACATTAGGAGATCCTTACTGATGTTGTCTTTTAAATGTTGAATAGTTCGTGATCTTGTCTAATAAACAACCGACTTTAAATGGTCCCAGAGGAAGCTACATGTAATAAAACTAAGTTCTTTGTTATGAGGTATAATCAACCGTGTTGTTCATCAGTATAAACCTGAAACAAAAGGAGAAAACACCAATTTGCTATGGTAACAGACTTTTGTTACGCCCTATATACTATATAACACACAAAACCAGTGATATTTTTCATTATTTAATCCGTTATCTCGCCAAATGCATATTAGATACTCATCACCTAGCGTAATGGAGTAAGAACTAAGCTTTGCAGAAAGGCCCATTGGCATGATTCAAAAATGTATTATCAAAAACAGATCATTACATTAATCTACAAAAAATAAACCTATATGCACACTGCACAGTTTATTACCTGAGCCAATAACTGATTACGTTATTTTACATCATAGTTTAATATGTAATGTCGCGACGAAGTATGAAGAAAGAAATTACTTTTCAGGAACATAAATTTTTATTTCTTAACACCAATACAGTTTCAGCTCCTTGCGAGCCCTTATCATTTGGTAATGACTAGGGCGGTCAAAAGTCAATAAAGTCAAATTGTTTCCTATGGGGCACTTTTCGCTGAAACGACTGAAAATGCAATAAAAACACCTGTAGGGGGTATATTACCAAAGTTAATAGGTCAACCAAAAGTCAACTTTTACCTGTTAGGTCAAAAAATAGCAATGAGGTAAATAAAGTCAATTTTTTGGAATAATAATTAAAATAACTAAAAATTGGCATCGGTTATATTTCTGTTTACTTCTGTCTGATGCAGCTCGTTACATGGTGTCAGCTGGAGCGACACTCAAGCAACTTTTTCCAAGACTTTTCCATGTAACGTGTCTTGCGCATCTGTTACATAATTGTGCGATGCAAATAAGAGCATTTTATAGTGATGTTGACACTTTAATTGCATGTGTCAAGGCTTCTACTCTTAAAAACAAAAGAAGGAAGGAATTGTTTGCTGAAATAGGAACTCCTCCAGAACCGATTGTAACACGTTGGGCAAGCTGGCTGAACGCTGCTTTTATTATGCAGACAATTTTCCAAATGTGAAGACAATTGTGGAAAATTTTGAAGATGAAGGAATCATTGTTCAGAAGGCTAAAGAGAGTGTTGCTAATGAAAAACTGCCAAAGCAACTAATGTCAATCAAAATGAATTATAGTTTGATTGCTAGCTTAGTGACTAGGATGGAAGCATCTGATTGCACCATTAGAGAGGCATATAAACCATTTCTTCTATCAACCTTGGCGAAGATATGTGTTCAGTCAAACAATACATTGAAACAAGACTCAAGACAAATGGTATTTGTGAAATAATTAACCTCAGTAGACCTGAAATCTCACCAACAGTTTATGGTCAGCTTTTGCAATGTCAACCAACAACTGCCGCTGTAGAGAGATCTTTCTCCATGCTTAATAAATTATTAAGTAAGGATCGCAATTTTTTGCCAGAAAATGTCGGCAAATACTTCATAATTTACCACAATCGGTCAACTGATGTAGAAGAGCAAGAATAAGTAATTAAAGTATCGTTTTTATTAGTGAAAGTAAAGGCAACTTTATAAGTCAATTTTTTCAATTCGTAAGGTCAACTTTCTTAATTTTTTCGGTCAACTTTTGACTGCCCTAGTAATGACCGTATAAACAGAACAGAGTTTATATGCACCTGGAAGTTAATTATCAGGGATTAGCTGACTGAACCTTCCTATCCTCTTATCAGGGGATAAAGTGCCTCCTCCGACCCAGCTTTGACCTGATGGATGTGCCTCTGTATTTTTGGAGGGTATTGTTACAAAATTTTTAATTTTATTACACACAATTTTGTTGAAAGATGATTGACCATCGGATAGTTTAAAATTTTGCATAGATCCTATAAGACGAGATTCAACAATTCTACGGTTTACATAATTATTCGATTTGAAAACAAAGTTGCAATTATTGAAATCTGTTGCATGGTTTGTTTCTAACATGACAAAATACCACCACTTTTTTCATTCCCCACCCTCGGATCTGTCTTCATAAAATTCTCTTACAGGTCTCTTCCCATTTCTCCCATGTATAAGGGGTTCCAAAAAACCTTACCCCCACCCCCCCATTTGCAGCTTACATGTTTACTTATATCGAAATAGTTTTTAGTGATTATAGAAATATATAAAATTACTTATTGCAGGTATTAAAATTACTCTAGCTGATAGTGATAATATAATGGCTTCTCAATTAATTGGTGATTCGGAGAGGCAACGTGTGATAGATCGCATACGAGCAATATTATTTCGGGAAGCTAGTGATGCTGGAGCCACCTTTATAACACGTTCATGGGTTGCCAAACAGTTGCGAAGAAGTGAGGACTTCGTCAAAAGAAATTGGAATAAAACTTTGGATGAATGTGAAATGGATACAACCAAATCTGGGCGCCCAAATTTGCCTCTCTCTCAGGAAACAAAGGACATCATTGAAAGCGGTACGCGTAAGCGGAAAAACAGCTGTGCTAAACTTTCTAGAGCGATCGAAGTGTTGAGAGGAAAGATCGTTAGTGGTGAGATCATTCGACTGTACCGTCATAGGCAAGGTTTAAAGCCTTGGCACGAACTTCCAAAGCCAAGAAAAACTCAACTTAATATCGATGACAGAATGTGGTTTGCCCATTATCTTGAAGATTGGGATGTGGATGATTTCATGCATTTAGCTGTCTCCGATGAATTTTTTTTGTTTATGTAACACGTCGGCCTAACTACCAAAATGATCGAGTGTGGGCCACAACACCAGATGAAAATGAAATCGATGACAATGAACATTATCGCGAATTATTAAAAAGTCCAGACTGTGTTGTGTGTGTTTTGTTCACTGCAAAGAAGCTCATGTGGGTGCTGAAGCCAAATGGTTAGAGTTGGGATGGACAGTATTTTCATATTATTTTATCCCAGCATGTCATTCCTTTTCTAAGAAACCCAAACAATGTTATGGATGTCGATCAGGTCACACTTCTGCACGATAAGGCCCCCCCTGCTTTAAGGCATTAGCCACTCAACAGTTGTTGCGGAACCGAGATCGATTTCTTTGGAAATGAAGAATGGCCAGGAAATTCTCCTGACCTGAACGTCTGTGAAGACATTGGATCGGTTATAAAGGACAAGGTTGAATGTGTCTCGTTTCAAGAACCTGCAGCAAATCGATTTTCGAAGGATACAATGACGCAACACATTGAAACTGTTTTAGCAAATTTGCGTAAGGATCAAGATCTATTCACGTCACTTTTGGCAAGCTACCCAAAGCGAATTCAGGCTGTCTTGGAAGCCAATGGCGGGAACACCAAGTTTTAATTGTTTCTCATTAAATGCAGGATTAAATTCTCTTTTGTAAGGTATGTTTAGTTTTACTGTACCTCTAATGGTTTAGGCCGTGGGCAGGGGGGGCTAAGGTTTATTGGAGCCCCGTACATTATCAGGACATTTTTTTATATAATATATATACACACACGAGGTGTGATCAAAAAGTTCGGTAAATAGTCCCGCAACTAATGAACGCGTGTCAGTAGGTGATGTCAGTGTGTATGGCTGATAACGTCACCTTGGCCACTTGCCAGATGCGAACAAACACCATTCAACTACGCACCAGTGCGCCGTGTCATTGCTTTTGTTTTAAACTTGGTAAGACTGCTACAGAAACGCACGGAATGCTTGCAGCTGTCTACGGAGATGTTGTTACAAACAAGACTGTTTGTAAGTGGTTTGGAAGGTTTCGAGAAGGAAATGAGTCTTTGGAAGATGATGAAAGAAGTGGTCGTCCGTCCGTCTTGTTTGTAACAACGTCATCTCCGTAGACATCTGCAAGCATTCCGTGCGTTTCTGTTGCCGTCTTTCCAAGTTCAAAACAAAATTTGACGTTTGGACGTTGCTCAAATGTTGACATTTTCTGCAAAATCGCCAGACGTCACAAAAACGCCCTCACACAAAGCAATGACACGACGCATAGTTGAATGGTGTTTGTTGGCATCTGGCAAGTGGCCAAGGTGACGTTATCAGCCACACACTGACATCACCTAGTGACACGCGTTCATTAGTTGCGGGACTATTTACCGAACTTTTTGATCACACCTCGTGTGTGTGTATATATATGTAAATATATATATATATGTGTGTGTGTGTGTGTGTGTGTGTGTCTTCCGTCCTTAGGTTTGTTCCTTAACATGTCATTTATGCAGTTATGATATTTGAATGCCATATTAGTGCCTATTCTCTGGCAGTTTTTCTTAAGCCCTTTCAGGTTTTTGTTATAAGGGAGGACAATACTTTTCTTGTAATCCTTGTTTACAATTGACCTACCAGTATAAAAGGTTTTTCTGGCTGCTGAATGAGCGTTGAAAATGAGCAATTTGAGATGATACACATTTTTAAATATATATATTTTTTTTATCTCATCAGTCATCAACATAAGAAAGGTGACAGATTCTATATGCTCTTAGAAACATTGAAGATTCAAATGATTTTTTACTTTATCTTCAATCTTTCTAAGAGCATATAGAATGTGTAGCCATTATATTGATGATACAAAAAAAAATCAACAATATATTTAAAAATCTGTATCTCAAATGGTTCATTTTTAACGTTCATAGGCACTAATGTGGCATTCAAATATAATAACTGCGTAAATGACATGTTTATAAGGAACAAACCTAAGGGCGAAAAAGAGAGGGGTGTATATTAGGGTGGATCGATTTTACATTTTTTTCGATTTCCATATTCTAATAGCTTAGCTTAATAGGTAATCATCTTCTGCCCCCGGCAGAGCGATGAAAATCATATTTTAGTAGTCAAAAACGTATTTTTCTTATAATTTTTAAAATATTTCAATATGCATCAAAATTATTCCTAATAACTATAAAGTCGATGAAAAAGACCTCATATGATCGTTTTTCCAAGCGCGTTGTCCTACGTTAATATCTTTTGCCCCCGGCAACAACGTCAAATGTTGAAAAAATAGGTAATTTATATACATATTTTCAGATCGGCTCTTTGTCTTAAATAATGCATTTATATATTTCCCATAGCATTTATATCGTTGCTTAGGCATGAAATAACACACACGCAAAATTTTATGACTAGAGTAATATCTTCTGTCCCCGAGAAAAGTCTAAATGTGGATTATAATTACGTTAATGCGATGTTATAAGTACGATAAGTACTAAGTACAGCTCCTCGCTTGCTAATTTTATAAAATTAGCAACCCAGAACTCACCACGAGGAGGTGGCTGTACGTCGGCATGTAGCTGCTACATGCCGATGAGCAACACATAAGAGAATTGGGATGGAGAAGAATATTAAAAGCATGTAGCTGCTACATGCCGATGAGCAACACATAAGAGAATTGGGATGGAGAAGAATATTAAAAGCATGTAGCTGCTACATGCCGATGAGCAACACACAAGAGAATTGGGATGGAGAAGAATATTAAAAGCACGATCAAAACAATCACTAGCGGGGGAAATTCGAGCCTTCGCCATGCCTGAGCTGCTCTACGATAGTCAAAACTATTACGAAATGATCAACTGGCAAACGACTGAGGTGACCGAACCCCCCGTTACAAAAACAATACCTGATACCCGAATGAAAGAGTTTGTTGAGACGGGAGACCAGCCTGATGGACTGATCCCACTATTCCCTTGTCATACTCAAGCGATCGAGAGACTCATCAAATTAGTAACCGAAGCCTCTGCCAGTGTAAGTGGAATAGAAGAGAGGGACGGATTCATCCGCTCCCGTCTTCACTCCCGAACAAAAATTCCACGATTTGATTCTAAGAAAGATTACCGTATGTAAATCAACATGCAGCCAAAGGAAGGGTGGAACTCGACGTACAGCCACCTCCTCGTGGTGAGTTCTGGGTTGCTAATTTTATAAAATTAGCAAGCGAGGAGCTGTACTTAGTACTTATCGTACTTATAACATCGCATTAACGTAATTATAATCCACATTTAGACTTTTCTCGGGGACAGAAGTTATTACTCTAGTCATAAAATTTTGCGTTATTTCATGCCTAAGCAACGATATAAATGCTATGGGAAATATATAAATGCATTATTTAAGACAAAGAGCCGATCTGAAAATATGTATATAAATTACCTATTTTTTCAACATTTGACGTTGTTGCCGGGGGCAAAAGATATTAACGTAGGACAACGCGCTTGGAAAAACGATCATATGAGGTCTTTTTCATCGACTTTATAGTTATTAGGAATAATTTTGATGCATATTGAAATATTTTAAAAATTATAAGAAAAATACGTTTTTGACTACTAAAATATGATTTCATCGCTCTGCCGGGGGCAGAAGATGATTACCTATTAAGCTAAGATTTTGCAGAGGCTATTTACTCATGCATGCGCAAGTTTTTGTCTCTATTAGAATATGGAAATCGAAAAAAATGTAAAATCGATCCACCCTAGTGTATATATATCATGATGTATACGTGGAAGAAACGGGAAGGGAACTCGGTAAAAGAATTTATGAACATAAGCGAGATTTGAGGGTGGGGAATGAAAGATGTTGTATTCTGTTAACCTTTCAAAGGTTCCGTGCGATGATTCCTCACTTCACGAAGGTCAAACTTGTCGCCCCCTCTTGTCGAGTTGGCCTGGTGAAGTAGTGAGTTGGTTTCTTGTACTCTCCACCTCACATAGCTAGGTACGCCCGGCTCATCGGGGATTGTTCTGAGCCAGGCGTCTAATCTTCTTTTGAAGATGTTCACCGCAACACCACTCGTGTTCCTTAGGTCTTTGGGTAGCTGATTAAACAGTTTTGGTCTTCTCGCAACAAAACTATTTTCTTTCAAGGTTAAGGATGTTCCCCGTCTCGATTTGGGAACACGACAGTCTTCCTTTTCTACTTTGCAACGTTGTTTGGGGAGTTACAGGGTTCAGTAAGATTAGGGACTATCTCCATTTTTTCCAAGTGTAAATAATGGTGCATATCTCTTCTTTCCAGTGAGTATAGGTTTAGTTCGCGTAACCTTTCCCAGTAATTTAGTTCTTTGCACCCCTTGATCTTGGGTGCTCTGGTAACGTCCTCATATATGTCAGTTAGCATGATTATGAATAGTGGAGCTAATACTGTTCCTTGTGGTACTGAACTGAGGACCTCTGATTCTGATAAAGATACTCCTTGTACTGTAACGACTTGCCGCCGCTCACTAAGGAAATTATATATCCATTTCCCTACTTTTCCTGTCATTTCAGTTCATGTATTGATTCCATGGTCACACTTGTCGAACGTTTTGGCAAAGTGTGTGTATTACATCATAGTTTTCATTATTTTCCAGTGCATCAATAATGTTGTAGTGTTCTATTAGTTGTGATAGGCATGATCTGCCTGACCGAAACCCATGTTGGTTATCATTGAATTTTTTCCGAGTTTCCAAAAAGCCATAGATTTTCTAACTATTTTTTCAAATATTTTAGTGACGAGATGTAAGCGACACTGGCCTATAGTTTTTGGCCTCGGATCGATCTTCTCCTTTATATATTGGGATCTTTTTCGCGCTCTTCAGGATGCCCGGTATTTCTCCCGTGTCTAGTGATCGTCTCCATATCCAATATAGGGACTCGGCTATTGCATTCTTGCAGTTTTTGATCAGTGTGACATTCTATTTATCCGGTCCTGCCGCTGAATGTGCTTTTAGTTTCCCTGTAGCTTGTGTAACATCTGTCGTAAAATTTAAGTCCGTTATACTTTCCCTTTGTAGTTCTTCTTCAAAGTAAGTTTCTATCGCATATCGGTTTGTTTTTGGGATACTTCTGTTAGATCATCAGATAAAGCACTGTTTTCGTTTTTCAGAGGTCCGATAGTCGCGTGGTTTTTCGACTTTTTTTGCAAAATTATAGAAGTATTTTGAGTTAACCTTTATCGCTTCTATAACGTCGTCGTCTTTGTCTTTTTCTGTATGCTTCTCAATTAGTCCCTATATGACGTCATCAATTTAATATTTTTCTCATGCTTTCTTTAGTTACTTAATTTTGCAGTCACTATTTTTTTTTCTCTTGGAACCATGAACTCTTCTTTCCTCTGTTGTATTTTTGGGACATCATTCCACAATTTCCAGCATCTTCTCTAAAGTCATTAGAATCTCTTCCGTTGTCTTGTCCTCGAAAATGGTTTTCCAATATTACTTCCATGCTGGGTGCAACATCTTCCCAGTTTATAGCTTTAGAGTGAAAATTAAAAAATGCGCATTTGCTTATTTTTGTTGTTCGTGTTTTCCTTTCCTGTTGCTTTTATATTGGTTATTTCTTCAATAATGTTATGGTCCGATATTATAGTTGGATATTTCTACGTTATCAATTAAGTTGCTGTTGTGTAAATACCAAATCTAGGCAGTCCCCCCCCCCCCTGTTTTCCGTTATTTCTTGCGTTAACAAATTCATCAACTAGAGCTAGTAGCATTTTTATATGTTCCTGGTCTTTCCGTGTGCCCCCCTTGTTCTGATGTATGCATATTTTTTCCTGTGTTTTTATATTCCATGAATGGGAAATTAAAATCACCACAGAAGCATTTTGGGGTTGTTGTGTAGATATTTTACCGTTTTTTTACCTCTGTAATGAAATCTGAAAATTTTGAGGTTGGCATGTTTCGGGGGTCTGTACATTACAATTAGTACCATATTTAATTTTTCAACTTTCACTGCTACACTTTTTACGGCTGTCATGTCAGAGACTATAACCATTGAGTGTGTTCAGTATTTGAAAGTTTTCAAATCTAATGATTATGTAAAGCGTAGATTTGTTGAATCTAGTCTTATAGGATCTATAGAATTTTAATCAATCGATGGTCAATTCTCTTTTAACAATTTATATATATAATAAAATTAAGAATTTTGTAACATTACCCTCCAAAATCCACAGGCACATTCATCAGGTCAAAGCTGGGTCGGAGGGGTCACTTAACTATCCCCCGATAAGAGGAAGGGAAGGCTCAGTCAGCTAATCCCTGATTATTAACTTGCAGGTGCATATGAACTGTTCCGTTTGTACGGTCATTACCAATTGATAAGGGATCGCGAGGAGCTGAAACTGTATTGGTGTTAAGAAATAAAAATGTATGTATGTATTCCTGAAGTGAGATTTCCTTCATATTAAACTATATAATTAATAAATTACAATTTAACTTTCACATTTTTTCATGTAAACTAGTTCTCCTTCCAATCGCTAGATGACGATAAAGTAAAAAGGCTGATGAAGAAGTGGGTAGAGTTTCGGATCTTATAATCTTTGCTTGAAGGAAGAGCAACAATACCCCTTTCACCCCGCAAAATATTCCATATTAGCATCAAAGCTCTTCTGCCATCTGGCGAGCAGCGAGAGTATTCCCGTGTGGTAGAAGTCCATACTCTGTTGACGAAGCTCGTTTTAGTGCATTTTGGATATCATCTGAGGTAAAGTGCACTCTTCACAGGTGGTCTTTCAGAGCGCCGAAAAGATGATAGTTCGAGGGAGCAAGATCTTGACTGTACGATGGATAGGTGATAATTGTTCACTGGAAATTTGCAGGAAGTCGAGATGTGGCAAAAGCCGTGTTGTAGGCAAAGATTATTGGGATGGTCTTCTGGGGACCACAAAGGGACTTTGGTGTTCAGCTCCAGAAAATACATCATGAATGTGAATGGAAACAGCTATTGCGAATTACTGCAGAAACGAAGACATGCTGTCCAGCGGAGACCAGAACGCATGCCTACACACGGCTTTTACATCTTTTCTACTTGCCAGTTTCCACCCATTTATCATACATCCGGAGCTTGCTCCCTCAGACTATCATTTCGTCGGTCCCCTGAAAAACCACCTTTGAGAAGTGCACTTCACCTTAACGAAGGTATCCAAAATGGCATTAGAACAAGGCTTCGTCAACAGAGCACGAACTTCTACTACACATATATACACTCCCTCACCCTCCTCCAGCGATTGGAGAAAGGGGTTGATGTCTCAGGAATATTTCGAGAGGAAAGTATTGTTGATTCTTCAGTTATGTAATTCAAACTAGTTTATTTTAAAGACAATTATAATAATTACATAACGTACAGAAATAAAATTTATGAAGTTGACAATCAACATGATGTTTATTTCAGATAGTGTGTCGGTGAGAAACCTTTTATCAAAAATTGCACCATTATTTCGGGAAACTTCGATGGAGGAGCTTGAATGAACAAAGTTGGAGTACTCTTGGCATGAAAGTTCTTGTAGAACCTATGTGAATTGGAATTTAATAAATAACTTAGAAGCTTCAAATTTAATAATACTGTTAAAAAAAAATAAAAATAAATTAACTATAATAATTTTAGTCGACTCCTACACACATTTTATTTTAAGAATTTCAGTACTGGGTTCATATCTTAATTTCGAAACAAAGAACACCCAGCCGTAAGGCGGGGTTTGTTTATTATATGAACGGTGATCATAACGAGTATTCCGCATTGACACACTTCTGGTATCTCGCGGACTATATCCCCGTATTGTAGTATGAAAACTATAGCTTCAAAATACACCCCTCGAGGGTGGCCCTTCTCGAGAAGGAAGAGCTGGAGCAAAGTCCAATCTGTTCGGTGGAGGGGTGACGAAAGACGTGTGTGGACGAGCGTTTTCGCGAAGGTAAAGGTTCTGGTTTTTTCGCCCAATGGCCTTTTTTAGTTTCTGGAATAACAGTGTTCAGCTCCAGAAAATCCAACAGCAGTCCCTTTGTGGTCCCAAGGACCATCACATGTTTGCCCACAACACGACTTTCGCCACACCCAAACTTCTTGTAAGTTTCCAATGGACAATTTGTCACCTACCCACCATACAGCCCCGACCTTCCTTCCTCGAAGTATCATCTCTTCGGCGTTTACAAAGACTGCAAAGAAAAAATAACCTCCAAACATATATCTTCAGTCAAATGACATTACAATTTATATTCATTAAAAGAAAAGTGAGAGAACTTTCGACTAGTCGCCTACAACAGCATTGTTCTTTCAGCAAAAAGTTAATCCTGCCTAACCTCTGCTTAAAGTAATTCGTACTCCGTCTTCCTTTTCCTTCGTCCGCGCCCTCCATCTGTAGGCAGCAGCATCAAAAATACGATGCGAATTGTTTATCCTATCTGAAATAGACGCTTTCGGTTATAGCAGCGGTCCTCAAACTTTCTTTTTACGACCGTGTAATTTGTGGCCGTTTGTTAATCGTACATAAAATTAAAAGGGTTATATTTTCAGGACTCCCTCGCGTATCACTGGGTTAAAGGAAATCATTTATTCAGGCTGGAATTCTAGAGGTTCGGCTATGATTCCTCGCGTGATGGAAGCTTCAACCATGCGCCGAGAGGTTACACCCCTTCTTTCTTTTGTGTATGATTATACTCCGAGAATGACTACTGTACCACAGATGAAGAACGTTCATAATTTGAGGCCGCATTCTACCTTCATCTCCAATAACCCTCACTTTTTTGGGATATTAGAATTTTTACCAAACTGGTTTGTCGCTAAACACACGACTTAAAAGATGCCTCTCCAATCATCCCTTCAACTGCGTAAATTCTTGCCTATGAAGCCCAACTGCTGCACGATTCCAGATTGATTCCTGGACTGACTTGAACAAATCAAGAAAAATGTCGAATCATCAATGTCCCCTGCAATATTTGTGACTTTGACCTTTGGTGCAAGAGCCTGATTCTTGCTCAAGACACATCGTCTTATGCGTGTGTGTATTAAGTTACATCCCTTTATAATGAGTGGTTCAACAATGATGGCGACCTCAACTTATGAACTTCAATTTCAATGTAACCTAAATATTGCTAACAACACAGTCCTGTGATGATCCATGCGTTTGTGCAGTTTCATCATTTTATGTTGAGTGGTTCAAAAGTTAATGTGTGAATCTCTACTTGACTTTTGACCTATTTTTTACCTTGACCTTTGATGCAGGAATCCGATTCGTAGTCTTCATCATGACATCGTCTCGTGATCATACATATACCTGTAAACTTGATTCAGTTCTGTTGGGTGATTCACTAGCTATAGCCCGGACACGAAAGTGAGACGGACGAAACAGTGCAATCGATTATGTCCTCCCTTAGGAGCGTAACTAACGGGGGGAACATGTCCCTCCAACTCTTGAACTGGGAAGATAAATTTTTTTAGCAAAACCTAAGGATTGTCAAATATAGGCCTATTAATTGCTGCGAGAGTCGACAAGAAAAATTGAATGCATTCACTGCGAAGGTCAACTTCTCTCCATGGCTTAGGAATTTTTTTTTATCACAACTGCGATAGTCGACTGGGCTTTAGAGTGCTTGAAATGACCACCAGACATATGATACCTGGTCATCTGGCGGTGGGACCGGGAACAGCGCATGAGTAAACGCTGACCCAGCTTGCCCGGCCACGCCTCCACTGTGGTGACTAATGCTCGTCAGTCTTCGCCATTTCCTTCACCACATACCAAAAAATATGCCTTGGAAGACCAAATTTAAGACATTACCTACAGGATAGCAGCACAGAAATTCATCGGAGGAGCAGGGAAATAAATCCAGAATGTTAGGCCTATCTCCAAGGCAATGGGGGATACGATTAAGGTGCTGTACAATCTGCTCTAGATCATTCAGGACAGAAAAGTTGTAAGCTAGTTCACTAAGGAAGTCGGTGAAATGGAAGGAAAGCAAATGGTGGTGGTCAACACAACTTCGTAAAATGGAAATTTGGGCGAAGGGATAGAATGTATTCGATTTTACAAGCGAGGTAGTCAAAGAATTTTGGATTGTCAGCAGAACTAGAAGAAAAGTACAGTGCAGATGTATTTATTGTGAGATTTGCATGCAAGTCCTAGCCAAAGAGTGTCGAATTAGGAAGATTCGCATTCGGGAATATGAAGCCAAATTAGGTCATTGCGTACATATACGGAAATTGAATATAAAGAAAGTAGGAGGGTACAGAAAAAGGGTTGTTGTCAGTCGTCCCAGACACCCGAGTTTCAGAGGTTCAACAGATTACAAATTTGAGGAAGTCACGAATGCTCTAGGTTTATGAAAAGTACATCAGGCGGAGGTCCAGGACATTTTGAATGGGTAAAAGCAGAACCAGTCCCGATGCCCGGGTCTGCATTCCCAGTACTGGCAGCGAAGGAGCCAGGTTCTTAAAGACTGCCGTTTTTTCTTAACTCTGAAAAGATTGTGAAGTGAAGAATAGAAAGAGAAGCGTGTTTGAGAGGTCACTTGACTGCTCACACGGTAGACGAGACACGGAAAAAGAACAGCTGAGGAGGACAGTGAAGGGAGAAACGGGAGTTCCAGCACTGGGGACAACTAAAATTTTTAGCTAAAGCAATGAGCCCACGAAACGTCTGATTGTGATTACTTTTATGCCAGTAGACAAAAGTAGCACAGGCAAGATCATTAGACTTTTTGTTTATGACTACAGCATCCAATATTGTTCTTGTATTACAAGTACTATATACTGACTATGTACAGCCAATGAGATTCAAGTTAATTTCAAGAGGTGCTAAAACTGTGCTTACTTGATTCTCTGGAAGCAATTTTAATTACTCTTTGGAACTTTTCTGCTGGCTTGAATAACTTAGATTGTAATAAATCTTCTCATAAAGTTCGTCAATTCTCACCTGAAAAATAAATAATAATTACACTTGCTGCCACAGTTGGATATCAATTACAGTATTGAAAAGCAGCAACAAACAACTGGTTTTTACGCATATGAAAAATTAATAGAATGCAGCTGTAAATTCAGATTAGACAAAACAACTTTTCCTCCCAAATTTTAATCCCCTTAAAACTGCAATGGACACTAACAGAAAGCAGCCAAATAATGAACATGCAGAGGCCACACATTGAAGAGCCTCATACTGGTTTATTAATATAGAATATGTTAGTTTTCATATTAAGGCAAACTACTAATCCATTATGATGACACTTATTCTCAAAATAAACTTGAACAGCACACCCATCACCTAAATAAGCCTAAACTCCCGCACTTCATAATTAACACATCACACTTGAATGTATGTAATGAATGTGCATTTCCAGTATGATTTTTTTTTTTTTTAAATGCAGAAAGGAAGGACCAAGGGTGAATGCTAGTGATGTACCAATGCCGATTTTTTGCCTATATTTTAACAATATTTTACAATAGTTTATAATATTTAAAGATAAGGTAGTTAGCAAAAATGTAAATTTATGGGCAACTTAACAAGCTTTGCCTTTTTTGTGAGCAGATATATTACGTGTTGCCCAGCAAATGGGTTAAGGACGTTTCTGACAAAAATTACCTCAAATCACTGAGAATGAAGCACATAGATGAAAAGCCTCTCCACGCTGACTTGAGTTGAAGGAAGGGCAGAAACTATTTGAGCAGTTTCTACTAAGGGATTTGGTCATTTGGCTTCAGATTTTATAAGTTCAATAATAAAAATAGAGATAGAATAGTTCTTAAGGGCCTAGAGCAGTGATGGCGAACCACTGACCCACAAGGCAATTTTTAGTGACCCACGAGCTCTTATTTAAATAAAATATAACATTTTTAATATTTAAAAATTATTTTATTCTCCCACCGAAATAAACAGATGATACACAGTGAAACATTTTTAAGTGTATGGTATATGTTTAAAAACGTGTGTGTAATGTGTATGTATGACAACTGACCAAAATAAACAGCTGATACACACACACACATTTTTAAACGTATAGTATACATTTAAAAACGTGCGTGTATGTATGACAACTGACTCATGGTGTGCCACGTGGTCATCCGCCTTCCCAATTTTGCAATTCAAGTCCTTAAGTTTGGGAGCGGCAAATTATTAGTGCAGAAATTATCACCCATGAAAAAAAATAAATAAATAAATAAAAAATAGTTCTGAAGGTAGTGGAACTGGAAGGTTATTTCATGAAGAGTGGACTGTGAAATACATTATTAAACCAAATAATAAAGCTTTTTGTTGTATTTGCAAAGTGGACATTGTTGCTCAGTTTTATAATATTAAACATTTTGAAAGTAACCACAAAAATTTGTGCTCAATGTCAGATGAAAAAATTAATGAAATTATTATGTGCCAATTAAACCAACAGCAACAATAATCTGCTATTTTCAAAAGAACTTTTAAGCCAAACAACAATATTACAGCACCTAGTTTTCAATTATCATCAACCATTGCTCAACATGGAAAACCACTTTCTGATGGTGATTATTCAAAAGAAGTTTTTATAAACTGCTCAGATTATTTATTTAAGATTTTCAGAATAAAGATCAAATAATTAAACGTATTAATGAGTTGCCTGTGGCCAAAAATACAGTCAAAGAGAGAATAATTATCATGGACAAAGATGTATCTGATCAACTTTTATTGGATTTGACAAATGCTGGGATGTTTCCAATTTGTTTGGATGAAAGTACAGATGTCAACATCACAGGCCCATCTAGCAGTTATTGCAAGATTTTATTATAATGAAGGAAGAGCTAATTAAATTGATGACTGCCTGAGAAAACCACAGGAGAGGATATTATGAATGATTTGAAGGAGGAATTCACCCAAATGGGTATTAATTTCAGAAATATTGTATCTATGACAACTGATGGAGCTCCGAGAATGATTGGAAAAAATGTTGGATTTGTTCAATTACTTAAACAAGAAGTGAAAACCTTCAGTTGAATTTCATTATATTTTACACCAAGAAGCTCTTTGGGCAAAAAAAATTAAAATCACTTTAAAATGTGATGTCTCTTTGACAAAGGTCAATTTTGTAGTTGCTCACCATCTTAAATGTCAATTTACCAAACTATTAGATGAGTGATTCATTTTCAGGGTTAGTCATGTGTAACAATGTCAGATGATTAAGTTATGGTCAAGCTTTGAATCACTTTGTTGAACTGTTAGAAGAAATAAGATATTTTTTTAATAAAAAGGAACATGAATTGGTTGAATGACTTGCATTTTTTCGCTGATTTCACATTGCATTACAATGCTTTACATTAAATAAAAAGTTGCAAGGTCACAACTGTGTTGTATCATCAATGTTGGAAAATATTAAAGCTTTTGGAAAAAACTAAATACTTTCTCAAAAGATCTGGAAGGAAAATTGAAATATTTTCCATTATTGCAGAAACACTTCTTGACTTCAAAATATTTTGCAGACAATGAAGAAAATAAATCTGACATGCTCAAAAAGTACTCTAATAAGAGATGCTAGACAATCACTTTCAGAGAGGTTTTCACAATTCCAACAAATTGATGCAACATTACAATTCATCCAATTCCCCCATACTATTCAATTTGAAGATCTTGTTATCAGCTTTTCATTGGCTTGACATTGGTAATTTAGAAATGGAATTAGTTGACTTGCAAGAAAGTGCAGTATGGAAAACTAAATTTATTGAAGTTATAAGAAAAGGAATTGGAGTTGTCAATTTTGGATGTAACCAGAGAACAACAAACAATAGAAAGAGTAGAGAATCTTATTCTTGCAGAATGGAACTCTTTACCAAATTCTTTTGCATCAATGAAAAAACTAGCATTAGCTCTGCTAACAATGTTTGGTTCATCTTATTCATGTGAGCAGTTGTTTTCCTCCATGAATTTCATCAAATCCACCACTGGGAATCGCCTTGGCACAGATATGGGTGCTGCATGTGTGAGACTAAAGAAAACTAAATATAATCTTTGCATCAAAACATTAGCAGCTAAAATCCAACGAGTTTCTCAGTAAAAATAGTAAATAAATAAATTATTGTGACCCAATTTATTTTTTTTTAAATCAAAAGTAACAAAAATGACCCACCAACAAAAAAGGTTCACCACCACTGGCCTAGAGCATCAGGAAACTCGAAGAAGGTTACTTGAAAAGGATCAAGATAGGGTTAGTGTTTAAAATGAAAATACCAACAAAATACCACCACAACGTGGTATACTGCTGTTTTTAAGAGTTACTGGTACCAAAATCTAAGTGGTAGTTACTGGTATTTGGTAATGATACTGGTTCTGGTTCCCAGCCCTGCAGTTAAAATACTTTTAAGTAATGCACTTAATATACTGTATATATACAGTATATAAATTATGTATAAATAACTAAGGAGGGTCTAAATAGGTCATTAAAGTATACACTATAATACTAGCAAAGGAAAATCTCTCTATAATGAACAACCTCTCTACAATGACAGGGATTTGGCTTATATATTTTGCTATAGAGAGGTTTCACTATTATTTACCAGCCAAAATTTTGTCATCAATAACTACTACTGATAAATTGGTACATCTCCATTAATTTGTACTTACTTTCAAATTATTGTATATATCAGACTGAACAAAGAGGTGGTTGTCATCAAGATCCACTAAAATAAAGCGATGACCAAGGGCCTGAGTATCATCTAAGTGGAGAAGAAACTGCTTCATCACAGGATCACTGAAATTAAACAGAAAATATGAAGACAATCTGCAACATTCCTTATTCCTTCAATCCCTCACTACTCTAACCTCCTAAGACTAGCAATGAGGATAGTTACTCTGGGTTGTACTCTTTAAACATATCAATATCCTGTCTGTAGTGTGGCGACCATGCCTGAATATAGTTCTTTGAAGGTCTAATATGGGATTACTGTACTTCCTTGATTCTGTAACAAATTTTTGTTGTTCTGGCCTGCATAAGGAACCTTACAGTTCTAAAAACTGAACTCTACCTGCCACTATCTACCCAGATTACTAGCTTATCAAGTCACTCTACAACCTGAAACTATCAAGTTCGTGATTATATTAGCTATTTCATAGTCAATAGCAAACTTTAGTATTTTACTCTATATTTCTGCTTCTAAATCATTCAAATATACTATGAAAAGTAAGGTCTCTAAACCTGATATCTGAGACACACTACTATCAACCTTATCCCAGACTTCTATCCAATTTAAGATTAAACCTCAGAATGGCAAGAATCAAATAATTTGTCCACTGAAAATGCTTACAAGCTATTGAGAAGGCAAAGTACAAAAATTATTAGAAAAAGCAAGCACAACGATGAGCTATATATAGTGAACCAAATTGAATAAAAATACAAAGGAATTTTATAATTATGTTAGGAATAAAAAAGTAGCTTCACAGACTATTGGTCCACTCGTAAGCAAAAACAACAAACAAATTTACAATGACTTACAAATGATGGAATTTTTAAATAAATTCTTCTCTTCCATCTTCACTAATGAAAACAACAACAACATTCCCATTCCTGTAATCATACTCAGTGATGATCATTTAAAACTTCATGCTTTTACCATTAGTGAAAGCGAAGTACTCTCAGCCATAGGTAAAATTAATCCTAATAAAACTCAAGGCCCAAATAAGCTCTATCCTAGGGTACATACATATTTAATAAACTGTTAGTCTGGAAAAGTTCTGCTCAATTGGAAACTTGCCAACATTACACCAATATTTAAAAAGGGGGACAAATCACTTCTGGGAAATTATCATTCCATCAGCCTGACTTCAGTCATTGGTAAGCTTATGGAGACGATTGTTCGGAACAAAATAGTTAGTCACGAGAAATTAACAAGTTAATCAAAGATTCTCAACACAGCTTTTGATGTAATCATTCTTGTCTTACTAATTTGCTCAATTTCCTTAACAATATTGTAAATAAATAAATAAATAAATAAATAAATAAATAAATATATATATATATATATATATATATATATATATTATATTTATTATATATATGTAATGTAAAGAACGATGCTTGTGTAGAAGAGCATTCTGCAAAAGATGAGGGAGAACGAACAAATGAAAAATGAGGTACCTCTCAGGAATCGAACCTGGGATCATCCAATTTCCAGTCAAATATGCTATCCGCTACACCAAGGTCCTCGATCAATCATTTTTCATTTGTTCGTTCTCTCTCCTCATCTTGTGCAAAATGCTCTTCTACACAAGTGACATTCTTTACATTAATTATATGTATGGCATGCAAAGGTGCCCCCTCAGGGCATTTGATTCCGCTTGTATGTAGGAAAATTATGACTTCTGATTGATCAAGGACCTTGGTGTAGTGGATAACATATCTGACCCGCAATTGGATGATCCCAGGTTTGATTCCTGGGAGGTACCTCATTTTTCATTTGTTCGTTCTCCCTCCTCATCTTCTGCGGAATGCTCTTCTACACAAATGTCATTCTTTACATTAATTATACTATGTTGTTTGCAGTTATATATATATATATATATATATATATAGTGTCCCATAAGTCCAGCATCATAGGAAAAATAATAAAAAAAGGCAAAACAAAAGCTTTTATTTACAGAATGTGCTCAATATGTCCACCATTGTTTTCAATACACAAATTCAGACGTGATACCCAGTCAGCAAGCACACGTTGAATGATGTCAGGAATAATGGTGTTACATGCCCCAATAATGCGCTGCCGCAAATGTTCAACACTCCTAATTTTCTCTGCGTATACCAGCGCTTTCAAGTGGCCCTAGAGCTAAAAATCTAGTGGGGTGAGATCTGGGATTGTAGCTGGCCATTCCACAGGCCCTCAACATCCTATCCAAATGACCAGGGAATTCTTGGTACAGGTATTCCCTTACTTGGGTGCTGTAATGTGCAGGAGCACCATCTTGCTGGAACCATGTTGGGAAATTTCCTTCTTCATTCAAGACACTAGGAAATGCTTCTTCCTTGAGCATACGTAGGTAGGTGCCTCCAGTGACATGTTCATCGAAAAAGAGGGGGGCTATGATGCAATCCTTCCAAATGCCACACCACACCATCACCCGAGATGCACCTTTTTTTCCTTTGAAGGGTATACCAGTGAGGTTGTTTTTGAGACCAGTAGAGGCGTGGTGTTCTGTCGATTTACCTCACCCATTTCCAAAAATCAGCCTCGTCACTGAACAGAATGGTGGATGGGAAATTGGCATCCTGAGCATATTGTTCCATAGCCAATTCACAAAATTCCATCCGCCAGTCGGGATCATCATCTTCGCTTAATTTCTGTAGGATCTGAAATTTATATGGATGCTATTTGTGAGCCTGAAGAATGCGATGGATGCTCCTTTTCGACACTCCTGTCTCGGCGGACAATCGCCGAAGAGACTTATTATGACTTCTGTTAAAATGAGCCAGGATAGCAGTTGCTGTATCATCGTCAGTGGACCTCCTTGAAGGTCCACTGGGTGGTTTATCTTCTATGGATCCTGTTTCCTTAAACTTTGCAACAAGTCTACTAACACAACTTTGTGTTATTGGCTTGCAGTCTGGATGCAGTCTGTAAAATTCAGCAGTGGCCTCTCTTTGACTCCAATTTCCTATGAGTAGAATTATCTGGATTTGTTCTTCCTTGCTGACAGACATTATGGCTTGAAGAAAGAGAAAAATATTAATTATGGTTTGTAGAAATAGAAAAATATGAATTTCTCCTATGATGCCAGAATTATGGGACACCCTGTGTATATATATTAGGGTGGTCCTCAAGCATAGGGGGGGATTTTCAAACGTATATTTCTCTTGCTCCCAGGGTCTCAATCTGTGAGGTTATGCATAAAAACACTGTGGTTAAAATGTCATTGAGAAATAATATTTACCCTGTGCTCAAGAAGGTTGAAGTTATGCCCCTATGTGGGCTGTTGACACGCCTTGCTGAGAGGGTTGGATTGTGTGTGGTGTTGCTCTCACCATTGACAGATTAGTATTTTTTTTTGGCTTGCCTTTAGAATTGGTATTAAACATTTCCAATGTATCTTCCCCAGGTGTTATTTTGGTGAAATGGCCAGTACACGTTCAAGAGACTTCCTTGTGATGGCAGTCTCTGCACTCATGGGGAGCAAGCTGCCATCCATCGGCGACGTCCTCGGCCTGACTCTGCACATACTGAGCACGAAGGCAGCAACAACGACGAGGGAGGCTGTCACGGCCGTTGCTGATGAAGTGCTTATCTTGTGGATGAAAGCGCGGATTCCAACGACGAGACGAGACCACATCACTGAGAAGCTAGAGAAGTTGTATGGCGAATACAAGCTTCTCAAGAACAAGAATCGACGCTCAGATGCCCAGATTGCACGGGAAGCCTCCTTCCAGCAGATGTTCTGCAACCTCTTCGATGTCGCCCACGCTGACGCACTGAACATGATGAACATCGAGGAGGACAAGACCTTCCTGATCGCCCAACGAGAACCCAGCTGCAGGGGGACCATGGGAGGAGCTGATGTGGTCCTGGCTCGCACAGAGTGCAATGTTGCGCAGTGGAGGGAGACTGAACAACGCCGTCGGCGCCGTGCGACTGAAGAAATGGCCACTACTTCTCAAACAGCAGAATTGGCCTCTTCCAGCTCGAGCTCTTCACCCCCCAGCGACTCTCCCACCCGTGGCGCTGTCGGAGGTTGCAGCCCACCCAAGCGCAGTCGGCCGGCGAATATCATTTCACTGGCACTGGCGGCTAGCTTGGACCGTATGAAGCTGACCGACCGCGATGCCGTTTACGTGCTCGGTGAGACGGCTCGGTCCCTTGGCCACAACATTGATGAGTTGAACATCAACCAGTCATCCATACGGCGCCAGAGGATGGCGCAACGCCAACAAGTTGCCACTCAGCTCAAGGAGCCCTTCCATCGAGAAGCTGCGCTCGTTGTTCACTGGGATGGGAAGCTGATGGCAGATCTGACGTCCAAGGAACAGGTTGATCGACTCCCGATCCTGGTCTCTTGTGGCGGCGAGGTGCAGCTCCTCCAGGTCGCCAAGCTCCATTCCGGTACTGGTGCAAACTGTGCCAAAGCTGTGGTGGAAGCTCTGCGAGACTGGGGATTGGATGACAAAGTTGGTGCCCTCTCGTTCGACACTACAGCTTCAAACATGGGAAAGAACACAGGTGCATGCGTGCTGATTGAGCAGGAACTTGGGAGAAGCCTCCTCTATCTGGCATGTCGTCACCATGTCCTGGAGCTTCTTGTCAGTGCGGTTTTCACGGAAGTCCTTGGACCGTCGTTGGCACCCGAGGTTCAGCTCTTCAAGCGATTCAAGGCGCAATGGGAGTTTGTGAATCAAGATGATTACGACCACGTCATGAGTGATGCCAACGCTCGTCAAATCATCGAGGAGGATGCAGACTCCATCATCGAGTTCTGCAAGAAGGCCTTGCAGAAAGGTCACCCCCGGGATGATTATTTGGAGCTCTTGGAACTCACCATCATCTTCCTCGGCGGAGTGCCCCCCCGTGGGATTCGGTTCCGAGTGCCCGGTGCGATGCACCAGGCCTGCTGGATGTCGAAGGTGTTGTACGCCCTGAAGGTATGGATGTTCCAGCGGCAGTTACGGCTCACAGCCAAGGAAGAGGCCGGAGTTCGGCGCCTGTGTGTGTTCGCCGTGAAGTTCTACACAAAGGCGTGGACGGAGGCCCCGAACGCGGCGAAGGCCCCCCTGAGAGATCTCTGGCTCCTCCAGGCTCTGGAAAAATACGAAGACAAGGAGGCGGCGAAAGCAGCCAAGTCGAAATTCGCCAACCACCTGTGGTACTTGTCTGAGGAGTTGGTGGCCCTGGCTCTCTTCGACGATGATGTTCCTCCGGAAACGAAGGCGGCGATGACTGCTGCGATGTTGGAGGAGCCAACGGAGGAGGACGACCCGCCCAAGAGAGCGTCGGTCCTGGCGTGCTCTTCCCTGTCATTAGACACATTCGTGATGGGGAGGACTCGCCAGTTCTTCGACCGACTCCAATTGCGACGTGGATTCCTGGAACAGGATGTGTCAAAATGGCCGGACAGCGAGCAATTCCAAGCGGCTGCCGAGGTGGTTGGAACCTGTCCATAACCAACGACCATGCCAAGCGGGCCATGGCGTTGGCACAAGAATACAACAGGTGCCACACGAAGGAGGAGGACCAGCTGCAGTACATGCTCCTGGGTGTTGCGGAGCACCGGAAGAAATTCCCGGATGCTCGGAAGGCCACGCTGCGAACCAGGCGACAATGAGAGGCGTCAGCACCCATGAGACCCCCGCCCCTGAGCGGCTAATACCCTTAAATGGGGGGGACCCGGAGGCTGGTATACCCTATAAACTTCAACCTTCATGAGCACAGGGTAAATATTATTATTTCTCAATGAAATTTTAACCACAGTGTTTTTTATGGGTAACCTCACAGATTGAGACCCTGGGAGCTGAATAATTCCAACTTTCGATTTTGAGGACCACCCTAATAAATATATATATATATATATATATATATATATATATAAGTAAAACAGTAGATATTATATATTTTGATTTTCATAAAGTGTCTGATAAAGTGCCCCATAGAAGATTATTAGCTACCGGTAAACTTCATTCTCATAGATTTTATAGTAATGTTCTCAAATGTATTGAAAATTGGCTTAGTGGATGTGAAAAAGAGTGGTTATTAATGGCAGTGTTTAAATGGAAAAGTTTAACTAACAGCATGCCTCAGGGATCAGTTCTGGGACCAGTTCTTTTTATTATTTATATCAGTAACATAGGCTTGAAAATTAAGAATATAATTTCAAAATTTCCAGATGACACCAAACTTGGGGGACAAACAAAATGAGTGGCAGAATGTCTGCAGATTCAATATATTAATAAATAAATCACTTGAGTGGGTGGAAATTTGGCAAATGAACTTTAATATAGATAAATGTAAAACATTGCATATCAGTAGAAACAATGTTAAAGAAAGTATTTTATGTGCAACAAGACACTAACAAGTGTAACAGAAGAGAAAGGTTTAGGGTCATTCCATGTCAAGTAGACCAATTTTGGAAAAGTGCCCCACCTCACCATGTCAGATTTTGTTCTAACTTTGCTCACAGATTCCTTTAAGCCTTAAAGGAAGTTCTACAATGTGTTAGTTCCATATCTCTCGTGGTTCTGTCACTAGGGCTCCAAGAGCATGGGCTACTTTGTCCATCACATTGAGCGCCAAATTATTTGTGCCATTTTCAGCTAGTCAGCATTCCACAGTAACAAATCCTTCTGCTCTGAAAATTTGCTCCCAGGGTCAAAATTTACTTGATTTCAAAACTCATTACTAGAGCTCTAGGTAGTATAGATTTTCCATAAAATATCCCCAAAGTAGGCTTCAAATTACATTTTGATTCCTGGGAAGCCACTTTAGAAAATTATAGCTCTGGATCTACTTGACTCTGTGAGCTTTTGTTGGAAACCAAGAAAGTACTGCCCATATGCTACAAAATGTTTCAATCCAGATCTTCCTACCTGTTCTAGTTGCTGAGATATAAGGCATCAAAAATGGCCAAAATTAATTTATGTGACAAAAATGTCCCATCTTTAAAGCTCAAAATGATCATGTGGGACAGCTCACACCATACTCTAACAAAAACCAATGAAAAGAGCATGTCCTGAAATACTAGGGCCTAGTTTTTTATTTTGGTGTCTTGCTTTTTCGTAGGTCTAGTAGAGCTTTGAAATTTTGTTCTGTATGATGTTTCAAGCGTTATAGTTGTTATTTCATTGGCACAGTTTTATTTTTCTTTTGTTCTTATTACTGATGATATAGTGCAGGACTACGTGCTATGCTATACATACTATTTTTATTTATGTTCAACATGTAATATGACTATTACACTGGGGAACAAATTTCAACTTTTTGTCTATTGAATTAGATTTGACAGTTAGTTCTAGGTAATTTGGGTGCGCTGAGCACGAATTTTTACTCAGTTTTGCTCAACACCCCTCCTCTTTCGTCGTATTCATAAAAAGGTTTTTTTCTCAATACTCGCTAAATCTTTTTGCAGTTGCACATTATGCAACTAGGTTTTTATCTAGGTATTTGTACCTATTGTTATGGTATTGTTGTATTATGTATATTTTTATATGTAACACCCTAAAAATATTTTTAATTTTGTCATTTTTAACCCATTTTAATATTAGTAAATTAAGCTAAAAATATCATAGAATTCTAAAATTTTCTGAGCATTCCTGTTCTCTGTAGAGTATTCTAGAGGGACAACTAAAATATATAAAAGCGACTCGTTTCCAGAGTTAATCAGTCAATTCAATCAGTCAGTCAGTTGAGTTAGTTAATTAAGTTTGGGCATTAACATAATTTTGAATTGGCATATGATTTAGTGAGTAATTTTGTCATCGTGATTTAATATAGTTGATTTAATTAGACGTAATTTATATTGTACCTACTCATCCGTGTTTCTAGTTTAATTTCATAGATTGTAAGTACCTATTTCATAATAAGTACCTATTTAAACTAATTTTTGTGTTTATATTTCAGATTTTCTTAAATTTATATGAATTAAGGGCTTTAAATACCTTTACAAATTGGCAGAACAATCAAGCAATATGTCATCAAGCACTAGAAAGTTCAAATGCAAAAACAACCCTGATTCCTTCTGTTATATATGTGGAAATTTTACACTTCCACATCAACGAGCAAATATAACTGACTTCGTAAAAAGAGCTTACTTAGCTTATTTTGGCATAAAACTGGGGGACCAAGATAAATCGTGGGCTCCACATAAAGCCTGCACTATATGCATTGAAAGACTGCGACATTGGACGAAGGGTTCGGATTCAAAAATACCTTTTGGAGTTCCGATGATAAGTTTATGATTTCATAAAACTACGTAATTTAATCACTAGTATACTGTAACTTACCTAAATGTAATTGTAACTTAGGTACATAAACAAAAATTTACAGAAAATGTTTATAAGAATCTCAAATATTGCATAAGGTTGAAACACACACAAATGTTAAATGTTTGGGTGATAACTTTTGATAAAATTCATAAAAACAAGTCTCTCGTCGCTTTTGTTAACGCTTTACAATTTTTTTTCCATATCAGGTGTGGCGAGAGCCTACTAACCACGAGACCAATTGCTACCTTTGCTTTGTCAAGACTTCGGGCTTCACTAAGAAAAATAAACATTGTATCGAGTACCCAAATTTTGACACCGCGATACGACCTGTGCTACATTCAAATGAGATCCCCATTCCAAAATTTAAGGGTCTGCCAACTCAAGAATTAGTTGAAGATGTTCCTGAAAATATTGTTATGCACTTTGAGGAGTCAGACACCAATTTTGACCCCAGCGTATTTGAAAGTCAAAACGATCTGCAAAAGTTTAACCAGGCCGAGTTGAATGATCTTGTAAGGGATCTAAATTTGCCAAAAAAGGCTGCGGAAATTTTAGCTTCAAGACTTAAAGAGAAAAACTTGCTTACTTCAAACACATACATTTCATTTTACAGAAAAAGAAGAAGAACTTGTTAAATATTTTAGAACAGAGGATAGTTTAGTATATTGCTGCGACATAGTTGGTTTGTTAAAGAAGATGGGGGTTGAGTCTTACGATGCAAATGATTGGCGCTTGTTTTTAGACAGTTCAAAAAGAAGTCTTAAGTGTGTTGTTGTTGCATAATGGCAATCTATACGGCTCGATACCGATTGGGCACTCAACAAAGTTAAAAGAAAAGTATGAACATATAGAAAAGGTTTTAAATCTTATCAAATATAGGGAGCACGAGTGGATCATATGTGTTGACTTAAAAATGGTTAATTTTCTGCTAGGACAACAAGGAGGGTATACTAAATATCCCTGCTTCCTTTGCTTATGGGACAGCAGAGCCAAGGAAGAACATTATTTCAAACAAATCTGGCCAGCACGAACATCACTTACTGTCGGAGAAAAAAACGTAATTAATCCACCTTTAGTGAGCAGAGATAAAATCATATTTCCTCCTCTGCATATAAAACTAGGCCTCATTAAACAATATGTAAAAGCTTTAGATACGAATGGCGAGTGTTTCAAATACATAACTTCAAAATTTCCAAGTTTAAGTTATGAAAAAATCAAGGCGGGAATTTTCGACGGTCCACAAATAAGAACAATGATTAAAGACAGCAATTTTCCTAATGTCATGAATGAACACAAAAAAAATGGCTGGTTCTCATTCGTGGACTTGATAGAAAACTTTTTAGGCAATTATAGGGCAGATAACTACGAAGAAATCATAAAAAAACTTTTAAGGGACTACAAAGAGTTAGGTTGCAATATGAGCATAAAAATGTTTTTTGAATAGCCATCTTGACCAATTTCCAAGTAATTTAGGTGATGTAAGTGACGAACAAGGGGAGAGATTCCACCAAGATATCAAAATTATGGAGGAACGGTACCAAGGCCGCTGGGATTCCCACGTGATGGCTGATTACTGCTGGTGCTTGAAAAGAGACCTGCCATCAACAAGCAAATACGCTAGAAAGTCTTACAAAAGAAACTTTTTGCAACAGTGAAAGCTTCATATCTGTTTGTTTTTTTATTTTAAGTCATTTCTATCGTTATAATGTAATTTTACTGTAGTTTGAACTGCTTGTATTCATGAAACTTGAAAAAAAATTTAACACTTAATTTTTTAGTCCTAATTTGAAAAATCTGGAAAATGGCACATAGGCTGTCGACAAGAATCAGGACCTGATAGAGCCAAACCGAGTTGAAATTCGTATTCAGCGCACCCAAATTACCTAGAATCAAGTGTCAGATATCATTCAATAAAATACGTGTTGCCCAGTGTTATTGTTTTCAGATCAAAACTGAAAATGGCCAAATCATCAGATACTAGTAGTGTTCATGTGGGAGAACCCATGGAAACTGAAAGAAAACTGGAAGCTTGTACTATTGGAAATAAAGAGGGAACAGAGTGTCACCTGAAAACATATTAGAAGAAGTCCAATTTAAGGAAGATGCATGCATATGCTTGCACCATAAACAGCTTCTTTTGACCAGATATGAGAGTCTGCAGAAGCACTGTTGCAACCCATTTGAACATCATAAATCAACATTACCCAAAAAACCACTTTGGGCAATTGACATTGCAACAGCTCAACTGTTGAAGGGAGAGACTGGCAAAGACATCAAGCCTGGACAAAAACTTTGTCCTGATTGCAGGAAACAGAGGGCTGAAATACAAAGAATCAGTTCAACATCAAGTGAATCATTTGATCCACCAGAAGCACAAAAGCAGAAACTAGACACCAGCTGTTCAGCACTTGACATTTCCCCTGTAAAGCCACAAAAAGTGAGCAAGAGAGATTTACCAGGATATGTCAAAAGAAAGACAAGACAAGCACAAGAAGCTATTGGTCAGAAAATGGCAGCTCTTACAGAGATTGATGTGGGTGAAACGGAAGCTAGCACAAGTCAGCAGAGGTGCAGAAATTGTGAAGATTATGAAATACTGTTGGAAAAATTGAAAAGCCAAATGGAATTATCAGACAAAGAAAACTGCAGATTCTAACTCTGGAGCCTAACAGCTGGTCTGTACAACAAACAGCAGAAGAATTTGGAGTTTCTCTTCGAATGGTTAAAACAGCCAGGAAGTTGAAAGTAGTCAGGTATTCTTGCAATACCAGGAAAAAAGAAAGGAAAAACACTGCCTGAGGAAGTAGTAGTGAAAGTTCAAAAGTTTTATGAAGATGATGAATTCATCCGGACATGCCCAGGGAAGAAAGATTGGGTATCTGTCAGGATTGATGGAAAAAGCTTCAAAACTAAAAAAAGAGTGCTGCTCAGCAATTTGAAAGAAATGTACATTGCTTACAAAGATCAAAATGGCCCTGAAATTGGCTTCTCTAAGTTCTGTGAACTTCGACCAAAGTGGTGTGTGACAGTTGGTGTAACAGGGGTACACAGTGTTTGTGTATGTACAATTCACCAAAATGTGAAACTGATGTTGGCTGGAGCTGATATTCATGAGGATTACAAATAGTGATGTAAAAAAAACTTTTTTTTTTTTTTTTTTTAATATAGATATTGCCAATTTAATTATAAGGTATACTTTTGCAATGATATATATTATAAAAATAAATAAATAAATAAATAATAAAATAGGCCATATGGTACCAGTATAGAATGTCCTTTTAGCCTATTTAAGAAAAACTGCCTCTTTCTTGCACTGAAAGTCTTGTATCTTGAGATCCATTAAACTTGCGAGAACACTGGCTGGGAGCTGACTGCCCATTGTCCAACCTTCCCAGGACTCTCCCATCCATGCCTCGGATTTTGAATCTCCCACTTAACTATCCTTTAGACCCGCGATGACATATTCCCCCCCCCCCACGAGACCATCCATATATATATACATACACATACACCCATATACATATATACCAATATATACATAAATACTTCTATACACATTTATATCTATTGTATACCCCATACACATGCATACATCCAGAATTCCAGATACATACGCATGCATACTCACATATATACCTACACAAACTCATACACCTCTATTTCGCCCTTTCATTACCTCCGAGATCATTTAGCACATACAGTAATATCCATACAGCCAAAAGAAACCAATTAAGCACAGACAGAGCAGCAAAGCTAGTATTTATATCCCAAAATGCAAAATTCCAAGAAAGTGAAGTAAAACATGGTGCTACATTGGCTTCGTCAACATCCAAATCTGCAATAAATACCAGTACCTGTGATATTGAAACTATTTGCTTTAATCAATCTAGTGATAATGATTCTTCAATGGAAATAGAATCAGATAATGAAAGTTAAACAGCATTAGGTTAACACAAAGGTTAAAGAAAGAGATGAATATTTATATATTTTTATTTTTCTATTTGGAATATATATATATATATATATATATACACACACTGGTATTCTTGCCAATCACAATTATATCTATTGTTTTATACCAGTATTATGGATATTATACCAGTACCTGTGATATTGAAACTAGCATATATGCTCTACCCAATCTAGTGATGATTCTTCCATGGAAATGAAGGTTAACCAACATTAGGTTAACAAAAAGGTTCAAAAAAAGGTGAATATTTTTTTTTTCGATCTGGAATATATGTGCCAATCACAATTATGTATATTGTTTGAAATGAGGAAGAATGTTTTATGTTCTAGTTAAAAAATATAGGTATATACATATAAAAAATGAGGGTTTGTTTTTCCTTTCTATTATATACTTTTTGTGTGATTCAGTTTTTCTAAAAGATGACTATATACATATACTAGGTATAACCGTATAAGCATGGTAGTATAGTAAATTATAGGTAATACTAATATACTTATTAGATTAAAGGAAGAAAAATATGGAATAAGTTTAAAACAATAAAAAACAAAAAAAAAAACAGACTATCTTCGTTTTAAACAAAAAAAAATGAAAAAAAAAAAACAAAAAAAACGACAATAAAAAACGACTCACATCACTAATTACAAAACACTGATGCAAAAATGTGTTTGCAATTTGGAGTCAAAAGACTGCATGCTACAATGGTGTGAACTGTGCCCTGGAGTGCCAGCACTAGAAGATCACCTTTCAGCTATTTTTTACAGAACAAGCAGAAATGGATCCACAAGAAATGATTGAATATAAACAATGGGTTCACACTGACAGGGACACCTTGATTATGAAACAGTTGTCAGTAGAGGATTTTATCACAGAACTGACTTAAAAAATTATCTTCCTTTGTGGTCATCATTACGTTTCAAATCACCAAAGTGCTCACCTGAAGTCCCTAAAGGAGGAAATAAAACCTGAAGAAGCAATAATCTTAATGGATTTTGTAAAGAACTATTCTTTTGTGGTACAAGATGCAGCGCAAGGTTTTCACTAGGACAACAGCCAAGCAACACTGCATCCTTTTGTAATGTATCACAAAGTTTCAGATGAAATTAGAAGTGAATGTTTTTGTGTCATCAGTGACTGTCTGAAGCATGATACTGATGCAGTACATGTCTTTCTGAAGAAGTTGATTGGATTTCTGAAAGAAATTTGAAGTAATCAAGCACATTCATTACTTCAGTGATGGTGCTGCAGGCCAGTACAAAAACAACAAAAATTTCATGAACCTTTGTTGGCACATCAAAGATTTTGGTAGGATAACAGCAGAATGGAACCTTTTTGCTACCAGCCATAGAAAATCAGCATGTGATGGTGTAAGGGGGACTGTGAAAAGATTGGCAGCTCATGCCAGCTTGCAAAGACCAGTAACTGGTCAGATTCTCACACCTACTGATGAAATAGAAGCAGAGAGAGAAACACAAGAAATAAGATTTAATCATGGGCATACAGTAGCTGCAACTCGAGAAAATCATCATTTTGTTCCAGTAAATGATACACAGATTCGTTAGCCAAGTTTCAAGATCTACATGTTATTTTGTGGCCAATGTGTGTTGTTGTTGTTGTTTAACCAATCAGCCCACCCTGATTGAGCAAGCTGGCAGCACGCAGGTAACCAATCACCCTCTCTGGAGTGGACCAGAGGTTCAGCACACTAGTGATGTTGTGTTCGTTGTTGTGCTAGAGCAGTACAGTCTGTCATAATGTGTTCAATTGTTTGTGGTGTGTCCTGGCACAGGTGGCAGGTGTTGTCTATGGAGTTGTCTAGTCTGTGCTTATATGTCCGTAAGTTGGGGTGATGTCTGCATCGGAATCGTGCTAAGTTAACTCGATCCAATCTGCTCAGGCTGATCTCTGACCTGTTAATGGGTGGTGGCTTCGCACCTAGGACCGCATTGGGACCGAGTCATGTCAGTGCTTTGTGGGTTAGGTGTGTGTGTGTTTTCTGTACTGTGTGATGTCTGTGGGGCGTGGTATGGAATGGAGTATTTGGTTATAATGTCTCTCTGGTGTTACCTTAATGGTGCGAGGTGTTGGTGCATGATTGTACATGTAGTGGCAAGGGTGTTGTGGGTTAGTTGTCACTACTGCCATGAATTGTGCTCCCCTCATGTCTAAATGTTCCCTAACTTTCAGTATTTTTGTTTCTGTGTGCAGGTGTTCTATTGGTGTTGTTTGAGTGCATCCTGTAATGATACGAAGTGCGTTGTTTTGTTTTGTCTGTAAGTGTTTGTGTGTGTGTGTGTGTGTGTTTGAGATAATGGGTGCCCAGCATGGGCTAGCATAGTCCATAACTAAGTGAATATATTGTTTGTATATGAGTGATGATGTTTCCTGCTGGTGTCCAAAGTTTGTGCGTGTTAGTACCCTAAGCATGTTAAGTCTTGACGTACATTTGTTTTTAATGTCCTGAATGTGGTTTGCATAAGATAATGATATGTTGTATGTGACCCCAAGTATTTTGGTCCTGTTGAGTGTGTGGAATGTTGTTGATGTTTAGTTTAAGCTGTGGAATTACCTGGTGTTTTTTTGTGTTGCTTGTAAGCAAGGTGATGGTTCATTTTGTGGGCACTACTTTGAGTCTATTGTGTGTGAGCCAGTCTTGTATACTGTTTATGTATGTTTGTAGGTTATTTGTAGCGGTGTCGATGTTGTTGTGGGTGGATGTTAGAGTGATGTCATCTGCATATGATGATAAGGTAAGCTTGTTATCTGTGGGTGTTGGAATGTCATGCATGTATAAGTTGAACAGTGTTGGTGAGAGAACAGAGCCTTGAGGGACCCCGTTCGGAAAAAGTTTGTTTTTGGATGACTTGCCATTAAATGTGACATGTGAGTATCTTCCTGAAAGATAGTTGCTCAGCCATCTTTTAGTGTTATTGTGCATGCAAAAAAACTTCTTTTTTCTACGTGGTCAAAATATGAAAATAAAAACCCACTCTAATAGACAGAGTTTATTTCCACAACAGTTTCAACCCCCACTGTCATCCTCCTCAGGGGGGATACAGAAAAATGAATGAATCAAAACCGAGGGGAAAACAGTCCAGGGACCAACCATTAAGAAATTCGCACCTAGGTTAGATCCCATTCTCCTGACACCAGAAGGGCATTTTCATTAAGTACATTCGCACAAATTTAAAACTATCTTCCCGTTCTAAACATACAGATTTTTTTTTTTTTTTTTTTTTTTTTTTTTTTACATAATTATTACATTTATTATTAAATTTATTACATTTAATATTGCATAATTATTTATTACAGAAATTATAAATTTATTATTACATTGGTTATTACATTGTTGTTTATTATACAGAACTTATAAACTGAAAAATGAATGAAAAAGGCGATTAGGAAACAATCCAGAGACCATTGAGAAATTTCCCACAAATTAAAACTACCTTCTTGTTCTATACATACAGATTCTAATATTTTGACGTAATTACTGCATTTATTATTGAATTTACATTTTTTAACATTTATTATTACCTTTACCCTAATTATTAAATTTATAATATTACCTTTATTGTTACATCTGTTGCATTTATATTTTTTTCCACATTCATTACTTCCATTATTACATTTACTAAGAGCGAGTAAGGAAACAATCCAGAGACCTTTAAGAAATTCACACTTAGGTTCGAACACATTCCCACGACTCCGTAAGGGATTTTTTGACCAACAATCTCATTAAAGGGTCTAACTTATAAGTACCTTCGCACAAATTAAAATTATCTACTTTTTCTACACACACACACATTCTATTATTTTTCTTTTGACATAATTATTACATTTATAAAGTACCTTACTTGATTCCCAATCTATAGCATGATTATTTTGGCTGGCGTGATAAAAAATGGCATTATTAGTATTACAACTTCTGAAGGCATATTTGTGTTCTTTAATACGGGTTTCAATGTTCTTCCAGTTTCTCCCACGTATACTAAATCACAACTTTTACAGGGAATGCTGTAGACACAGGCTTGTTCCTCTTTTGCAACGTTATTCCTAACTAATTTACTTTTCACGGTAGATGAATATTTGAATGCCAAACCAAACTTAAAACCTTTCGTCAACAGTTTTACTCTTTCTAAGCCGGCAATGTAAGGCAAACCCTCATATTGTTTTTGGTTAACTGAAGGTTCCCGAGGGGCATAAAAAGATTTTCTGGCTTTAAAATATGCCTTTCTGATAAACCACTCAGGATATTTTAAATCCTTAAAAATGTTCCAAATCTTTGAATTTTCCGGGTCCAGCAAATATGGGCTACAAATTCTGAGTGCTCTTAGAAATATGGATGAAATAATTGAGCTTTTAACCCCTTCATCATGATATGAAAAATAATGAATGTACGAATTACAATGAGTAGGTTTTCTATAGACTGTGAAATTGGGCTTTCCGCTTTCATTAATGACCAAAACATCTGGAAAAGGTAATTGTAAAGGTAATATTATGAGTCGGAATTGTTGCAAACAATATGTCCCAGGAATCTAATTTGGTTTCGTTATGTAGATAATATTTTCTCATTTTGGCCTGGCCACTGGAACAACTTTGACACTTTCTTTCAGTCATTAAATAATCTTATTCCCTCTATTAAATTTAAATATGAATGGGAGAACGACAAACAATTACCTTTTCTAGATGTTTTGGTCATTAACAAAAGCGGAAAGCCCAATTTCACAGTCTATAGAAAACCTACTCATTGTAATTCGTACATTCATTATTTTTCATATCATGATGAAGGGGTTAAAAGCTCAATTATTTCTTCCATGTTTCTAAGAACACTCAGGATTTGTAGCCCACATTTGCTAGACCCGGAAAATTCAAAGATTTGGAACATTTTTAAGGATTTAAAATATCCCGAGTGGTTTATCAGAAAGGCGTATTTTAAAGCCAGAAAATCTTTTTATGCCCCTCGGGAACCTTCAGTTAACCAAAAACAATATGAGTGTTTGCCTTACATTGCCGGCTTAGAAAGAGTAAAACCATTGACAAAAGATTTTAAGTTTGGTTTGGCGTTCAAATATTCATCTACCGTGAAAAGTAAATTGGTTAGGAATAACGTTGCAAAAGAGGAACAAGCCTGTGTCTACAGCATTCCCTATAAAAGTTGTGATTTAGTATACATGGAAGAAACGAAGAAATATTGAAACCGGTATTAAAGAACACAAATATGCCTTCAGAAGTTGTAATACTAATAATGCCATTTTTTATCACGCCAGCCAAAATAATCATGCTATAGATTGGGAATCAAGTAAGGTACTTTATAAATGTAATAATTATGTCAAAAGAAAAATAATAGAATCTGTGTGTATAGAAAAAGTAGATAATTTTAATTTGTGTGGAGGTACTTATAAGTTAGACCCTTTAATGAGATTCTTTGTCAAAAAATCCCTTATAGAGTCGTGGGAATGTGTTTGAACCTAAGTGTGAATTTCTTAAAGGTCTCTGGATTGTTTCCTTACTCGCCTTTAGTAAATGTAATAATGGAAGTAATAAATGTGGAAATAAATATAAATGCAACAGATGTAATAATAAAGGTAATATTATAAATTTAATAATTAGGGTAAAGGTAATAATAATAAATGTTAAAAAATGTAAATGCAATAATAAATGCAGTAATTATGTCAAAACATTAGAATCTGTATGTATAGAACAAGAAGATACTTATAAGCGGACCCTGTAATAAAATGCCCTTCCAGTGTCAGGAGAACAGTATCTACCCTATGTGCGAATTTCTCAATGGTCTCTGGATTGTTTCCTAATTGCCTTTTTCATTCATTTTTCAGTTTATAAGTTCTGTATAATAAACAACAATGTAATAATAAATTTATAATTTCTGTAATAAATAATTATGCAATATTAAATGCAAAGGTGGGCAGTTGCGCCGCAACATTTTTGGTTGCGCTTGCGCTGCAACTTTTTGAAAAGGGTTGCGCTTGCGCGTGCGGCGCAACTATTTCAGCAGAGTTGTGGTTGCGGCTGCGGCGCTACAAAAATCGTTGCGCGTGCCCACCACTGATTAAATGTAATAAATTTAATAATAAATGTAATAATTATGTAAAAAAAAAAAAAAAAAATAGAATCTGTATGTTTAGAACAGGAAGATAGTTTTAAATTTGTGCGAATGTACTTAATGAAAATGCCCTTCCGGTGTCGGGAGAATGAGATCTAACCTAGGTGCGAATTTCTTAACGGTCGGTCCCTGGACTGTTTTTCCCTCTTGTTTTGATTCATTCATTTTTCTGTATCCACCCGAGAAGGATGCCAGTGGGCGTCGAAACTGTTGTGAAAATAAACTCTGTCTATTAGAGTGGGTTTTTATTTGTTATTTGCATGTTTGTGTTGAGTATTTTGTTTATGAGAGGGAAGCGTGGGATAGCATCAAATGCTTTACTAATGTCTATTGTTGCTAATAGTGTATGTTGAGCTGGTCATCTGGAGTTGATGACATCCATGATGCTGCAGTGAGGTTAGTGAGTAATGTCATGGTTGAGTGGTGAGGTCTGAATCCATGTTGAGTAGGCGATAGTGGAATGTGTGGGTTGGTGATTTGTAAGATTAGTCTTTCTGTTACTTTGGAAGGTGTGCATAGTAAAGTAATGGGTCTATAGGAAGCTGGTTCTGTTGAATTTTTGTTTGGTTTGAGTAGTGGGGTCAATCCCAGAATAGGCACCTGATGTACCTCAATCCCAGATGAAGCACCTGCATTCAACCTCAATCCCAGAATAGGCACCTTGCAAGGAATTAAATAAAAAAAACCTGATTATTACAAAATTTATTGTTTATACAAAGTTTATTACAAATGTAATAAAGGCAAAGTTATAAAAGGTTTAAAATGGTTTAATGAATAAAGAAAAATTTTAGATATTATAAATTCCTGCAATATGAACCTGAATGTTTCTGAATCCATCTGAAGCAAATCTATCTTGCCACATAAATTGGTATAGATATGTTTCTAATAATTCACGACGACATCCTCTCATGGTTTTGATTATTGATTTATGCTTGTTCCAAAGGTTAGGTTAGGTTAGGGTTGATTTTTTTCAAATATTGATAAAAACAATGAAATTATATCTCTAAAAACTGTTTATATTTTTTTCTCCTCAATCCCAGATTAAGCACCTGTGTTTTGCCTCAATCCCAGATTAAGCACCTAAAAATGATTTCAGGTGCCTATTCTGGGATTGATCCGAGTAGTGTAATAATTTTACCTTGTTTCCATATGTCAGGAATAATACAGTGTTGGTATGAATGTGTGCTGATATTTGTGAGAGCTAGTATTCCTTGTGGGCCCAAGTGTTTAAGGTGTGTGTTAGCTATGTTGTCTGGTCCAGTAGCCTTTGAATTCTTAATGTTTTTGATGATCTTGGTGGTCTGATCTATATTGAAGGGTGTAATGGTCATGTCGAGTCTGTAGGTTTTCTTGTGTCTGGCTATTTCTCTGTCTGCGTGTTTCTGGTTTTGTCTCTGTTTAAGTGACTTATCTTTGTGTAGTGATTAACTAGAATGTTAGCTTGTTGTGTATGTTGGGATATTATTTTGGCTGCGACAGATAGCCGCGTGTGAGATGTGAATGCAACTGTTAGAGTGGGTAATGCTGTTTATAGTCTTGTATAGCCTGGATGTATCTATGGAGTGGTTTAGTGTTGTTATGAATTCCCTAAATGTTTCTGTTTGTTTTTCTTTGAGTTTGTTATTTATTTTTGTGTTGAGCTGTTGTATCTGCTGTTTTATGGCTTGTGTGTCATGTTTGTGTGTTATATTTGAGGTTGTTATGTTGCCTTATGAGGTGGGCTATTTTTCTAGTGTAATTTGGGTTGTATTTCCTAATGTTGCCCTTGGGTATTGTGGGGGTTGTGAAGTTTCTCACAACCCCCCCTTGATTTTCAAATTCCCCTTTTTGGGGGTTGAGGAGTTTTTCACAAAAACTTCACCCTAATTTTCAAGTCCTATCTGGGTCCCCTCACAAGTTTTTCTTTCCCCACAGGAGTTTAGTTAGGAAACCATTAATGGTAATTAGGATTAAGGTTATGAAACCCGAATAGACCATTAATACGGACATCCTGTCAGAAGCCAAGGAAGTGTGGAAGGCCTTTAAAGGTATGAGTCTCTGTAATCCTTGGCTTGAGTTCATTTGTATTTCACCATCATTATCATGGTTAATTATTATTATTAAGAGTAGACATACATATAGGTTGTTGAAACTGTGACTGAGTATAGATAGGTTTGCCACCCTGTCATGTAACTAGCTAGAGAACCAATTATCATTATTATAGGTCACCAGTCATATTATTCCAGAGTTAGGTTTTTGCCCATGCTTGTTTGGCAATGATTATAGGTTGATTAACTCATGTGAGATAGGCTTGCCATAATTGTCAATGTTTGTAGTTATTATTTTTATGTTGGTTATTTATTATTTATGTGCTTTGATTTCATGAGTAAATTATGTTTTCCAGTGATCAATTATGAAGTCATGATTCCAGTTAATGTTTGTGGTTAATTGCCTGTTATGTTGTTGTTATTGTGATTAATGGTGCTAGATGCATGTAACTAATAATCTTGTGTTGTCTAGGCAACCAGTTGGGATTCAACTCACGTGGTCCGGATTCATCAGGCTTGGATTGTGGGTCCCATCCAGTGGGAGCTACGCAGTTCGTGTCAACCCCTGTTGGCCACTGGATCTGCCCTGAAATCAGGCCTGTGACCCTAACCCTACTAACTAGCCAGCCAATAAAGGAATTGGAACTCAGGTCATAAAGGGGGGGGTCAAGTTTGGAGGGTAGTTAAGCTGGGACAAGGGTTAACATTCTGTGCAAGTCATTTCCGGTACTTGTCTCCCACTTGTTTTCTATCCTTTTTGCCAAATCTCACTAAGGGTTATTGGGGCTCCAGGTGTTTTGTCAAGTGCGATTCATTGCCAGTCCTTTTGTTATGTTTATACTGTCACACTGAATAGTTGTTTATTTCAGATATAATAGAAAAAAACACAAGTAGTTTACTTCTATTAGGTCTACCTTTGAATTCTAGCCCTTTCTTGGACCCTGAGCGGTTGGGTCTCTTACTCAGTGGAGAGTCAGATTGAGACACCTGCACTAGGGGAAGTCCTTTACAGTTAATGTGCGAGTCAGACCTGAATAATCTGGAAATAAACCACTGACCAGAGGCTTTCCTAGATACCAGAGGAGATTACATCTTTGCCCAGTCTCTTGACTATTCCGAACCCAGAAATGTGAAAAGGTGCTGGGTGGTTGGAAAAACAGATACTTGGGGACTACGGCCTACGCCGCCACCGTAGCAGTATGTATTTGTTTGCATTATTGATGATCTGATTAAATGTCTTGAGTGTTGTATTGATGTTTATGATGGGTGTGCTGTTTAATGTGGTGAATTGTTCCTCAGTCTGTATTTTGAACTGTTCCCAATCAGCTTTCTTTTAATTTCTGTGAGTGTGCCTAAGGCTATTGGGGCAGAGTGTAGAATGTGTTGTAATGATGATGGGCAGGTGGTCTGATGACAGTTGTTTTTCTGTTCTCCATTGTGTATGTGTTGCTAGTGAGGGGGAATGGAACGTTATGTCTGGGGAGGAGTTTGAGTATCCTGCTTGATGTGGTATGTGTGTATGTTCTTCTGTATTGTTAAGAATGAAGAGGCTGTTTAGTTGTGTGGCTATGTTGGCGCCTCTGGTGGTATTTTGGTTGTGCAGGTACCAACTAGTTTCTTTGGCATTGAAGTCTCCTCCTAAGATGACATTAGTGAGAGAGGCCAGATTGTGTAACTGTGGATTGTAATTGGCTGGCACCTGAGGTGGGTGAACTATCTGGTAGGATGTAAATATTGTTTAGTGTGGTGTTGTTTTGCACGTGTTTTAATGTTAACTGCCTGTGTTTCTATTGTGTTATCTGCCTGGATTGTGTTTGTAATGGTTTGGGTGGCATCAGTGTAGCTAATGCTTTTGCGTATGTAAGTAATGAGTCCACCCCTGTGACCCCCAGTACGATCTTGGGTGTTTTGTGTGTGCATTTTAGTTTTGTTTCTTGTATAAGTTCTATGTGAATGTTTTGTTTGCGAGGCCATCTACATTGTGCTGTAATATGTTAACATTATACTTCTGTGTGTGTCTCATGGTGCTATTGTGTCTATGTCTTTGTGTATGGTGACATGTGTAAGTTGTAGTGGGGCCTGGATATTGATGTTGGATGTTGTGGCCAATGTTGGAATATACAGTGACATTGATCAACGACAGTTGAAACTGCAACCAGGCCAATATGTGGCATGCATTTATGATGATTTGTGGTGGCTTGGAAACATTTGTGAAGTCTGTGAGAAAGAAAAAGATGCATTAATTACATTTATGCACCCTCATGGGCCAGCACAACAGTTTCAGTGGCCATCTAGAAAAGACACTTGTTGGATTCCAGAGCAGCTTATCTTGACAATTATTCCTGCTCCAACACTGAGTGCCATGGGAAGAGGGTACATGCTGCCAGGGAATACCTTGTCTATTATAGAAAATTTGTTTGAAAGCTTTGAAAAGGAGTTTCACAGTTCTGGATCCAGTTAGAAAGTCAAGGAAAGACGAGTTGGTGGGTGGGTGGGACCTGTGGCTGGACCTGCACGGCTATCAGGCATGGCCCCTTGGTGATGGGGTTGCCAATTTCTCGAAAAACTGAAACAGACTCCTTTGTATTAATAAATTATCTTTATCTTTAATAGTTATCAATTAGAGAAATTGGCAGTGGCTTAGCCACCATGGATGGACCAACGCAGGAGTGCAAATAAATTAACAAATATAATGCTAGAAACATCACCCGGAACAAAATTTCAAAGCTCTACTAGACCTACAAAAAAGCAAGACACCAAAATAAAAAACTAGGCCCTAGTATTTCAGGACATGCTCTTTTCATTGGTTTTTGTTAGAGTATGGTGTGAGCTGTCCCACATGATCATTTTGAGCTTTAAAGATGGGACGTTTTTGTCAAATTAATTTCGGCCATTTTTGATGCCTTATATCTCAGCAACTAGAACAGGTAGGAAAATCAGGATTGAAACATTTTGTAGCATATGGGCAGTACTTTCTTGGTTTCTAACAAAAGCTCACATTGTCAAGTAGATCCAGAGCTATAATTTTCTAAAAGTGGCTTCCCAGGAATCAAAATGTAATTTGAAGCCTACTTTGGGGATACTTTATAGAAAATCTATACTTCCTAGAGCTCTAGTAATGCAAATTTTGAAATCTATAGTAAATTTTGACCCTAGTAGCAAATTTTCAGAGTAGAAGGATTTGTTACTGTGGAATGCTGACTAGCTAAAAATGGCACAAATAATTCGGCGCTCAATGTGATGGGCAAAGTAGCCCATGCTCTTCTAGTGACAGAACCACAAGAGATATGGAACTAAAACATTGCAGAACTTCCTTTAAGGCTTAAAGGAATCTGTGAGCAAAGTTAGAACAAAATCTGACATGGTGAGGTGGGGACCACAGGTCCACTTGACGTGGAATGACCCTTTCGGAATTGTTGCTAACACTCTTAAACTGACTAAGTAATATATCAAAGCAGTCAGAAAAGCAAATAGAATCTTAGGATTTATTGGTTGATCATTTGAATTTTAAGTCGGAGAAAACAATGCTAACCAGGGATGGGAAACTGAATTGAACTAGAATTGTTAAACTGATAAAACCGATATTTTATGAACTGAAATTAAAAATACTAACTGAAAAAGATTCTGACAACTAAAATTGAAATTTGAAAACACTCAAAAACTGAAATCTAAATTCAAATAGATTAAAAATAACAGTTTTGTGTTTCAGTTTTGAAGAGTATTTGGATTGCAAGAAAATATAAATAATGTGAATTATTTTCTTTTTTTGCAACTTAATATTTGTATGGATTTAAAATTTCCATTTATCCTTCAATTTGATGCAGAATGGCTTTTTTCTCTTTTTAGATTGATTTAAGTCCTCAAAGAAACAATTTGTTGCCCAAAAACATTGACTATTTTAATTGTTTGCTCGAATTTTAACATGCGAGTTTACAAGGTATTTTGTATTTCGTATATAATAAACACAGGTGCATATTTAATTGTTTTATTCCCCTTTCTAATAATTATTTATATATTTTATACATGTCATGTGCTTTAAAATTTAAGAAGTGTAGAATTAATAAAACATTTTGAATTGAAAGTTTTTGTTAAATAAAACTTCATGTGAAAGAAATGAAGTGAATAAGCAAAAAAGAAAAAAAAAGATGAAATGTTTTGTGCTGATTCAGTTGGCTATAGATGCTTAAATGTTTAATCATACAAAAGTAAGGATAGTTACTAAAGCAAATTCTCTTTGAAAAACAAAAATTGAATGCACATATAAAATTAAATCCAAATTTGTCAATAGGGTACCCCCAAAAAAATAATAATATAAATAGTACAAAGAAATTCTTAAAGAAATCTAAAAAAAAAACTGGAATCGAAATTTAAATTGAATCAAACAGAAAAATATAAAACGAATAAAAAAAAATCAAAACTGAAATCTATATTTTTGCAAATTTAAACTGAAATCAAAAACTGGACTTAAAAATTTATCAGTTTCCCATCCCTGATGCTAACATATAATTCCTCCATACGCCCCTATCTGGAATACTATGTTCAATTCTGGTTCCCATATTTATGACAGGACATAGATGGATTGGAGAGAGAGCAGCAATTAACTACCAAGATGATTCCTAGACTAAGAAACAAATCCTAACACTACCCATTTAGAAACATTAAATTTATTCTCACTTGTAAAGAGGTGAATTCAAGGGGATTCAGTCCAGGTTTTTAAAATGATTAAAGGTTTTGAGATAATGTTGACAAAAAAATATTTCACCTTCGAGAATGCAGATAGAACTCATGGTAATAGTATGACATTAATGGGTAAACATTTTAATTCTAATGAATCGAAGCATTTTTTCTTCAATCATATAGTCAATTCAATTGAATCCTTTAAAAAGAAACTAGATGCTTATCTTGCCTTAAACCCCCAGTTGGAAGCATTTGTTAGCACATAGAAATATTGTAGAATTTTCACTTGCATTCCCTCCTCTATATTTTAAAATTTTCACTAGCTTTAAATTTCTTTCCAACCTCTCAACCTCTTTTCTCTGCTTTGCTTTAAAACTTTCACTTGTCTTTAAATTTTCTTACTTCTTTTAACCTTCCTTCTTAAACAGACAGCCTCATAGAGACCAGCCAGTCTGTTGCTGTTTGGTGTCCTTCGTATTTGTATCAACCCATTTTATTTTGGCTTAAATCAAAGTTACATACGAGCAGTGGCAACAGGGGTGCCAAGTAGGATTGATTAGCATACTACTAGACTACATTCACTAGATTGCGTAATCTCACACATTTAGACCAGCATCCAACTGTGCTTTGATCAACAACAGCATCTCTGTAAACATTTTGTAGACATTTGTGAATATAGTAAACCCTCGATAAGTCGGACTATATAGGGCTCTAGCTAGTCCGACTCATTAAAAAGTCAGACTCATCACGAATTACCTTAATTACCCCCCCTATTTACCCCTAAAGAGGCATAAATACTCTAACCTTTTAAGTTTGATTAGTGAGAGTCTAATACAATGTTCAAAATAAACATTAAAAAACAATAAAACTTTGTTTCACTTACCATTGCTAGAATTATTTTGAGCGCGAAACACACAAAATTTTATTGCTTACCTTTTCATACAATACAGTATTAAAGACACTTCACTTCGTAAAAGAAACAAAATAATAATGGCACTTGACATAGGAAATAACACACTTCTCTCAGTAAAATAAAAAGAATAATAGCACTTGACAGAGGACAGAGTCTGACTCATCCCAAATTCCAACTCATCAAAGTCTGACTTATCGAGGGTTTACTGTATTTCCAATTGTTTCCTTCTCTGCAGTTAAGAACTCAATAACAGCTCTCTGTTTATGATGTACATCACTGTCAGACACCATTTTTAAAACTGTGTTAGCCATCAGTTTTAGACAAGGAGGGGAGGTTCAAACTGAAAAAATCTGGTAATGTGAAGCACAGAAAGTTCAAATTTATGGCCCAAAAGGCATTTCAGCCCCATGGCCTCTTATTTAGCTAAGAAAAAAGGGTGGGAGCAAAATATATTGAGTGCCCCTAGTATATGATAGCATTAAACCTGCTTGGTAGATACACACCTTTGTTTTAGTTACATGCTAAAAAATGTGCATGTATCAGTGACTGATAAAAGCAAATTTTTTAGTTTACAGTATTTGTGTGTTGAATATTCAAACTTTCCACTATTAGTCAAAAAGATGTTATCTGAATTTAAAAATAGTAGAAAATTTGCCAACCCACGACTGTAAATTTTTACACACCAATTAGTCTTAAAACCAGCCCAATTTGGCGAGAAAACTGCAGACTTGGCAACTGTGCCCCTGCATTGTATACTCATACATTGTGAAGTGAGCTGCCATCATGGATCTTCATCATTATTTCAAAAGAAAAAAAAAGGAGTGATGCAAATATGAATGAAGCTGATAATCAGAGTAAATTTGCCAAACACAGACTTAATCAAATCAACAATTTTGAACAATCTTCCGTGGCAAATAATACACAGATGAAGACTTCAAATTCTGGTGTCCCAAGTGCATCTAGTGATTATGCATCATCAGCAAGCAGTATTTTTCACATGAAAAATGTGTGGTAAATCTATTCATTTATCTAATTTAGTTTACACTTGCTGTAAAATAAGGCTGTTAATACATGAATATTGGCTCTAGTAAATGTTTATGTATATACATACTCATATGGTATATACACACACACACCTTTGTTTTAGTTACTCACCCTCACCCCCCCCTTGACCAAATCCTGGGTACACCCTTGACATCAGGCAAGAGTTTTAACTCAAATCACTTGCACCTGGTTAGAGCACTACATCAGATGAGAGTAACTGAAATTATTCAAACATGTAAGAAAAAAGTTCATAAAAAAACCTTGTGTTAATTTTAGTTCAAAAACATGTTAGTATGAGACTGAAATATTAACCCATATATGCCAAATTTTTTCATATTAACTATGTAAGACTTTCCCCCAGTGAGTATGCAAAATTTTTGCACAATACTCTCATTTTTTGGCAAAATTCCAACTTTCCATATTATAATAGTCCCATGCAATATGAAAAATTCTAGCACATAATATTTCAAAACCTTGCACTAACATACTTTGAAAGAAAATTCTCATACTAATTTTGGTCAAAACTTTAATTTGTTTGAACTTTTATCCCACACATCAAGCATGAGTAATTTCAGTTAAAACTCTTACCTAAAATATTAAACAAAAGTAACTTTAGTTAAAACTGAATTTCAAGAATCCAGATGCAGTTCAGAGATAGAGTCCATAACAGCTTGGTAATATCAAAGCTGGGCACTTGCGTTTTTTTTTGCGGTACTGCGGTACTACCGCACTACCAAACCGGTACCGCATAACGCAAAGGATCGCTGAAAGTACAGCAGTACCGCTACCGCATTTTTTGCGGTACTGCGTTATGCGGTACCGGTTTGGTAGTGCAGTACCGCAAAAAAAAACGCAAGTGCCCAGCTTTGGGTAATATATTACATTGGGTTAGGTTTGATTAAGCTACATTAAAGTAAGTTAGGTTAGGCTAGTAATTATGGCCTTTAGACTGTTAATTCTTGAATTTCACCAAACTCTCACCCAATGCACTACAATTGGCATGACAAGAGATTTATGGAAAAATTCTCACATGATACTCAGAAATTTTTATCAGATTTTTAAGTCTAGATTTTCATAATTTGTACAGCGAGAATTTTGCAGAGTCTGCAGTTTGCATGAGGATTTCTACAGTACCGTAACATCTTTGCAGACAAATCAGGTGGGAGTTTTAACCAAATTTACTCATGCCTAACATCAAGTTTTAGCTAAAATTAACAAGAATTTTTTTTTAAAGCTTATTATAGCCAAGCCAGTGCATTTTTAACCTAGTGACTGGGGGACATGTCACCCAGTCAAGGAAATTGGTCACCTAGTGAGTGACATTTTAAGGTATGGTACTCAGTGACAAGGAACTTTCAACTTGTTATGAAAGGGCCTAATTTTGTGCCCTTGCACCCAAAGTTTCACCCCTATAAAATTTATAAATAATATTGGCACTCCCTTTCAATGCGAGTACAATTAAAGGCTTATATACATAAAGACAACTGTCAGGTAACTATGTATATTTTTATCCACTTTAATAATAGAACTTTTTGAGTCTCATAGAAGAGTTTATGTTACATGTAGAACCAATGAAAAACTGATAGATTCCTGCATAAAACATTCAATGAAACATGGTGGAGGCAACATTCAAGTTTGGGGTTGTTTCAGTCATTCTGGAGTTGGAGATCTTCACAGAATCACTTACACTATCACAAAAAGGAAGTACCACTCTATACCATACTAGTGAGACATGCAATACTGTGGAGGTTGTGAAGTTTCTCACAACTCCTTGATTTTCAAACCCCCTGGGGGGTTGTGAAGTTTTTCACAAACCCCCACCCTAATTTTCAAGTCCTATCTGATTTTTCTCAAGTTTTTCTCTCCCCACAGGAGTCTAGATAGTAAGCCTATTAACTGAAAAAATACCATAACTGCTCCAGACCTTCTTTGATCATGGAACCTGGAAGCCTATTAAAAGGTTATGAAACCAGAGTAGACTGCCAGATAGACAGCAGAGATTAAAACAGATGTGTCCTGTTGGAAGCCAAAAGAGTTTGGAAAGCCTTTAAAAGGTATAAGTGCTCTAGCTTGTAATCCTTGGCCAGTGTATAATAGGAATAAAGATGTTCATAATTCTTATTCCTAGTTATTGTGGTGGTGTCATTTGTATTTCACCATCATTATTATTATTAAAAGTAGACATATATACAGGTATCCCTCGTTTAACAATCATTCACTCAACAATCACTCGCTTTAGCGATCTATTTTTATTAACACCTTTTCTCATACAACAATTGGCCAAAATTTGGTTCCTGGTACTCCACAGGCCCATCTCTAACTTCATTTATCTAATCAAAATGGCCACCATGATTTATCCTCCTCTGCGCAGCTTTCCTGACCAGAGCACCCCTAAGCTGCCACCCCCTGCACTTCCTTCTCGCCTCACCAGTGTTTTGAGTCACTCGTGCTTCTGCATCACTCTGCATCATTGTGTAAGATTGCGCATGATTGTGATCATTGTGTTATTCACCACCTTTGTGGAGTGCAAAGCAACATTGTGCAGACTGTTTGGTGCTAATTTGGGCTGTGTTAAATGACTATGAACATTGAAAATGACAAGTAAGGGTGTGGCTGCTTCCCCTGCATCATCAGGTAAGGCTAAGCTCTCTCATAAGTCCTTGACTTTGGAGGTTAAGCTGGACATTATTAAGCGCCATGAAAGTGGTGAAGGGGCAAACTCCATCACGAGAGCACTTGGTCTTGCCCAGTCAACCATCTCAACCATCATCAAGAAGGCTCCCGAGTTGAAGGTCTCGGTGGAAAATGTGACTTCTAACATTGCATGAGGATAACTAGGGCAGATGATCCAGTGATGGAGCACATGAAGAAGCTACTCCAGATCTGGATCAAGGCTCAAACTCACCACTGCGTGCCTCTCTCTACCACCATTATGGCCAAGGCTGAGTCTGTGGGAGGACCTGCAGAAAGACTTGGACCCTGAGAGGACTGCTGAGACTGTCGAGAACTTCAAGGCCAGTGCAGGGTGGTTTGAGCGCTTTAAGGGGCAGGCTAATCTCCACAGCCCCGACCTCATGGGTGAGGTGACAAGTGTAGATGAGGCCAGTGCTCATGCCTTCCCTGAACTCCTGAAGGTAAGGGTTGAGGAGGGCATGACTCCAGATTCCTGGGATCTTGGGAGCATTGCTCCAGTAAATTTGACCATGAGAAAAAGTAAATTTGGGTTTGGGTTTTGTTCATCCGCTAGACGTTATGCAATTTTTTTGCGTATACATTCTTGTACAAACCAATTTTTTTAAATTACAAATTTAGTTATTTTAAGTTTAGTTGGTAATTCCATATTTAACAATTATTTTTATTTTTTGTTAAGCTTCAATGTTTTGATAATTAAAATTTTATTAAAACGTATATTTTTTTAATATAAAATTATCAGGATTGGACTATGTTCCATTGATCTCGGCCAGGTTTGATAAATTGGCCAGATAATTACTTGTGCGGTTTTAAGTAATCCACCATGACTCTAGAATTGAAAAGTTTAGTTAAGTTTAAACTTACTTTTACTTACTAACTTACCTACTTTTACTTACTCTTCCTTACTTTTACTAAGTTTAAAGCACTTACTTTCATTGTACTATATTTACTTACTTTTACTCACTTTTACCATACTATATTTACTAACTTTTACTTATTTTGTATTTTTTCAGGTAGTCAATAATCAATAATGGATCCTAATATTGATGAAGTTGGAGAGAAAAGTGAGGGTGTTAAAAGGGGTTACTTTTGTGGTCAATGCAAGAACAAATATTCAAAGAAGCAAAACTGGGAGGAACATTTTAATTCCAAAAAAAATATTTGTTACAATACAAGAGGTCCCAGAGTTTGGGCCCACAGCTTAGATATTGCAGTAAAGAAATACCAGGATGAAGTGCAGCAAAGAGATACGGCAAAGCAGTCATTTAGTTTGTTCACAAAATGTGCTAGTGCTAGACCTCAGAAAAATGAACCAACTTCATCAACTGCTAATCTAGAAAATGAAACTTTTTCACTAGATGTTTCAGACTGAAGAAAGTGCTTCTCCTCCACCTAAGAAACAAAAGGTAAGTGAGGAATCTGCGCATCAGACTAACAAAACTGCTTTAGAGGAATTTGAAAATTCCCAAATCCAGAAGACATTGAATGCAATTTTGCGCCTAACAAAAGAAACTCACCAAGCTGTTGTGGTTAATAAAGAGAAGAGTCAAAATATGCCTTCAAGTTCAGTGTTGCATCCAAATCTAATAAAGCAAAAAGCAACAAATTTGACATTTCCATAGCCCATTTAAGCAAGTGTAAATCAATACAAGAAATCCTGAACAATGATTTGATCAAATCTACATTCAAATTGGTGGAAAAGAAGGATCTAGGGCATGCTGATGATTCATTTTCAGTACCAAGTGATATAATGGAAAACATTGCAAATAGTGACACTAATATGCCTGATGTAGATATAGCTGTTGAGGATGAAGATGATATAATCAAGAAGATATTGATGATGCTTCTGATGATAAAATGTTTACATTATATTGCATAGCTTGCACAGACCCCAAAGCATGTGCTTCAGACAAACATTCTAACATAAAAGGTTACTTCAACGTTAAAGATTTAACCTATGTATGCAAACAAGGAGAAAATCAAGAGATGGTTTAGAAATCTGAAAACCCACCTGAAGAGACATTTAATTAAACTTCAGCATCATCAGAGAGATGCTGTTTATGAAGTGATGAAAACATCTTCTCGGAACACTACTAAACGCATAGAAGACTTATGTGGCAACATCTTATACTACATAATGAAAACAAACACTGCATGGGCTCTATATCCAGTACTTCTAGCTGTATTACATAGGTCAGGTTGTGAGGTTGGAAATTTGAATCATAGCACACATGCGTGCGAGACAATTTGTGAGCTATTAGATAATCAACTTAAAGAACAAACTGTAAAGTGGTTCTTAGAACAAACTTCAGTAACAATAACAGCTGACATTGGAACAATTTTGGGATTAAGCATGCTAGTTATATTAGTTATGCGTGAAGAAGATAAGACTGTAAAACTTGCTGGGATAAATTTAGTACGCAGCAAATCGGGAGTTTATTTGGCCAATGAAATTTTTGGTGTGTTGAAGTCTCCTAATCACTTGAAACTATCTGAAGAAGCAATTAAATCCAAGGTATCTGGAATGGTTGGAGATGGGGCTTTTTGTAAGGACAACGAGCCATTTAAAAACGAAATGAAAAAGTTGTTTGGAGAAAATTTCAAATTTCGATGGGACTTAATGCATCTTGTGAACAGAGCCCACGTTGATGCATTGAAGAAAATTTGTAAACTAAGTGAGCTTTTAGACTTTATTCAGAATCACTCTTCAAATCTGAGATCAGGCCTTGACTATACCAATATGGTTCTTGACAATATCATTGGTTTTAAGAGACCAAAACTCAAATCTGATACTCACATGGTTAATTACGAATTTTATCAATTTGACAGATTTGTGGAAAATTGTGTTTTTTTTTATCATCCACAAGAGAGAAATTAGTGCCAAGTTCTATTGATTTCCTATGTAACAAAGATTATGTTGCAAGTAGCTCAAAAAACCACAGTTAGTGCAGAATTTGTAGAAAATATATTTTATAAAGAAGGAGGGAAAACTGTTATGTTAAGAGTGATGGAAACAATTTCCAAATTAGCTAATGGAGGAAATGCAAATGATGTAGTTTCTGAATTTAAGCACGATACCACAGGGCAGCAAAAGGAACTAACAGCTGAGGATTACATCCTAAATGAAGTTTACAAATACATCAAGAAACGTTCTGATTACTACCAGGTTGCTGAAGTTGCTAGACCATCCAGAACCAGATCTGAAAGTAGTTTTACAAAAGACTCAGTGATAAATTGGCTGACAGAATATATAGAACAGCTGTGGAAAGGAATCACAGAGAGATTAAAGCATTTTGATAAAGATGGATCAACTGCCTGGAGTGAAGCACCAGCTGAAGGGACATTCTCCATTCTTGGTTACATTGTTGAACACAAAGGATCCATTAAGCCATCTCATTTGACTAAGCTGTGCAGAATTGTGAAGGAGGGTCCAGCTCCAGGCACTAGATCTGCTGTAATGATCACACAGAAAGCCATTGATCAGTGGCCAAGCATACATGGCGGTAAATTCACAACAAATGCCTACATGCAAGGTCTAACATCGTCACTGTTGCTGCTGCAATGAATAAATAAACTTAAGGTGAGTTATAAACTGTACATTATTGTATTATTATGTTTAGCTAAAACAATTTGTAATTGGTATGTCGTCAATTCAAGAGTTTACTATCATTAACCTATCTAGTGGTGTAAGGGGAAAAAAAGTAAATTCAGAGCTGTGCTAGTAAATTTTTTCAAATCTGGAGTCATGGAGGAGGGAGGATACAGCCCCAAGCAAGTCATCAACTTTGATGAAATGGCTGTTTTGGAAGATGATGCCCTCCAGGACCTTCCTTGCCAAGGAGAAGACTGCCCCTGGCTTCAAGGCTGCAAAGAACCGTCTCACCTGATGCAGCAGTGAGCACTGGAGGAGTCTGAGGTAGAACCACACAAGCCACCCAAGTCGCTTACTCTCCCCCTTCTGTGTGACATTATTGCACAGTTTGATGACTGCCTTACCAAGTTGGTAGAGAATGATTCTAACTGCAACAGGAGTGCTGAGGCTATGCGCATCATGGAGCAGGGCATCACTGCTACCACGAAATGTACTATGCAAAGAAGAAGGTGCGCCAGGCAACCATCACAAGCTTCTTCAAAACCAAGATGGAGTCAATTTCACCAGAACCAACATCTTCCACCATCTTCAGGGCCAGACCTACAATGCTGTCCACCCTGAGAGAGTGAGAGACTGTGTGTGACCTGCCCCAACAACATTCAGTCCTCCAGCCTCGCTGTCCACAAGCACCACATAGGAACGTATCCCCAATGAACCCATGTTATAACGTCCTTGTTTAGCGATCATTCACTTCGCAATCAATTTTTCAGAAACATAACCCAATTGTTAAATGAGGGATACCTGTATATGTTTTTGAAACTGTGACCAAGTATAGATAGGTGTAATAAATCCAGCCAGGTTAGAATCAGACATCAGACCTTTACTTATTGCCCAGTTTGCAGTGCATGCTGGAGCCCTGGAGTTTCCTTTAGCCAAATCCAGTGATCTGTGATCCAGTCATGTAACTAGCTAGAGAACCTATTGTCATTATTATAGGAGACACCAGTCACATTATTCTAGAGTTTAGGGTTGTGCCCATGCTTGTTTGGCACTGATTACACTGCCCAACAAAAAAAAAATTTTTTGCTGCTGATTTAATTCTAAAACCTGTTTCTGGATAATATTGATGTGCTGATTTCAAAAATCACCTTAGATTTTGTCCATCACATCAGGTTTTCGTGCAATGCAATATGCCTATTTTGGGTGATCCATGAAGGGTGCTTATCAAAATTGATGAGTTTTGAGACCTGTTAACAGCTGTTTTGCTGTTAAAATTTTATCTGTGGAATACGCAAATCTGTGCATTAAATCTAAAGGTCATGTACAACATATTAAAATCTTGGGTATCTGTGATTTCCCCAGGTGTGAGTGTGATGTCATGATCTGAGAGATATTTCCCATTGGCGGAGTGAGAGCAGCCAGTTCCGCTAGTGACGTTACTTGTAAACTTTCAGCAGTTGGGTTGCAACATGAGCATTAAAGTTCACTATCTCAACAGTCATCTGAATAAATTTCCAGAAAATCTTGGTGATGTTAGGGAAGAGCAAGGTGAGAGGTTCCACCAAGATATCAAAGTGATGGAAGAACGATACCAAGGAAGATGGGATACCCATATGATGGCTGACTACTGCTGGAGCCTGCAAAGAGATTGTCTTGACATCTCTCATTCTAGGAAGTCCTATAAGAGAAAATTTATCAGCACTGAAAAGTAAGAAAACAAGAAAAAGACAATGTTAAGAAAACTGGTCCCGTGCTTGCTTTAATATGGATTCATTTTTTGTTTATTTAAACACTTTTAATCACTTTGTGTGTCAATATTACCATTGTATATTAAAGTTCACTCCCTGCACAATTGTTTACTTTTCCATGCTGATTCTGAGTATGTAAAAACTTATTTTTTGAAAAGAAAAAAAATTGGGCATAACCCTGCCAAAATGCAATATCTCCAAAATATCCATATTTGATTGCTTGAAAACCTGACGTGATAGGCAAAAACTAAGGTGATTTTTGAAATCAGCACACCAAAGTTACCTAAAAACAGGTGTTAGAATTAAATCAGCAAAATTGGTGTTGGGCAGTGTTATAGGTTGATTAACTTACGTGAGATAGGTTTGCCATAATTGTCAATGTTTGTATTTATGATTTTTATGTTGGTTATTTATTGTGTGTGTGTTTTGATTTCATGAGTAAATTATGTTTTCCAGTGATCAATTATGAAGTCATGATTCCAGTTAATTAATTGTCTATTATTTTATTACTGTGATTAATGGTGCCTGGTGCAGGTAACTAATAATCTTGTGTTGTCTAGGCAACAAGTTGGGACTCAACTCACATGGTACAGACTCATCAGGCTTGGATGGTGGATCCAATCCAGTGGGAGCTACGCAGTCCATTGAGGTTGTGTCATTGATAGGCCGGGCTGAAACTCAAGATAGAATTAATCAGTCATTAACAGTTGGCTTTTGATATAAAAATAAGATTCCTGAAAAAAATAATTGGTGGCCACCAACGTGTGTCCAGCCACCCCCATTTTTGTAAAAACATCTAATGCCGCACTAGCAAAATCAGGAAAATGGCAGGCAATATCTCTTCTTCTGAACATGCTAGAGAGATGGTTTACATACCAAAAGATGCAGAATTTGATTTAGAACAAATTATTAAGAGTGGTATTTTTTCATAAAACCTTTAGTTTTTGAGTTATTTTAGAAAAACTAATTTTTGGGGCCCATAGACCCCCTTTCGACGGACCTTAGTGACAAAAGAAATTCTAAAATAAGCATGATTTGGCTTTTTGATTACTAACATTGCCCTAAAAGGATGATGACATGGACATAGTGATCACATGATATGACTTTTCCTTGTTATCTTGCATCCATTATGCTTGATTAAAGAATAGAGGGTGGGGCTGCTTCATGAACTTTTTTTAAACGTAATAAATTGAAAACTTTTTTTTTTTCAGGTGCCTTTGTTATAAGTTTCCAACTGCAATTTGTCATTGAATTCAACATTTGCAATATAAAGTATGACTTCTACAAGGAAAACAGTTGCTAAAGTACTTGGTGATGTATTTATGCCAGCAGAACAGTTTCCTTTAGGGAAATTGCCTGTTGAAGCAAGTTATTGAAAGGTGTTTGTGTTTCAGAGACTATAAAACAGATGCTGTACTGAGAGCTACTTCTGAGGAATTGCATAAATTGTGGGTCACATATAATGTTTATCCAATATCAGTAAATGACATACAGAGCCGACTGAAAACCCAAATAAAGGAATTCAACCGCCTTCTGAAGTATGACAAAAAGAAAAGGGGACCTAAATATCATCAAGATCTGGATGATTTTCTGAAAACTGTAAACGTTTTATTTGACATACATATATCAACATGATCACAAACTGTTGGCAGATACAGAGAAAAAGCACTTACTAAAAATGACTGAATCTGATTACCAGTTTTATGAGGTAGGTCTGTTGATTGAATTTCAAGTTGTAAAATATTAATTAATATTAATTAATTATCAATTATTTATTATCAATTATTAATAATTTGCTACAATTTTTAAAGTGCATTTAATAAGTTAGTAATATCACTAATACACTATTAATGATGTTAATGATAAGTAATATTTTAGTATTTTCTCATTTTTGTAAGAATTTCAATTTACATATAGACCCATAGATAAAAGATACATTATAGTGTAATGAAATATAATCACTTTGTAGGACCAGAAAACAACTAGGCATGATTACTGTACCCTGAAAGAAGTCCCAGAAACAGCCACTGACTTAAAATTCAAATCATGGGTTATTCAATCTCAAAAAGCAAAAGAATCAGTTCCTCCTCCTCATCCTCCTGAACCTATGGACATTCCTGAGTTGACAGATAGTGACAGTTGTAATGATTCATTTGATGCAGACTATGTTCCAGAAGTCTCAACATTACAGAACAGAACTAGATTACGCTCATTAGCTGAAGCATGTGACAGGTATAGTACTGAAAGATAAATCTTTTAATACAGCTTAAAGTGAAATCATTGTGACTAAGAGATTAAGATTACCAATAAATTATTCATTGACAATAGATATGTAAATCTACTTTAAATATCCTAACAGATATCAAGTAAGTGATAGAGCAGGAGCGGCTATTGGTTCTGCTACATTGGTGGACTTTGGAGTAATCACCCGATAACATACAAAATGTTATTGATAAGTATGTTTTTAATCACTCTAGATATTACATTTCTTAGCTTCTGCTATAAGTTCTAAATCACCAGATTTACTATTATTTTTAATTAGCGTCAAAATTTCTATTTTGTATTTATATTAATTAGTTTCAAACAGGACACTGACATTTGTATTTTGTATATTTGTATAATACTAATGCAGTAATGCATGGCCAATATTTTTGAAATACTTTTCAGAAACAAGTTGAGAAGGAAGAGCTAAATTGAGAGCTGAAAGGAAGAAGAAGAAGGAAGAAGTGATATTTGAAAAAGTGACTGGCATTGGCTTTGACGGTAGAAAGGATGCTACACTTGCTGTTAACAAAGTAAATGAAAAGTATTATACATCCACAATCCTAGAGGAACATTATGTCATTACTGGAGATCCAGGTAAATGGAAATGATTGTCATACAGTTATAGGCATTATGCTGTATATTACTGTACTATAAAGTAATATTTCAATTACTTAAAATTTTTTCTTTTTAAGTGACAACTGTCCAGTTAACTTTATTCCTTCCTTTTTCATTTAATTGTAAAATTAATTAAATTTATTTTCAGATGATTTCTACCTCGACCATTTTACCCCGGAGAGTGGCAAAGGCATTGACATTGCTCATGTCATTTATAAGATCATTAAAGGGACAGAACTTGAGGCCAAATTAAACTTAGTTAAAGCAGATGGGACAAATACTAACACAGGACATATGCATGGGTCAATCAGATATTTGGAAATGTTTTTAGGGCAACCTCTTCAGTGGGATATTTGTCTTCTGCATCTAAATGAATTGCCACTTAGACACATCTTCATAACTTTAGATGGGACAACAAAAAGTCCAGACAAATTTTCTGGCCCTATTTTTCTCAGCTCAATGGGGATGTGTCAGAATGGAATGTTGTGGACTTCAAATCTATACCTTATCCTGCATTTGTGCTTCTACCAAATGAGGTGGTCAATAATTTATCAACAGACCAATACTATGGATACTGCATCTGCTGGGCAATTATTACTGGTGAAGTGGATGAAGACCTTGCACTCTTAGAAGTTGGCCTGCTAAATCACTCTCGATGGCTCACCTTAGCCTGTAGAATTCTTCGCTTTTATGTTTCACAAAAAAAAACAGTAAGAACCTCAAAATCATAGTAGAATTCATCATCAAAGTATACTTTCACAGTTGGTTCAATATCAAGGCTAAGTGATGGGTCAAGAAACCTGTTCAATATGATCCAAAGAGTAAATAAATTCCCTGACAGGAAAATTAGAAAAATTTGTTATGACGTATTAAACAATAACAGCTATTTTGCTAATGGTGAAAATATTTTAGTTGGAATGCTGGCTGATGAAGATGAAGAGGTGAGGAGGTGTGCTGTCAATAAAGTTCTGTGTCTGAGGGGAGTTATAGAGGATTTTGATGATGAATCTGGTAGTAGCAACGATTTTGCAGGTGGAATAATTGAAAGTGATGATGAGAATGAAGAGGATCATGAAGGTGGTACTGATGAATATCCTGCTATAGATGAGAATGTTAGGGTCTTTAGAAAGCCAATCATCAATTTCAAAGCTTCTGCATACCACAAGCTGTCTGCTATGTCCCAATAGGAAACTGTTCCACCTGTATTAAAAGAATTCAGTAATGATGAACTGCGTGATATCATTAATACCGTATTGAAATTGGATCACGAGTACCAGAGTCAGAATGTTGAAAGGCACATCAAGCTGTCATTGAAGCATCCTTAGCTGTTGTAGGTCATGAGCGTAGAGATGGTCTTATTAGAAACAAAATTAGATCACGTAAATTAATGAAAGATTTTGTGTCTAAAAAATATTTTAAGTTCTAGATTATTATTTATCATGCTAAAATATGACAAAATGACAATTTGTTAATTGTAAAGGGTGATCCAGAGAAATGGACCCAAAAGAAACCCCTGTAACTCTTAAAGTATAAGTCCTTTTATAAAATCATATGCATCATTCGAAAGAGGATAGTTACAAGTTTGTACAGGATTGTATAGGTTTTGACAATATAAGACAAGATACAAAACAAAATAAAAATGTTAGTTAAAACTAACCCTTCAAGATGACTGCATGGACTGTGGAACAGCTGCGTTTCATAACTGAGCAATATTATGAGCATGGAAGAAGTGTAGTTTCAGCTCAAAGATCTTTCAAGACAAATTTTCAGATGTCAAAATCACCTTCTAAGAAAGTAATCCGTCGGTGTGTCAGAAATTTTTCTCTAACTGGCAGCATTGGAAAAAGAAAACCAACTGGAAGAGTGCGCACAGCAAGGATAGACGAGATCATTAACAGAACTCATGAAATTGTACAGGATAATCCTAACATAAGCATCAGACGTGCTTCTCAGCTGTTAGGAGTTGGATATGGAACAACATACCGTATATTCAAGCAAAATTTAATGCTCTTTCCATATAAAATTCAAACAGTGCAACAACTAAACGATGGAGATTTCGCACGAAGATGACAATTATGTCAATGGATCCAACAGAAGGTAAATGACACCACCAATTTTCTAGCAACTTTGATTATGTCAGACAAAGCCCATTTTCACTTGAATGGAACTGTAAACAAACAAAATTGTCATTTCTGGGCAACAGAAAATCCATTGAATATTACCGAAGTCCCATTGCATAGTCAGCGTGTAACTGTTTGGTGTGGTCTTACTGCATCTCAGATCATAGTGCCGTACTTTTTCGAGGATTCCACCGGAAACACAGTCACTATAAATGGTGATCGCTACAAAAAAATGTTGACCAATTTCCTTATTCCTAAATTAAGAGATCTTTGTCTAGAAAACCACTGGTTCCAACAAGACGGAGCTACCTGCCATACCACGAGGAACTGCATGGCAGTTTTGCGTCAAACATTTCCAGGCGAGTTAATCTCAAGATTTGGAGACGTTGAATGGCCCGCAAGGTCTCCGGATTTTTCTCCCTTAGATTATTATCTCTGGGGATATTTAAAGAGTAGGGTCTACAGAAATAACCCAATGACCTTGCAAGAATTGAAGGCTGCCATCACAAATGAGATACAGGCCATACCACCGCACACTCTTGCAAAAGTGATGCAGAACTTACAAGCGAGAACACTGGAATGCTTGGCAACTAATGGAGCACATTTGAAAGGAGTCATTTTTAAAAAATAAATATTTCATAATAAACTTGTAACTCTACTCTTTCGAATGATATATAGTTTTTATGAAAGGAATTAAATATTAAGAATATTTGGCTTTTTTTTATGGGTCCCATTTATCTGGATCACCCTTTATAATTTAATGTTTGGCGTTTTGGAATGTCAAAAAGCATTTTCAATGAATTTAAAATGGCTGATTTTGATTGCTGATTGAAAACCACTAATACATGTCAATTTGCAGCTTGAGAATGTTTTATTGTGTTGACATTCAGTTGAAAGGGGGTCTATGGGCCCAAAACATTAGTTTTTCTAAAATAACTCAAAAACTAAAGGTTTTATGAAACAATACCACTCTTAATAATTTGTTCTAAATCAAATGCTGCATCTTTTGGTATGCAAACCATCTCTCTAGCATGTTCAGAAGAAGAGATATTGCCATTTTCCTGAATTTGCTAGTGCGGCATTAGATGTTTTTACAAAAACGGGAGTGGCCGGACACACATTGGTGGCCACCAATTATTTTTTTCAGGAATCTTATTTTTATATCAAGAGCCAACTGTTAGTCACTGATAAATTAAAATCAAACAAAAATTATAATTTCAGCCCGGCCTATTGTGTCAACCACTGTTGGCCACTAGGATCTGCCCTGGAATCAGGCCTGTGACCCTAACACTATTAACAAGCTAACTGCCCTGTATAAAGAAAAAACTTGGGTCATAGGGGGATGTCAAGTTTGGAGGGTACTGTACTGGGGTGGGACAGGGGTTCACATTCTGGGAAAGTCATTTCTGGTACTTGGCTCCCACTTGCTTTCTATCATTTCTGCCAAATCTCACTAAGTGTTATTTGTTTTCCAGAGGTTTTGTTAATTGTGATTTATTGTCAGTCTTTTTGTTATGCATGTTTATACTTTTATACTGAATACCTAATTGTTTATTTCAGATATAATAAAGAGAAAAAAACATAGTTTATTTCCATTAGGTTTACCTTTGAATTCCAGCCCTTTCTTGGACTGAGTGGTTGGTTCTCTCACTCATTGGAGAGTTGGATTTAGTCACCTGAACTAGGGGGAGTCTTTTACAGTTAATGTGCGAGCTGGACCTGAATATTTCCCAGAAAGAAGGGGGGAGGGAGTTTTGGAAGTCCTTTGCAATTAATGTGCAAGTCAGACCTGAATAATCTCCTGGAAATAAACAACTGACAACTTTATTGTCAGTTGTTTATTTCCAGGAGATTATTCAGGTCCAAATGCTGAGAGGCATTCCTGGATACCTGAGGAGACTATCTCTTTGCCCAGTCTCTTGACCATCATGAACCCAGAAACGTGAAAAGGTGCTGGGTGGTTCAATGATACAGATACTTGGGGACTACGGCCTACGCAGCCACTGCAGTAATACAGTACCATCAGAATTGAGGCTTTGTGGTAAAGGATTCATTTTCCAGAAGGATAATGACCCAAAGCATACAAGTTTCTGACCTTTGCATGAACTATCTCAACAAAAAAAATATGAAGGTGTTCTACACATTATGAAGTTTCCTCCACAAAGTCCTGATTTCAATCCAATAGAACATCTTTGGGACCATTTGAAGAGTCTGAAAGCTAAAAAGAATATAACTTCTCTTGATTCTCTCTGGGAGAAAGTACAGTGGACCCCCGATTTGAGTATGTAATCCGTTCCAGCATGGCGTACTCAATTCGAACTTAATAACCTATAGGAATTAATTAATTCGTTCCAAAACCCAAAAATTTCACCCTACCCCTACTTTTTCTATAGAAATTGGCCTACGAAATTTAGTAATATAAAATACAGTATCAAAGTCACTGCATGTACGAATCACCAAATTTGCTATATTTTCACTATTTTATGCTGTAATCAACAGAAACTAACATAAATAAACACTAAGTACAAAGTCAGAAAACAAAATGTACGAAATTCTAACAGAAATCCCTAAGAACACCTGTACTACTCAAAACATTAGACCCCGAATGTTCCCGCAACGAACGCTCTAGACAAACTGAAACGCGTTCGGCGTCGCCGGCTGGCGTACTCAAATCGAGTCAATAGGAGCCTATGGACGAGCGTACTCAAATTGATGCGTACTCAAATCAGGGGTCCACTGTACAAGAATACCGGAATGGCATAGCACAAGATTTTATCCAGAAACTTGTCAAATCTATGCCCCACAGGAGGGTCATTCCATGTCAACTCAGCCACAAAATGGTACTTTTTGCACTCACCCCTTTCAATTTTGCTCATACTTAGCACAATAGCAGGTATACATGCCAAACTTAAATTCCCAAATTATTAGAGCTGACTGACCTTTGGTTACTGAGATACAAGGTCACAAAGTTGTGACATTTTGACCTTTTTTGCGTTAAATGACTATTTTCAAAATGGTGTAACTAAAAAACTATTAAAGCTAGAGCATTGATTTTGGTCTCATTTTAAAGCTCTTTAGTAGCCCCTTGTTTATTGTCTCTTGTTAAATATCTCTACTGTGAAAAATTAAAAAATCCCTTCAAAAGTTGACCTTTGACCTTGAATAAAAAAAAAATACCTTCTCCTAAAAAATTCAATTTTTTTACATTAATACCTTGAGTCATGTACAACAAAATCCCAAGAAGCTGTAAGTGGCTGATAACTAGTTCAATGTATAAAAAATAAATGAAGTTGGCATCATTCTTCAATTTTAGATTTTTTTTGTCAGTTCATTTATTTAAAAGTTCTGTTCTGATGTAGTGTCAGTGAAGACTTAGTTCAACTTAACATTATTAGTTCAAAAACTTTTTTGTGACCTGTGCCAAAAGAAGTCTTTCAAAAGACAACCAGGGTTAAACCCCTCAACAGCCCCAAATCTACTGGAGTAGCGCTGATCCAAAGGCCCAACTAGTATATAAGTACTGTCAACTTTACAGAGTTGACTCCTGACTTCAAGTTAAAGTTAATTTATTTTTACTAAATACATGTATAAAAATTTATTTAATAATTCATTAATTGTTCATTGTTTTCTTTTCAGGATTTTCTTTGTGCTTTTGTGATTTCAGAGTACAAACATGGAACATTTAAAACTGAAACAGAAGTGTGCTGATCCTTTGCTGCGTCACAAAGGTCAGTGTCGAAAGAAGAGTTTGAGAATTGTACCACAGGAACTTGTAAATAAGTTTCCCAATCTGCACTTAACACTACATCACAGACTTTGTAAGCAGTGTAGAGAACATCTTGAGTCCTTGCCTGAGAAAGGAATAGGCACTTTGAATTCAGACATAAATGATGATTCTTCTTGTAGTAGTGAACCACCTGAAGATCTTGAGAAAATTGAAAATGTTGACAAAAGTGATGCATCAACTTCAGAGCAAAACCATGAGATATGTACTTTGAATGCTTCTTTTGTTTCAATTGGTGAATCACCCATAAAAAAGAGAAGGCTTGTAGAGCAAAAGTCATATGGAGCTAAAAAACTAAGCAAGGTGACAGAGACAGTTAAGAAGAGAATGGAAACAGTTGCAGGAAGAGAGATTTCTGACTCACAATTTAAGGAGCCATCTGGAGATGTAGACTGTTTAGAAATAATAAATCAACTCAAGAAAAATTCAAAAATGAAAATACTAAAAAGTGATAAAATAAAAATCCTCACTGTATTGCCCAAAAGTTGGAGCATTAGGAAAATTGCTTCAGAATTTAACACAAGGCATACAGCATCTATTGCTAAAAAAATAGTTGAAGAAAAAGGTGTCCTTTCAGACCCAAATCCAAAGGGTGGGAAAAGAATTAAACAGGATACTGTTGATGCTATTAAAGCATTTTATCTTTCAGAAGACATCAGTAGAACAATGCCAGGAAAGAAAGACTATTGTAGTATCATTGACAATGAAAGAGGAAGGATACATTTGCAAAAGCATCTTTTACTTTGCAATTTAAAAGAAGCCTATCATATTTTCAAAGAAAGAAATCCTTTGGTTAAGGTGGGATTCAGTAAATTTGCAGAATTGCGTCCAAAGCAGTGTGTTATTGCTGGAGCAACAGGAACTCACTCAGTATGTGTCTGTACAATTCATCAGAATGCCAAACTTATGTTTGTAGGAGCTGAATTAGAAAAACTAACTGCAAATGATGACACACCTATTAAGAATGTACGTCATTGTGTTGCCTTTATGGAATGCAATCCTGCCTCACAGAAATGCTGCCTCAGACAATGTGAACAATGTGGAGATCCATCAAATTTAAAAAATAGACTACTGGACATATTTACAAACAACTTCATTGATATCATAAATTTTAAAAAGTGGACCAATACAGATCGGTCAAATCTTGAATCAGTAGAACTGAATACAGATGAATATATTGACCAATTCTGTAACCAACTGAAAGAATACCAGATACATGACTTCAAGACAAAGATGCAAGCAACTTATTACCGTGAAACAAAAATGTCTTTGAAAGATGGTGAGGTCCTTGCTGTGTGTGATTTTGCTGAAAATTATTCCTTTATTCTTCAAGATGAGGTTCAGAGCTTTCACTGGAACAATGAGATGGCTACTCTACATCCATTTGTTATTTACTATAAAAAGGAAGATGAGATTGCTCACCTTAGCTTTGTTATTATTTCAGAGTGTAACATCCATAACACAGTTGCTGTACATTTGTTTCAAAAGCATCTGATAAAATTCCTAAAAGATAATATCTCATCCATCGGTTCCATCCACAAAATAATTTACTTTTCAGATGGGTGTGCAGGACAGTATAAGAACTGCAAAAACTTTTTGAATCTTTGCCATCACAGAGATGATTTTGGAATTGAGGCAGAATGGAATTTTTTTGCAACAAGTCATGGAAAGGGACCCTGTGATGGTGTTGGAGGCACAGTTAAGAGATTAGCTGCAAAAGCTAGTCTACAACGACCTTATGATGAACAGATCCTTACTGCAGAACAGTTATATACATTTGCAAGTGAAAATATTGTAAATATAAAATGTCATTTTTCAACCAATAAAGAGCATGAAGAGGAAAGCCAACTTCTCCAAGAAAGACACTCAACTGCAAGGACTATTGCTGGTACACAGAAATTACACCATTTACAGCCAGTTTCATTGACTTCTCTTAAGGTTAAACATTATTCATTATCAGATTATTCAAATATTGAGAAAGTTACTGAAAAGGAAGAAGTTGTGACTGAGGAGAAAATACATGGTTTTGTTACTGCTGCATATGATGGCCATTGGTGGGTGGCATATGTGCTGGAAAAGATACCAGAGAATAGAGAAGTAAAAGTCACATTCCTTCATCCTCATGGCCCAAACCCATCATTTGTGTATCCTGGTCGACCAGATGAATTAATCTTACCATATTCAGATATTCTAACACAAGTTGAGGCATCTACTACTAATGGACGAACATACAGGATTTGCAAAGAAGTTACTTTGAAGGCATCCAAAGCTTTGGCAGATCTACAGCACAGAAAGGTAAGAATTCAAAATTAAAATGGTCATGTAACTATATATACACTGCATACATTTTAAGTTGTGATAAATGGAAATCAATGAGCACTATACCTATACATATTGTATGTACATTTTAATATGTTACTTGTATTTGTTAATTAGGTAGCTATCTAGGTATACATTAAAAATTGTTTTCTCTTCTAGAAATCACAATAAATTGGGTGGCCCACAAGAATCTTGTCAACTACTGAAAACCATCACATACATGCACAACATACAGGTGAGGTGGGTAAAGAACAAATATTTAAAAATAAGCATTTGCTTGTTTGTAGAAGGCTGCAGATAGTATGTAGATATGGGTTGTATTTGTAAGAGATTGAGCTGACCTTAGACAAAAATGGTTACTGACATACAAGGTCACAAAGTCATGACTTTTTGACAATTTTTGTATAAAATGACTTTTTTCAAAATGTTGCTTGAATTCATTATTTTTTATACATTGAACTAGTTATCAGCCACTTACAGCTTCTTGGGATTTTGTTGTACATGACTCAAGGTATTAATGTAAAAAAATTGAATTTTTTGGAGAAGGTATTTTTTTTTTATTCAAGGTCAAAGGTCAACTTTTGAAGGGATTTTTTTTTTTTCACAGTAGAGATATTTAACAAGAGACAATAAACAAGGGGCTACTAAAGAGCTTTAAAATGAGACCAAAATCAATGCTCTAGCTTTAATAGTTTTTAGTTACACCATTTTGAAAATAGTCATTTAACGCAAAAAAGGTCAAAATGTCATAACTTTGTGACCTTGTATCTCAGTAACCAAAGGTCAGTCAGCTCTAATAATTTGGGAATTTAAGTTTGGCATGTATATCTGCTATTGTGCCAAGTATGAGCAAAATTGAAAGGGGTGTATGTTTTAGGTAGCTGACTTGACATGGAATGACCCTAGGAGGAGACATTCTATGACAATTTAACATATAAATTCGTATTCAGGACACCTTGAAACCTCAGGGAAACTGATAAAAATCAAGGAAATATAATAATTATTTTTTATGAAAAAAAAAAAATTTAGACGTAAAAAGCAGCCATTATAGGCCATTGACCAAGTATTTAGCTCTTAAAATTTTAACGAATGTCACCCTCTCCAGTTTTATGTGGAGACATCTCGTGGCAAAATTAGGAAACATAGGTCAAAAACCAAAACTGGTTTTTGTTTCACGTGACCTTATCCGACCAATCAGAGACGTACATTTTGAATCTCTGATAATGCATACTCATTTTTTCAGTCTCATTTTCATTATGATTTGGATTACTATCAATTAATACAAGATATTTATAAGAAAGAAGCCGGTGCTGAAGCTTTCTTTATGAGTCACTGTGTCTTACCTAGTCGTGTTATTGTTCGCCTGATCCAGCAACATATTAGGCCTGGAACTACAATCTATTCCGACAAGTGGCGTGCGTATTCTCAACTTGGAAATCTAGGCTACATTCACCGGACAGTCAACCATTCACAGCGGTTCGTGGAAGACACCGTTCATTCAAAATATTGAGCATTGTTGGAAAGACGTGAAGAGCGAAAAAACGTGGGTTAGGTCAGTTTAGGTTGGGTTAGGTCAGTTGGTTGGGTCAGGTCAGTTTAGGTTGGGTTAGGTCAGTTTAGATTGGGTTAGGTCGGGTCAGGTCAGTTTAGGTCGGGTTAGGTTGGGTTAGGTCAGTTTAGGTTAGGTTAGGTCAGTTAGGTTAGGTTAGGTCTGAACCAAAACACATTTTTCTGGTGTTTTTTGGTGTGATTTGCTCAAATCTGAACTTCGTTTCTTTGGGAAATGAGCCATTTTTGAGAAATTTTCAATTTTAAAATTTCTCAAAAATGGCTCATTTCCCAAAGAAACGAAGTTCAGATTTGAACAAATCATACCACAAACCACCAGAAAAATGTGTTTTGGTTCAGAGAGGAGGAAAAGCACTAAAACGAATAATTACCCACTTTTTTAATCAAAAATATATTTTTCTAGTATACATTTTTCTAGGTTAGGTAAGGTTAGATTAGATTGATTTCAAAAAATAAATAAAGTAATTACATGCTATAAATAAAGGTTTTACATCAATTGTGAAGTCAATTTCATAAAATTGAGGTGAGGGGGATGTTGTATACAATTACCAAAATGAGTGACAAATTTGAATAAAGCGACTAAAACTACCTCATAAAAAGTTATTTTGATTTACAGGTCCAGCCCATGTCATTTAATACATATTGACCATTTCATCACTTCCTGACATGTACAATATTGCAGTATCCTGTGTGATATACTTGTCTATTAAAAAGATATGCTCATATTTTTAGTTAAAGTTGCTTAAAATGAATCGAAACCTATGTGAAAATTATTGAATATCTGATTAGGTCAACTGTACACATTTGATGATTGGTTAAGTCATGATATTTTCACTAACAAAAATATTATGACAACCTAACCAATCATCAAGGGCAAACAGTTGACCTAACCAGGCATTCTACCCATGTTCTCTCACAACAAATCAACAAAAAGGATTCATCAAAACAAAGCTAATGCTGTTAAATAATCTGGGATGCTATTCGTTTATTTTTGGCTGGTTAAATAATTTGGGATACCAAAATAAGATATTGCCATTTTTCATACTGCACACATTTCTTAACTTGGGTTAGTAAGAACTTTTTGAAAAATGTGAATGTCGAATGGTAATTTTGCAGATTTTGCAGTCTGGGTAAACGGAGCCTAACCTACCAGGTACGGGTTGGCCGAAAAGCCCGATATGGCATCAAATTTAATTTTACATTACCTAACGAAGATATGACCAAGCCTGTTGAACCTTACCCTTACCATTTTATAAGGATTCCCTTCTGGACTTGCACCATTTCAAATGTGTACCATTAATTAATTTCTTTTTTTTTTTGACGAGTCAAATATCGCTCAAAACGACCTTAACGATGGTAGAGTGAAAACTTAATGACTAGAAAACAGGTTAAGCAGTAAGGGCACTGAATCTGAACTTCAGGTCAGAAAGAGAAATCGGGCACCGCGAATGATCCACAGTTGCCAGATACTTTTGAACAAAATTAGCGAGGAACGTATCGAAAAGTCGCAAAAAGTAGCCCAACCCCAATTTCATTATTTTATTATACTATAAAATTTACTTACGGTTTTTATTTAAAATTGTAGTGAATTCAATAGCTCGTCGTCTTCTTTTTCTCCTTCATCATGGCTTGTAAAGGTCTTTTCTGACTTTTCGTAAATGCCGGAATTATATTTAAGCATAGGTGGCGAAGGTTCAAAATTAACACAACAAATGCTTTTTTCTTCAAGCATCATTTTTATACGAAGTACAGAAGCTAAAAGTTCTAAACCCATCCGATTCCTAAGTTTGTTTTTTGTTGATGTAACTCTTGAAAATACTCGTTCCACAGTTGCATTGCTTATTGGCAAGCTGTATAGCTTTAATGCGAATACAGAAATGTCTTTTAAAACAGGCTCTCCTGCAGTATCTTTAATGTTAAAAGCCTGGCTCCAAAATAATGCCCCATCATTTGGAATGCCGGAAGGAAAAACATCCTTCCAATCAATGTGAAGTAGCTTCCTCCATTGACTTTCTAGAGCATTTAATTTTGATTGGTCAGCTAAATCCAAAGGAAGATCGGAAAAGGGAGGACGAGTGTGACTGAGGCATTTACTTGGTGAAATGTTTTCGATTCGTTTTAATATTGCATAATTTGTGGGGATACGTTTGAGAAGTTCCTTACAGGCACATTTAAAAAATTCGTGACATCTTTTAAAGATGACTTTTTGAGATTCTGCTGCGATTTCTTTACATTATATTTATTTGCCAGCTGAGTTAAAAAGACATGACCAAAGTCAACTTTTTCAATCGGTAGGAAAATAGATGTATATGTCATGTCAACTGCAATATTAACATTTTGATATGAAAAGAATAGACCCGTAAACAAGGCTTTATTCAACTCAAAACATAACATACATCTGAAAAGCAGAAAACAGAATTAGTGGAAGCAAACACTGAAACACATATGCAATATTAATACAAGGAAGCAGTAATGGTCAGTGATAATTATTACATTATCACGACATTCTCCCCGCCTAGCAGAGAAATCACCATCCATAACGTTGGGGCTCTCGACGCTCTCGAGTGGAACGTCGCAATACTGGTTTGTCCGGATGAGCAGAAGGAAGGGCGATGTTGTCTGGCATATCTGCTGCATCTGTAGGAAAACTAGGAGGTGCATCCCGGGGCATATTGTCACTCCGATGTATAGGTGATGCGGTGGTGGGCCTGGTGCAGGCGGTGAAATAGTAGGACAGGGTGACAAATCCCGTAGGGACACTGAAGACTCACGGCCATCTGGTACTTAATGTGTGCGTATGTCGGGTTAGCCTGCAAGAGCTCGACTTCCTCCACCAGTGGCTCACTCTTGTGGGATCTGACAAATCGACGCAGGAGAACAGGACCAGGAGTCAATCAGGTCGGTAGCGATGTGCCCTGACATGACTTTCTTGTAAAGCCAAAGAACCTTTCATGCGGGGTCATGTTGGTAGAGGTGGATAGCAAAAGCGAACAGAATGGAGGGCCTGAGGCAGAACCAACTCCCATTCGTCTTCAGGTATGTCATAAGACTTCACGGCCAAACACACGGATTTCCAGATTATGCCATTGTAACGTTCAATCTGGCTATTTCCTATAGGATGGTATGGGGTTGTCTTGCTGGTCGCCACTCCACGACTAGTGAGATATTCCTGCACCTCACGTGACAGAAACGCTTGTCCTCGATCAGAGTGAATAAAGTTTGGCATACCACAAAGAGAAAAAATAGTGTCGAGGCACCTCACGACAGTCTGGGACGTCATGTCATGGCAGGGAATGGCGAAAGGGAATCGAGAGTACTCATCCACCGCAGTGAATAAGTACTTGTTTCTGGTACGGGATGGGACCGGCCCCTTAAAATCAATACTTAATCTCTCCATGGGATGGGTCGCCTTGATAAGGGTACTTTTCGCCGGCCTGAAGAACTTTGGCTTTATTTCCGCACATACACGACAAGACGAGCACACACTTCTTACGTCACTGGTAGAGAATGGTAGGTTTTTCGACCGAACAAAATGCAACATCCTAGTGACACCCGGGTGACATAGACCAATATGTATGTCCGTGAGGCGGCTTGATGGGGAAAGCGAAGCACAGAAGGCTCGAGTAAGTGCATCTGGAGCGACGTTATCTTTACCTGGCCGATAACGAATCGAATAACTGAAAGAAGCTAGTTCGAGTCTCCATCCTTGTATTTTAACATTTTTTATCTTCGTCCTTTTCCGATTGTCCAACATAAAAGCCACAGAGCGCTGGTCAGTAACGATGGTGAAATGTCGACCAGATAGAAGGTGAGACCATTTTCTAACAGCCTCGATTATGGCTGTTGCTTCTTTCTCCACGGGAGGATAGTGCGTTTCGCTCACATTTAATGTTCTAGACATAAAGGCGACCGGGCGACCATCCTGGTTCAAGGTGGCCGACACAGCCACGTCGGAAGCGTCACACTCCACAACGAATGGAATCGTGTCATCAATGCTACTAAGAGCGGCAGTTCCGAGCAGTTTCTTTAAGGTATTAAAAGCTGTGATGGCTTCGGGGTTTAAAGGAAACGTTTTTGCTTGATACAGTGGTCGAGCCTTATCGGAGAATTCAGGAATCCATTTCGCATAATACGCAAACATGCCAAGGATCCGCTGAAGCGCTGAAGAATTAGTAGGAGGTAAGAGGTCCTGAAGTGGTTTTAACCTGTCCGGATCCGGTTTGATCAGACCGTTTTCTAGTTGATAGCCAAGTATGTTGATTGATGGCGCTGATATTACCGATTTTGACTTGTTGAAGGTCAGATTCCTTCGTCTAGCCGCCGCAATGAAGTTTGCAAGATTAGTGTCGTGTTCCTTTTGGTCCCGTCCAGCGATAGTGATATTATCTAGGTAAGGAAATGCGCCACAGAGACCCTCTTCCTCAACGAATTTGTCGATGACCCTTTGGAAGACTGCAACTCGATTAGTAACGCCGAATGGTACCCGGGTGAACTGGTACAATTTTCCGTTTGCTTCAAATGCAGTAAAAGGCTTATCCGAATCATGGATACGTATTTGATAATATGCACTCTTCAAATCAAACGTCGAGAAAACTTTATACTTTGCTGAATCATTGATCATGTTTTGAATTCTAGGAAGCGGGTAGGCGTCGAGGTCAGTATAGATATTGACCGTACATGAGTAGTCGATACAGAGTCGCTTCCTGTGGCGCTCTGTCTCATCCTTTGCGATGACTATCTGCGCTCTCCAGGGCGATGTGCTAGGCTCGATAATACCTTCGGAGAGGAGGTTGCGGATCTCCTGGGCGATGAATTCTCGGTCCGTCGAGCCAAAGCCCCTAGACTTTGTGGCTATTGGTTTAGCGTCCCTCTTCATGTTAGCGAATAGGAGAGGCTCTGGTATGTCCGCTGCAATCAAACAACAGGTGGCATTATTTTGATTGGAAATTCGGAGCTCAGGCCATAGTCAATTGTCACCGAAGAATGCTGCTTCTGAAAGTCTATGCCAAGTATGATATCACCGCATAGATCTCTCACTACTCCAAGACGCGTTCTCGGGTAATCGCAATTGCTCAATTGCAAATCCGTAATGCAGATCCCAGTCACGGGAGCGACTACTGAAGTCATAGCTAGGGTAATATCTTGCTGTACTGGTTCAATACAAAGCTGCAGTCGACGAGCGACCTTTTCATTTATAAAGCTGTTAGTGCTTGCTGAGTCGACAAGGGCTGGAACTGGATGCCCATTGATCGTAACCGTGATGCAAGAGTAACGCAGGCTCTGTGGAACTGCAGCTATGATTGAGCAGAGGGAGGGGGAAAAGATAGATGCGGTAATTCTTTTAGTTGTCTTGGACTGACAGACCTTCGCCCAGTGACCCACTTTGCCACATGATGAACAATCAGAGTTCTTGGCTGGACACTTGGCTCGGGGATGGATACCACCCCCACAGAACCAACACTGTTGCTTTTTTACGGTAGCAACAGCAATCGTAGAACGCTCAGTCTGATCATTTTGCTGAGAGGCTGACGTGGTTGTGTCCCCAGACGGCTGGTAGAGTTCTGTGACCGCAGTGAATTGACCAACCGATTGGTATGATTCTGAGTTACGTTGCGCAAGGTCAAGAGCTCAAGCCCGGTCGTATGCCTGCATGAGAGTCAGGGTTTCATTCTCCAAAAGACGCTGCCGGATCACCGCAGAGGAGAGTCCGTTGATAAAGGCGTCACGAACAAGTTCCACTCTGTATTCTTCCGCCGATACAGGTTTCAGATCGCAATGCTTGCTGAGTCTGTGCAATTCCTGGAGAAATTCGTCAAACGATTCAGACACCTGTTGTCGTCTTGTGGCGAGAAGATGCCTAGCGAATATTACATTCTTTTTCTTTACATATAGTTTCTCAAGCACCGCCATGGCGGCACCATAAGTCGTCTCGTCGGCAATGTGCTCATATATATCAGCCGATACATATCTTGCTAAACAACGATTTCTATCAGGGGCCTGATCTCCGCATTCTGTGATGAAATTTTCAAAAGTTCTTCGCCAGTGCTTAAATTCTTTTTCCGCATTTCGAACGTTTGGATCAATGACTAGTTTTTCCGGGCATAATATACGTTCCATATTTTGATTTTCAAAAACTGACTAAGTGACTTTAAACTAATATGTCAAAGCTAATCGACTCTCTGAATGGCTGAGTCTCATCTGAATCTAAATGACTTCTCTAAATGACTGAATGATCGGAAAAGGGAGGACGAGTGTGACTGAGGCATTTACTTGGTGAAATGTTTTCGATTCGTTTTAATATTGCATAATTTGTGGGGATACGTTTGAGAAGTTCCTTACAGGCACATTTCAAAAATTCGTGACATCTTTTAAAGATGACTTTTTGAGATTCTGCTGCGATTTCTTTACATTTATATTTATTTGCCAGCTGAGTTAAAAAGACATGACCAAAGTCAACTTTTTCAATCGGTAGGAAAATAGATGTATATGTCATGTCAACTGCAATATTAACATTTTGTGGATAAATAATTCTTCTTAGCATGGAAAGTGTGAAATCTTCAAGTTCCTTGAGCAACTTACTGTGATCAGCGTGTTCACTTTGAAAAAGTAAATTGATTCTTTCAAAATCTGATAAAATGGGCATTACAAATGTAAAATATAGCTCATTTACTGGATCTGAATACATTTTGTGAAGCTCTCTCGCAACATATTTATCACATGTTGATGAAGCAAGCTGAAAATGGAGTTTTAAAGATTCCCATTGATTAAGAATCCTCTTAATGCAGTTGCTTCTAGCAAGCCATCGGGTTGATGAGAGTGGTATCAACTGTAGTGGATCCTTTCCGTCATTTATGGTCTTGTATATATCCATATACGATTCTTTTCTTAGTGCTGAACGATGAAACCAATTATATGTTTCTCGAGTCATGTAGTCTAGATTTGATGGTAACTCTTCGTAGGCATGCAACAAACCAAATGTAGTGAATGGCAGATACATTTAACCAATATCAAGTTAGGTATATCTTCTTTCATTAAAGTAAAAAGCGAACGATTTATGCCGCAAAGATTGGAAGCTCCGTTAGTCCCAATTGCAAAGCAGTTTCCTAAATTAACACCAATTTTATTGAAAAACTCTTTTATATGCTGGTACAATGCATCAACAGTTGTTTCTACGACATGAATAAGGCCTAAAAATTGTGAAGAGATTTTCCTTTCTTTTTCATTGTAATAACGAACACATAAGCATAAATGCTTAGCGCATGAAATGTCTGTTGATTCGTCCAATATTAAAGAAAATGAGCACCGGTTAATTTCAGTTACTTGTTCTTTTAGTAATTCAGGAGAAATTACATTTTTTATTAATGCTGTGCATTTTGTTCTATGCAAACATAAAGTATCGTGCTTTGAACCTGATGGCACATCACTTTTAAATAATTCACTTAAATGATCTATGGACCTTATAGCGGAATGGCAAGCAACAAATGCTGCAAGTTTCAGTTCTAATCTACTTATATTGTTCACTCGTTCAAACGCATGCTTTATGGTGTTTTGGGGCGGGATAAGTTTGCAATTTTCCTTATGTTTTAAAGATTCACAATGCTTTCCTAAGTCTGTTTTATGTGCTCTCAATTCAGTTTTACATAACTTGCAGTAAGCCTTTGTCCCATCTGTCTTTACTTCCTCAAGCCAGTTTTGAAATGAAGGGATTTTAAGCCAACTATTTTGAAAAGTTTTGTTATACTTTTTCCACTTAGACATCATGGGCATGCATGACAAAATAAATATAAAAAACTTATAGTTTGCTTGAAACTTATACAATCCGCATAAACACAGAGCAAAAAAAAAAATCGATTACTGACACATCACTCTCACACGCGACAAACGGCGACATTAAAGCCTAAACGAAATCCGAAAATACGTTATTAATGTTAATCCATTTATTCCCTTGTTATACATATTAAAACGTGTTTACGCATGGCGGCGATGACGGCGCCATGGTGGCGGGCCCGCGGAACACGTTCAGAAACGTTTTCAAACGTTATATTGCATCATGGTTAGCGTCAGTTACGTTATTAATTATTATTCTATGAATATTTACGGGAAAAATATCGCATAAATAATTCATTTAAACATTGTATCACTTAATTATGCAATATTTTTCCTGTAATCCAAATACGAATTCAAAGAAAGATTTTACTTACATAAGGTCCAAAATCGAAAGAAAATTAAGTCGGAGATCAGTTATTTTGAACTCTATGTCCTAATGCATAAGGTTTAATATTAAATTCAGGTGAAAATAGAATGTTTTCTACATTATATTAGTGGTCTATTATTCATAATTTCGGGGTTTTGCATTGTCGCTTCAAAAAATTACACATTAAGAAAGAAAGGGTTCATCGTATAACAAATATTTGTACACTTACATAAAATTTCTGAAAATAGCCCAATGTCGCGAAGTTGTGGGGGGAAGTAGCACAAAATTCGCAAAATCGCAAAATCATAAATGTTGATAGCACAGGTCCTCAGAAGTAGCCCCATTTGCGAAAAGTCGCCCAATCTGGCAACCCTGCGCGGATCAGCTGAAACAATCAGAGTCCGCCCGAAGTGGGAAATATAACGAATGGAACGGAAGTGACAGAACCTCTGGAAAAAATTGAAGCCGACTTGTTGCTTGAAATTGGAAACCATGCTGGCATTCATGACGTCACACTTGTTCTTCGTACTAAGAAGCGGCCATCCTTTGTTCATGTATATTATTATTATTATTATGTTTATTATTATTATTAAAAATCCCGAAGGTGACTTATTAATTATTATCGACGGTATTAACTGACTTTTGTTTCATTCAGTTAAAGAATTTTTCATTTTTACTCTGTAGTGAACGCAAAATAAGTAAAATAGAATTTACTTGATTTTAAATAAAAAAAAATTCACTTTTTTCTACGTGAAGGTCAAAATATGATAATTAAAACCCACTCTAATAGACAGAGTTTATTTCCACAACAGTTTCGATGCCCACTGGCATCCTCTTCATTCGTTTTTCTGTATCCACCCGAAGAGGATGTCAGTGGGCATCGAAACTGTTGTGGAAATAAACTCTGTCTATTAGACTTACTTGATTTTGGTAACATTATAGTCAAATAAATAAAGACGGCTCAGTTGCCGTCTCTTCTCTTGACAAAGCTGAATTCTTCGCTCAAACTTTCACCTCCAACTCAACTATGGATGATTCCGGTGCTGTTTCTCCATCTCCTCCTCCCTCTGACTTAATTGTCTGAAATTAGAATCTCTTCCAAAGATGTTCTTTATGCCCTATTTGGTTCAACTCCAGGAAGGCGTACGCTCCTGATGGTGTTCTTCCTGTTGTTCTTAAGAATTGTGTTTCTATGCTGACACTCTGCAAAGGCAAACTCCCTCGTCTTTGTCTTTCATGTGGTACTTTTCCTTCCTGTTGGAAGTTCACTTTCATTCAGCCTCTCCCAAAGAAGAGTGATCACTCTCAACCCTCTATCATCAAATTGCTTTGACTCCTTGCCTTTCTAAAATTTTTAATTTATCTATTTTTTTTTTATTTTGTTGGGTTCAGAATCCCAGCTGAGCCGTGAACGGCCAAGCACTGAAGGGCCAGTTTAACCTACAGCCCAAGTTAAGCTAGACTAAAAACTTACGGACTTGGAGGTCCTATTAGGTCCTACCTCAGGGTTGCTGACTCGATGTGGGCCTACCTTAGGCCTCAGTTGTATAAAATTAAGCTAAAGAACAAAAGGGGCACTATTTATGGTCTTCCTTCTAAACTTTGCAACAACAACATAACCTGCACCATTGCACGTTGCAACAATCTTGTATCTAAACAACCGAACTGAATTGCAAGAGAGCTCTCTATAAGACCACGCCCTGTAAATGCCGCATTCAACAAACGAATAGGAAGGACGCGCAGCGTCCCCCCAAAAAATGATGTCACAAGAGTGCCCAAACAATGATGCCACAAGAGCCCAAAAATGCTGCTCTAAATTAAGTGAATTTTTCACTAACCTTAAAATTATGAGGTGGATATATATACACCTTAACTTAATATATACAAGCAATGCTGCATCAATCAGCTCACTCATCATATCGCCTTGGGACAACAATGGCTCGTCCTCTTCTAGATTTTCTAATACTTCCCACCGAAGAGGCATTGTTGTCATTACCTTCTGCAAATTTAGCCAAGCCTTCTCCATGAGGCTGTAACTCAAATGTTCCATCTTGACTATCCGTGTTTTTGCTGATTTCTAAAGCATAGAGTTTTTGTATAGGTCTCTTTAATTTTCCTCCTGAAGTCTTTACCAGTGCAGACCTAACTAAATTGTCTTTGCCAACAAACAACTCTTCAATTATGCCAAGCTTCCAGCATTGTCTTGGTCTTTCATCCCCAATCATTACCACTTCTCCCACCTTGATACAATTTGCATTGGAGCCCTTTACATTGCCTGATGAGTAATAATTGAGTTCTGGCAAGTATTCTATCTGCCACCTCTTCCATAACTGATCTTGTAGCTCTTCAAGGTACTTGAACCTTCTGGTTAACTCTTCTTGAGTGCTCTGGATAGGCTGTAAGTCTTCTGGCAAACTGGGGCTTGATGTAAATCGTTTACCACAAAGAAAATGATTTGGTGTCAATGGCTCTGCATCCTGCATACTGTTATAAACAAAGGTGATAGGCCTACTGTTCACCATTGCTTCTACTTCACACAAAACAGTGCAGAATTCTTCTTTGCTCAAATGAGCATTAGCTAAAAGTTTCTTTAATGGACACTTTACACTTCTCACTAGCCTTTTCCAAAATCCTCCCCACCATGGTCCTCTCTCAACAATAAACTCCTACTGTACCCCATGGTGTGAAAAGTATAATTGGAATCCCTCTTTTAGCAAGGACCAAACTTCTTGGAGTTTCTTTGCAGCCCTTTTGAAGGTTTTTGCATTATCCGATATGATTTTTTTGGGAAACCCCTTCTGTTCACAAACCTTTTAAAGGCCAAAAGAAATACATCACAACTTAAGTTGCTTACCAACTCCAAATGGATTGCTCTGGTGGTAGCACATGTGAAAAGACATATATAACCTTTGTTAGACTCCCCTTGCTCATACACATAGACTGGACCTGCGAAGTCTACTCCCACTACATCAAATGGGGCAGTATAAACACACCGTTCTCTTGGAAGTGGAGCCACCTTTGCACTCCAACGCTTGCAAACCACACATTTATGCAAGACCTTTTTTACTATTTGTCTAATTTTGGGAATCCAAAACTGTTGTCTGATCTCTATTATCACTTCTCTAATTCCAGCATGTAAAAACTTATGATGAGTATTCAGGATCAAAAGTTTCACAAAGTGCCCCCCAGAAGGTAGCAAAATTGGATGTCTTTTCTCCTCTGGAAGACCAGAAAAATGTAGTCTACCTCCTACTCTCAATAAATCCTGATCCAAAAACACATCCAAATCCTTGAGAGCAGAATGTGTTGGTAAAACCTGTAATGGACGGCTGGTGAGCAATTCCCTCTCTTCACCAAATTTTTCCTTCTGCACATATACCACCCAGTATTGCCTGGCTTGCTGAATCTCCTTACTGTTCAGAATTCCTTCCCTTCTTGTTTCTCCCTTAATGTTGTTTGTAAATCTATATACCCATGCTGTCACTCTTAACAACCTTTTCAGACTGCTAATGTCCTCAAACCTCAATATGGGGGTCCTGCATAACTTGACAACTGTTCACAGTAATTTTTCTCATTTCACTCACCCATTCTTCTTAAGCCTGGCATTTTCCTACAATAGGCTGATTAGAAGGCCAGTTTTCACTTCCAAGTTTTAGCCACTCTGGCCCATTCCACCACAATCTTGACTGTGCAAGATCTTTCACTGAAATTCCTGGTGTTGGTAAATCAGCTGGGTTTTGGGTGCCTGGACAATGCTTCCATTGCTTGGGATCTGTGTGTGCTTGAATTTCCTCCAACCTATTGGCAACAAATTGTTTCCATTTCCTTGCCTGGCTTCTTAACCAGTGCCAAACTATAGTGGGGTCTGTCCAATAATAGCTTGGAATTTCATAGAGGGCCAAAGACTTTTGCACTGTAACTGCAAGCCGACTAGCAATAACTGCACCCATCAATTCCAACCTTGGAATAGAAAGCCTTTTCAAAGGTGCTACTCTGCTCTTTGCAGCAACCAACCTGCAACTTACTTCCTCTTTGAATATGCCTCTTATATAAATACAAGTTGCATAGGCTTCCTCACTTGCATCACAAAAGATGTGCAGGTGCAAATTGTCTGGACTATTGTTCAACTCTCCAAAGTACCATCTTGGGATTTCAATGTCTCCAAGATGTGCCAATTCTTTGAACCAATATTTCCATCTTACCACCATATGATCAGGTAACTCTTGGTCCCAACCAAGTCCAATTTCCCAGAGGCTCTGAAACCAAATTTTTTACTTTATCACAAATGGAGCCAGGAATCCAAGAGGATCAAAGACCTTTGAAGCCAAACTAAGAGCTGTACGTTTTGTTCACCTTGTCTCATTCTCAGCCAGCTCTACTAAAGATTTCCCATTGAAGGTAAACAAATCCTCTCCTTGCTGCCAAACAATGCCTAGCACCTTTGTGTCTATTGCCCACAACTCCTTAATACCAGAATCCTCAATACTTTCTGCTGCATCAGGTACTACACAGGACTGACTCATAAACTGTTGTAATTGAGAATGATTGGTCTGCCATTTTCTAAGCTCCATGCCAGCCTCCTTCATTATAGCTCTAGCCTCCCTGAATATCTGTTTAGCCATTTCTGTATTAACCACGGAACATAGCAAATCATCAACATAAAAATTTTTCCTTATATGTTCAATAGTGTTAGGATAGACTTCAGAATATTTCTTAAAATGGTACTGCATAGTAGCTGCCAACAGAAATAGACAAGAGCTGAGGCCAAACAACACTGACTTCATTCTATATGCTTGAACCTTAGGTTCATTTTCCAACAAGTCTTTCGTATCCACCCACAAATACCTTACTGCATCGCTGTCCTCTGGTTTTAACTTTATCCGCAAAAAGGCTTGCTTCACATCTACAGTCAATGCTACTCTACCAAACCTGAATCTCAGTAACAAGGAAAATAAATCTGCATTTAAATTTGGCCCAGCATCCAAACAGTCATTCAAGGACACACCACCTTTGTCCTTGGCTGAGCCATCAAAAACTACCCTCAGTTTGGTGGTAGTTTTGTCTCGCCGTACCACTGCATGGTGTGGCAGATAATGTGCCTCCTGGCTCACCAGCTCACCTTGCACCCTTTCAGCATAGCCCTCCTTTACATAGCTTAGGATGGCCTCATTGTATTCAATTAACAACTCCTCATTTTTTCTTAGCCTGTGCAATGAAGTCTTCAACCTACTATTAGCTAGCTGAAGGTTTGAACTGGGTTTGCAAGAATCCTTCCAAGGGAGGCCAATTTCATAGCAACCATCTCTAAACCCAATCCCTTTTTCAAATTGCTCTAAAACATCACTATTCACTGGACTCGCCTGCTTCTCCTGTTTGTCCTTTATGCCAATGGATTCAAGTTCCCAAAAGGCTTTCAAATGCCTTTCCAAACCATGGCTGTTCTCCTCAATCTTAGCAAGAGCTTTAACCTCCATTTCATTGCAATAGCTCCCATGTAGCATCCAGCCGAGCTTACTTTCAATAGCTACCGGACCTCGAGATGTACGAACAATATTACCAGTGATGAAGTCCCAATAATAGTCAGCTCCAATCAAAAGACTAATATCTTCTGTTCCTTCAAACTTATTATTGCCCAAATTAATTCCTTTAACTTGCAATTCTTGGACACATGCCATATCTAAACAAGTAGTGACTGGAGCACAAAGTTCCTCAATCTCTACAGCTTGGACCTTGATAGTGGGACTTTGTGGTAACAACCCCTTAACCAGAACTTCTACCTTCTTAACTTTGGTTCGGTTTTGAACGGAACCCCCAAACCCAGAAATTCTTAAATTTTCCCTCTTAAATTTTTAAACTTCAATTTTCTGGAAATTCTGGTCTTAATAAAGCTACACTGGCTACCACTATCAAAGAACACTCTTACAGTAGCTTCTCCATCATTCCCAATTACTAATGCTGCAGCTGTTTGCAATAATCCCCCTTTACTTTTACTCCCTTTCATAGCAGTGGCATGTGCCACTGATGTCTCTACTTCTTGGGTAGGCCTACTAGGTGTGTTTTCACACAATAATGGCTGATGCTGACCATGGCATTTTTTGCACAAAATTTTAAACTTACAAAACCTTGCTCTGTGACCTTTCAAAAAACATTTAAAACATGCTGTGGATTTAGTTACCCTGTCCTTTCTCTCCTCAACAGGTAAAGCCTCAGCCACCTCACATTTATATGATTTGTGGTTGCCTTCGCAAAATATGCATTCCTTGATTCCCTTTAACTTATTCTCAGAGGATGCATGTAGAGCCGACACTGTACCTGGGCTATTCCTTTTTGTAGAAACTTTGGTGCCGTGCCTGCTTTTGTCCCCTTGACTCAGTGGCGGCTCGTCACTAAAAATTCTAGGGGTGCTGTCTCTAAGAATGGGAATGAGCTGCTTTGAAAATTTTTTGTATCATTGATTATGGTATTATATATAGGTGTTTATAAGGTAGTTATGAAATAAGTAATGATGGTACTAATGAAATAAGTAATTGTGCACTTACCAGGTACTTCAGGTTCAATTACAAAGTTATTTAAAAATGAAGTCCATTCTTCTATTTTTATTCTGAGCAAAAAGGTCGATAACTTTCTCATTGAAATTTGGAGTACTGTTGATGATGCTTTTCTCCATTGAAATCATTGCTAGAGCATTTAGTCGTTCTTGATTCATAGTGCTCCTTAGAAACGTTTTTATTCTTTTCAACGTTGAGTGGCAGCGTTCTGGCTCTGATGTAGTCATAGGAATTGTCAAAAGGATTTTTGTAAGTTTTGTAAGTTCGCAAAGCACATCTGCTAGATTATTTTCTGTGATGAATTTTAATGAATTAATTAAATTGCCATAATTGTGCATATCAGGTCTACTGTAGAAAACCTGTAATTTCGTAAGAAGCTTTTCTTTTTCAATCATGGGATATGCCTCAATAGTCGCTGTCACTTCTTCCAGGGGCATTTTCTTATTAAAACTAGCGAAGTTTTCTTTGTTGAATAATTTTGCAGCTACTAATTGATTTGTGAAGGAATATCTCTCCTTTATGTCAACACATACACAGTCACACACTTCTTTTACTTCAATCATAAATGTTTTTGAAGGATTTTCACAATACTTTGAATTTCTAATTTTCAAAATAGCAGTTTTAAAACTACGAATATATTTTTTATTATTACTTATTCCTGGCTGAGATATTTGAATTTCCGGCGTAGGACGACCTTCTCTTTTAATACCAATTTTTTCTTGAAGAGATAATTGTGAAAAATTAAGTTGTATTTTATATTTTAGTCACACTCATTTGACTCACTTCTATGGGCATGGCAGCCATGGCTGAATCAAATTTCAAAAAAGAAACGGAAATTACGGAAAAAAATCAAGAAATAATCACCAAATACATAATTAAATCAGTAAGCCAATAAAAATCTATCAAATAAAATGTTAAATATTACTATTGTTACTAATCACCGTTAGAAATGGAATTAAATGAATTAATTGTAGATAAGCAAAGCGAAACGTCAACACATTTACCGCGTTCAACGAACAGATAGGAACTGCGCTGTCTGCAGTGCTTCGACTCACTTTCGACTGCGACTCTGCATAGAGAGAGAGGCAGACTCCCTCTCTCTCTATGCGTCTATGGCAACAAGGCATTGGAGTTCCTTTCGGGCATCGCGAGCAATTAATGCTGAAATCTGGTGCGGTTAGCGCACAGTTCCAATGAGAGGTTGAAAATGATTTCATGTTTTTAATCATTCATTATTGAAATAATTACTGAAATAAAAGGATGAGCATTGAGCAATGAATAAAAGTTTCAAAAGTTATTGAAAAAGTTATTCAGTGAGCTCATCCTGATATTGTTCTTGATTATTTCAATTGTAAATAAAAAATTTAGGGGTGCTGCAGTTCCGCAGTGCCTACCGACGAGCCGCCCCTGCCCCTTGTTTAACATCCCATTGTGCAAACTCAATTCCCTCTCGTCTTGCTAATTCTGTGCTTAAAAGACTTAACATCTGCTGAAGGGGGATGTACATATGTTCTGTAGTGTGTCCCCTACTTAATTCAAGCAAAAATGAGCTAGGCAATTTAGACTCCAGTATTGTGACCAACATTATACCATACCTTTCCAGTCCTACACCCAAGTTGTCCAGGGACCTAGTTCTAACTTCAAATTCATCATATAACTGCCGTAATTCCTTGACACTATTGGGATTATTAACAGGAGGTATAGCTAAAAGTTCGCGGAGGTGGCTTTTAATTAAGATCTCTGGCTTACCAAACCGTTTCTTTAATATATCCCAAGCCATATTATAATTAGCCTCTGTTAATGCTAATCCTGCTATTGTCTTTGCTACCTCCCCTTCCAAGAGGGACTGCAAATAATTAAACTTCTCCACCGCACTTAACACTTGACTAGAATGAACTGCTGATTGAAAACTGTCTGCCCATCCTTGCCATTCCTGAATACTCCCAGAAAATGTTTTGAGTACAAGCCTCGGTAATTGAACTGCAGATCTGTTAATATTAACTTCACAAACACCATTTGTTGAGGGTTGTGTTTCATTATTAGTCCTGGTCTCTAACTGTAGTGAGCTGCTAAACTCTTTCGCTCTATGGCATACTTTAATTATATCATCAATAATCTCTTCAAAGTAAATTATGTTATTTTCTATTTCATCCTCTTCTATAAGAGCCTCAATTTTAACATTTACTTCGCTTAGAGCAACCTTTTTAGTTTCTAATATGGAAAGCTGTGCAGTCACTAAGCTTAAAACCTCTTGCTCTATGGTAGAATCTATAGCGGCAATGACCTTTGTAATTAGACCTTTGTAGGCGCTTCTCCTTTTTTTAAACTTGTTCAATTCAGCTGCACTCATCTTCAATGCAAACAACAATTGGACTCAATACCAAATAAGCTGAATTGGCAAAAATACTTAACCAAACTGATCAAACTCAAATTTTGCTTTTTTTTTTTTTTTAAATAAACTGAATTGCTTGGTTGGGGTACTGACCAACCACCAGTATGGAATACCAAATTTTCCACCCAAGTAACTGGCGCACTGAAGTCTGCAACTTTCGCCAACGAACAATAAACCAAATTAACCAAACTGGTAAAAATGTAGGCTCAAAACGACAGACTAGTGGCCAAGTTTCGCAATTGGGCGACCAAACTTTCTACCCTGGGACCTTAACTCAATTATGCTCAATCTGTCTAGGCCTAACTTGGGCTACAATTTGCACAATCAGAACTTTGCCGGAAAATAGTTACTGACTCAGTCTTGGGCTAGAATCCGATTTCGAAGGACCATGTTATTTTTTTATTTTTTTTATTTTATTGGGTTCAGAATCCCAGCTGAGCCGTGAACGGCCAAGCTCTGAAGGGCCAGTTTAACCTACAGCCCAAGTTAAGCTTGACTAAAAACTTACGGACTTGGAAGTCCTATTAGGTCCTACCTCAAGGTTGCTGACTCGATGTGGGCCTACCTTAGGCCTCAGTTGCATAAAATTAAGATAAAAAACAAAAGGGGCACTATTTATGGTCTTCCTTCTAAACCTTGCAACAACAACACAACCTGCACCATTGCACGATGCAACAATCTTGTATCTAAACAACCGAACTGAATTGCAAGAGAGCTCTCTATAAGACCACGCCCTGTAAGTACCGCACTCAACAAACGAGTAGGAAGGACGCGCAGCGCCCCCCAAAAAAATGATGCCACAAGAGTGCCCAAACAATGATGCCACAAGAGCCCAAAAATGCTAGCTCTAAATTAAGTGAATTTTTCACTAACTTTACAATTATGAGATGGATATATATACAGTTATACACCTTAACTTAATATATACAAGCAATGCTGCATCAATCAGCTTAGTCATCATATCGCCTTTGGACAACAATGGCTCTTCCTCTTCTAGATTTTCTAACACTATCCTTAATAGATTCTTAAACACCTCTCTTCTCACAATCTTCTTTCAGATCGTCAGTATGGATTCCGCAAGGGACGCTCAACTGGCGATCTTGCATATATCCTTTCGGGATTTCGGTGAAATCTTCGCTATTGCGCTGGACATATCAAAATCTTTTGATAGAATCTGGCAGAAATCTTTAATCTCCACACTGCCCTCCTTCGTTTCTATCTTTCTATCTGTGCCTTCATGTCTGACTTCCTTTCTGGCCGATCTATAGCTGCGGTTGTAGATGGCCACTGTTCTCCTAAAGCTATTAATAGTGGTGTTCCTCAAGGTTCTGTCCTGTCACCTATTCTTTTTCTTTTATTTGTCATCGATCTATTAAGTCGCACTTCCTGTCCTATCCATTCCCAGTGGCGTGCTGGCCGGTCTCTGAATCTGTGCCATCACAGGGGCGGGGCCTCTTCCATCCTAGGGGCCTCACAAAATGTTGAAGCATTCCGAAATTTCAGCGCATTTGCAACCCAGGGCCGCATTAAGGGCATGGAAAGGCATAAAATATAACCGAGCAATCAATAAGTTAAAAGTTAAAAAAAAAACTATTGATCAGAAAATATTCTGATTATTAGTTGGTTGCTTTTTATAATATAAAAATTCGTAATATATATATATATATATATATATATATATATATATATATATATTATTATATATATATATATATATATATACAGGGTGGGCCGTAAGTTTCCATACATAGGAAAAATTAAACGTTTGTTTTATGTTTCAGATACCCTAAGAATATGCGTTTGACGTAAGATCTTGTTTACTGATGAAGCAAATTTTTACGTCAATGGAGAGGTTAATCGGCAAAACATACGTTATTGGAGTAATGCTAACCCTAACTGGCTGAGTCCGACGAAGATGCAAGGTGCCGGTAAAGTGATGGTGTGGGCCGGGATATGGGGTGACAGAATTATTGGACCAATTTTTGTCAGTGGAAATCTTAATGCCGAAAGGCATCTTAACATGTTGCAAGAAGAGATTTTCCCATCCCTGCTAAACGAGGAAGGTAACTTCCCAGTTTACTTCCAGCAAGATGGAGCTCCACCTCATTATGGTCTTCACGTGCGTCGGTATTTGGATCAGCAGTTTCGGATGCTTGGATTGGTCGGCGTGGTCCTGTGGAGTGGCCTCCCAGATCCCCAGATCTCACCCCCCTTGATTTCTATCTTTGGGGGCACTTGAAGGCCATGGTGTATCAGGAAAAGATACGAGACATAAATCATCTAAAGGAACGTATCACCAACGCCATTACAAGCATAACGTCAACTGTGCTAATGCGTGTTCATCAACAGTGGGGAACACGTATTGAAATGTGTTTTCAAAACAATGGCAACCATGTAGAGCATATTATATAAATAAAAATGGTTGTCCATAAAAAAATGTTTATTTTTCCTATGTATGGAAACTTACGGCCCACCCTGTATATATATATATATATATATATATATATATATATATATATATATATATATTTGAATAATTTTTTTTTCTTATTATAGGTGGACTTGGACATATGAAATGAAGCGTTCGTTTGAAAGCGGTGCATCCAAACGATCCAGGAAGAAAAAGGACAAGAATTTATAAACTTGCAGCATAATGCGCTCAATGCCTTCATCGTCAAGACTCCAAGACAAGCAGAGTGTGATCGAATGCTGACAGAAGATAGCAGACCTTCAGACAGCCAGGTACAAGAAACTGAAGGTCACCAGCCGAAGGATTCTGACCACTACGTACTCGAGGACCCTACGATAAGTGGTTGCTTCTCTGTGGAAACACGTGAAAATGTTCCATCTGATTCCGAGATATATGTTTCCGCCGATGCCAGTGTTCCTAGCAATGTTGAAGGTGAAAGTCCGGTAATTTTTTTTTACAAAACCAAAACCAGGAAACAAAGAAACATTGCAGCGTTTTTGAGATTTCATCCCCTGCAACCTCACTCAAACATTCCAAGTATTACCGAAAGGATCCCGCAGTAAAGCCAGCAACAAACAAAAAATCAACTACAGTGCGAAAATGGTTGACATTCAATGAAATGGAGAAAACTTTGCATTGGAGCATGTGCCTCGCATTCTCAATAACTCATGACCATCGCTTTGCCGTCGGTTAAGACTAGAAACACATTAGCCAACGAATTGCGGAACATGAAAGCACGGTTGTTCACGAGGAATCAGTCCTCAGTTATATGGCTTTTTCAAGCGAGCGCTCACTAGAGATCGCACTGTTTAAAGATCAGATTTCAGAGAGAAATCGTCAAATGCCGCAAGACGAAAAGTCGTCATCAGATTGATCGATGTGGTTCTTTATTTGTCAAGACAAGGCTTCGCTTTTCGCAGTCATTCCAATGACTCCTCCCGCCACATTCTCAATGAAAAACTGTCGTTTCGGCAATTTTCTGGCTCTGGTTGAACTCCTTGCTAAATACGACGAAACACTGAGACAGTGCATTGAGACCGCTTCACGAACGAGCAATCTGAGAAAAGAGACACGAGGGCGAGGGTCACATGTTACGTTTCTGAGTAATCGCTTTATTGAGAAAATCATTGTGGCACTTTCAGATCTTTCAGATCACGTCAAGGAACAAATTGTTGATAAAGTCAAATTAGCTGGTTTCTTTTCAATTCAATGCGACAGTACTCGGGATATCTGCACCATTGAGAAATGCATTCTGGTTGTACGTTATGCAGGGACGTAGCCAGGAATGTCCCAAGGGGGTGAGGAACTTGAGCTACGTTCGTCAGGTTCAGTGGTGAATCGGGCGAGCCCATACAGTTAGGGGGTCTGGGGGAGAGCTGGAAGCTCCCCCAACGGGGTCTGCGCATTTTAAGCTTTTTTTTGTGTAAAAACTGTCTGAAAATGTCAGTGCAATTGCCATTTTTGAACAGCCACTGTACACTCGTACAGCCATCCACATGAAATATGTACCCTTTCCAACAAAAGTTTGGATAGGACAGACACATTGGTGCAGTCTAAGCTATATTATGATGTAACTACTTGTATTTTCTGAAATTTAAAATCAGGTATTGATCCTATAGTTTTCATATTTATATTAAATATACCCTATATTTTCATGTTTTCATATTCCATTATATATAGATACCAAATTGTTGAATGTTATAGTTTGGCGGTGAACCTTGGTTGTAATTACCACAGATATTTTTCCTGGACTTTCCAAACTGGGACGACCGCCTCCGTCGACCCCCTTGGCTACGTCCCTGACGTTATGTCATTTCAACTTCGCATGAGACGAAGGAAAGCATTCTGTCTTTATTTTCATTAGATAGCACCACGGCACAGAGTTATTTCAACAACATCAAGAAACAACTGGAATCGGTTAGGCTTCTTCTCAAGGACTGGGTTTCTTCTTCTTTTGATGGAGCATCTGCAATGAGAGGAGACATTTCGGGGTTGAAGAGAGTAATAAAAAATGAAGTTCCCAGCACATCTTTATCTGGTGTTTTGCATATATGCTTAATCTTGTGATCGCTGATGCAACGAGTTCAGTTGTCCCCGTAATTTCGCTGTTCCAACTTGTGTAAGAAATGACTCTTTTTTCGCAAATCAGGAAAACGAATGGCGGTCTGGATTCAGCAGAAAAAATCAGCATTCAGAATGGAAAAATTAGAACGATTAACTTTGATTAGCAAAACAAGATGGGGAAGTCATGCAGAGGCAGTCATAAAAATCCTTGGCGAATTCAGCAACACAAAAAACAACGGAATGCTTGCGGATGTTATTTCAGTTCTACAAGCAATTCACATTTCAACAGCCTTTCAACCTGGCATTAGAAATCAGGCGAACAACATTTTGAAGAAACTGTGCGAGTTCCAAACAATAGCCGTGGCATTTACGTACATTCGAATTTTTGAAATAACGCTGCCTGCTTCTCGATATCTTCAGACGGCTGGGCTTGATTTGCCTCAAGCAGCACATCTGCTTGAAACAGCGCAAAATTCATCGACGCGATTACCCGGGACTGCGCAAGCGTTTTATCAAGAACAGAAACTTTCGCAGAAAAGTTGAATGAAAATCTTGGTGACTTAAATCTTGAAGTTGCTTCATAATTTAAATTTCCAGAAAAAATCGTGAACCGAAGAAGAAATTTTTAGACATCAGTCTATAACATCATCTTGAACACAACCTCAATGAGTCTCAGAACGCGATACTCTTCTCATCGAGCAATTCTATTCGAATTCGCTTTTTTTATCCGAGACAATTTGCTGAAGTTCTTTTTGCTCCGACCGAAGCGCTCGACTTCAATGGAATCAGAGAAATTCTTGGCTTCAATACATCAAGTGATTTGCGACAAGAACTTCTGAGTTTTGCGCGCAATTGGAATCTTTTGAAGAAGTCTCTCACTGATCATGTACTCCAGCTTCAACCTGCTCCAATTCACATTGAATCGGATGAGGAATTTGATGGAGACGTACTTGAAGAAGAGGTCGCAATCCGCAGTAGAGAAGCAAAGCCTTGCGTGAAGGACAAACTGTGTGGATAATGTTTCGGTTGCGTTTTCATTGTATAGTATTTGGAAAGTATAATCTTTGTTCGCCAGCTTATGCCCATCTGTTTTGTGTGTATCGATACATACTTACTCTCAGCATCACAAGCGTTTGTTGCGAGCGTGCATTTTCAAAACTAAACATAATTAAAAACAGACTCCGTTCATCACTCACGCAGGAACATCTAAGTCAACTATTGACTCTAAATGTTGAACATCAACGTACAAATAATCTAGACTATGAAAAGCTGATAGATTGTATTGCTGCCACTTCAAGTGAGCTAAGCCGTCTTCTTTTAGCATGAATTTACTTTTTTTTTCATTTTTTTCAATGATTGTCACTTGAGTTGAGTTCATGTGAAGTATAAATAAAAAATATTTAATTTTGGCCTTGTAAATATGTTTTGGGATTGCTTCAAATACATATCATTGTCAATATTGTATCAATATCCATCATGTAATCTACATACGCATAAAATAGCTATCATATGAGAACAGGGGGCCTCCACCTCATACAAAACGCAGAGGCCTCTAAATGAGTCAGCACGCCTCTGTTCATTCCTATGCCGATGATTCCACTGCACTTCTCCACCCGCTTCATAAAGCGTCCGTCTCAACAGTCACTCCATGATTCGCGTAGGACGGCTATGGTACACCTGACTTCTGATCTTTCTGCTCTATCTGATTGGGGCAGAGGAAACCTTGAAGTTTTCAATGCTTCAAAAACTCAGTTCCACCATCTGTCTACTCGTCACAATCTTTCACACGACTATCCCCTCACCTTCAACAATACAAGGAACAGGGAACCCTGGCCTCTGTGGTTTAACCAAAGATTATAGACAGCATATACAGACTAACCTGCTTAACGTAGTAGATATGTCCCTGGAAAATATACGTTAAGCGAAACTACACTAAACGAAGCCCGTTTTCTCAATGAAAAATATGTATTATCGGAAGATACCTTCCCTACGTAAGATTTTCGGACCTATAACGTAAAACACCCATGAAAAATACACATTGAATACAAATAATAAATATTGTAAATGTCTGTATTTATGTTAGAAAATCTAGAAGAGGGAGAGTCATTGTTGTCCCAAGGCGATATGATAACTAAGTTGATTGATGCAGCATTGCTTGTATATATTAAGTTAAGGTGTATATATATCCATCTCATAACTGTAAGGTTAGTGAAAAATTCACTTAATTTAGAGCAAGCATTTTTTGACCTCTTGTGACATCATTGTTTGGGCTCTCTTGTGGCCAGTGGCGGTTCCTCATATGGGCAATATGGGCAGCCGCACAGGGCGGCATTTGTGGAGGGGCGGCATGAGCGCCTGCAAAAAAAATAAAAATAAAAATAAGAATAAATAAATAAAGAAATAAATAAAAATAGTTTATTTATGGCAGTTGTGCAATTTAATTTGTATTTTTCCTGTTCATAGTATCATAATTACATTCTCTTAAGTGAGTTATTCTATTTACGTGATGAAGGATTTGTAAAATTCAGAAATTTGAGTCTGTTTTGGTTCTGAAGTTCCAACAATTAGTCCAATAAAAAGTTATTTTGTGAAAGAGTTATGTCTGTCCTTTATTTTGGGGGGATTCGAATGTGTGTGTGTTGGCGAACAGGGGGGGGGGCGCTGAAGGTGAGGTTCGCCCAGGGCGTCATGTAAGCTAGGACCGCCACTGCTTGTGGCATAATTGTTTTGGGGCACTGGCGCGTCCTTTCAATTCGTTTGTTGAATGCGGCACTTACAGGGCGTGGTCTTATAGAGAGCTCTCTTGCAATTCAGTTTGGTTGTTTAGATACAAGATTATTGTATCGTGTAATGGTGCAGGTTGTGTTGTTGTTGCAAGGTTTAGAAAGAAGACCATAAATAGTGCCCCTTTTTTTTCTCTTTCTTAATTTTATGCTACTGAGGCGTAAAGTAGGCCCACATCGAGTCAGCAACCCTGAGGTAAGACCTAATAGGACCTCCAAGTCCGTAAGTTTGTTTTAGTCTAGCTTAACTTAGGCTATGTTAAAGTAGCCCCTCAGAGCTTGGCCGTTCAAGGCTCAACTGGGATTCTGAACCCAATCAAAATAAATAAAATAGCAATTTAAAAAAGGAACGGATCTTTTCCGTTTAACGGGTTGTAGAAAAAATCATAAAAACAACTTTTGGGGGTTGAAAAATAATACAATTATTAAGAAAAGTACATTTTAGGGTGGAGAAACTTATTACAGTATTTGATAATGTATGTGATATTTGGCTGAAGATGCGATAATTATCGGAAATATAATGCAATAACAGAAAATAAAGTAAAATATATAACCTGATATGCTACCCGACTCTTAACTTTTACATTTTATCGGTAGAAAATGAATATGAGAAAATTGTAGGATATATGCCTAACCTAACCTAGGCTAACCTATTTCTCCACCTAAAATGTACTTTTCTTAATAAATTTATAATATTCCGACCTTAAAAAGTTGTTTTTATAGGTTTTTTCACGGCCCGTTATATGGAAAAGGGCCATAGAAATAATAAAATAAAATACACATTTAAAACAATTTAACAATTAAAAATAAAAATTCGCACTCGCCATCAAAAGACGCCTGGGAAGCGAATGTGCGCAGTACACATGAGCAATGTGACGCAGCTTGTCTTGGAGCCTACGCGAACGTCTACGCTACGCAATGTCAATTTTATGGCAAATATAAAATGTTGCGTAGTTCCCAAGTACGTTATAGAGGGGTTAAATACAACGTTGACGAAAAATTGTAGTAATTTGTTAACTCCCTTATAGCCAAACTACGTTAAATGAAGTTACATTAAGCGGGGTTCAACATATAAGATCCGAAACTGCCCACTTTTACGTTTACTTCTCTCTCTCTCACACACACTTCTGTCATCTCGTGTTTCGAAGAGCATTAACTCGCGAAAAAAACGTCATCAACTTCAATTATATTTTGATATTTACAGTAGTTATATAGCTTAATCAAAGAATACCTTTATTTAGTTAGGCCACGTTCGTACAAAATTTCAATCACTTTTGTGAAATTGACGAAAAGCCCACAGCTATCAAAATTTTGAGTTTCACATTCAAAGCCAGTGAGTCCAAATTTTAATTTGTGAAGCTGATCTTAAAATGAAAGCGGTTCGTGCACTTGAAGTAAATGTTATGGTCTTACCAGCTTAAAAAATTCTGTTCAAAATCATTTGCAGTGCTGGGCACTTGCGCAAACACTTGCGCAAAACGCAAATTGCGCAAGTGTGATTTCGGTTGCGCATTTGCGTTTGCGCCAATTCTTGCGCAAACTTGCGCATTTGCGTAAGTACTTGCGCAAACACAAACTTGTGCGCAAACGTGAAAAAAAAACAAATATTAAAAATAGTGGATTTAGCTCATAAACACGTGACTGCCAGACAGGTGGCGCCGCCAGACAGCAGTGAGCACTCAGTATACCAACAACGCTAGTGAAACATGTTTGTTTGATTAGTTGATTTTAATTTTATTTCAGAGTTCAAACTACTAACTACTCTAGTAACTTCTAGAAACTTCATAAGTCATAACTACTGTCTATAACTAGTGAACCATGGACAGCCTCAGACACCAGTCTCTGTCCAGCCCCCACCTCGCCCCCAGCCCGGCCGGCAGCGTGACCAGCCATGGCTCAGAGCCTCACCAGAGGAAGAGGACCTCAACAACCCCTGGCCCCACTTGGACACCTTCTTGGACCTTTGACCAGCAGAAGAGGGTGGTTGAGAGGGGCAGGGTGGTCTACAGGGGCAGCATCATCTGTAAGAGGTGCAAGGCCAAGGTCAGCTTCAACACCATCAGCATGTACACCCTCAAGAGCCACTACAGCATGTGAGTTTAAGTTTATTTATAAATTTAAAATTAAAAAAAAACTTGATAAGTAGTAACTTTAGAAATTATTATTATTAAAATATAATTAAATATTAAATAATAATTATACTTTGTCTCAATTCAAAACACTTCTTGTATATCACTGTCATTACAAATAATTTATAATTTTTTTTTTCAAGGTTCACCCCAACCAGAGCAAAGACCTCCTCGCTGCCATCAGTGGTGGGTCCAAGCGCGGCCGGTCCCTCTCTGGCGACACCAAAGACTCTGGCTCCAAGAGAATGCGCCAGGCCAGCATAGAGTCCTCCTTTGCTGGATCTGCGCCTTCAACAATAACAAGGCCCAGGACCTTTTGCACAGGTAAATAAATAATAATTATAAATCTTAATTTTATACACTAATAATAGAATAATTAAATAATTTATTAAATATATCAAATATTTATGATATAAAAATAAAATTCATTGTAAAGATAAGATAACGACTTTCCTTACAATCATACTAATCTTTTTTGTAACTTATGTTTTAAAATACATTTATTGAAATGTTCAAAATGAATTTAATTTTCAACTTCTCCACAGGTTCATGTTGAAGAGATGTTGCCCGCCAAAACCACGGAGTCCCATCTTTCACCAGGTTCCTCAAGTACCTGAACCCCAGCTTCAAGCTCCCCTCCAGGCGGACCTACATGAGGAACCTCAAAAGAAGAAGGCCGAGGCAGGGAAGACAGCGCTCACCTCCATCCTGGACGAGGTCAACTATGTGGCACACCGCTGACTGCTGGACAGCCCACAACCGCTCCTTCCTGGGCAAGACTGCCACTGGATAGAGCCCTCCACCTCAAGAGGAAGAAGGCCGTCCTAACCTGCAGGGAAGGGCCTGTGGCGCACACCTATGACGTCCTTGGCAACACCATGCAGGAAGTCCACTAGAAGTTTGATATTGAGGCCAAGGTGAGCAAAAAAACAAAGCATGAAAGCAAGTACTTAACCATAACCATCTTTTACATGTTTTACAACAGTCAACAAATAAAATTAGACATACAAATTTAAACATTTTAATTTTTTAAGACTGAAGCGATGTTATCATATGGCAAAATTTATTAATTTAAATATCAAATAAATTAATATTATTCAATTATAAATATGTACAAATAACAATTTGAACTGATTGTACAGGTCATCAGTACAACCACAGACAACGGAGCCAACTTCGTGAAGGCTTCAAGAGTTTGGCGAGTCCGACTCTACCGAGGATCCCGCCCAGGGGACTCTGACCAGGACTCCGTCGAGGAAGACGACACAGAGGAAAGGGAGGAGGAGCAGCCTGTTGACCTGGCCCAACTCATCGAGGAGGAGCACGGGGACACCTGCAACCTGCCTAAACACCGCAGATGTGCTGCCCACACACTCAACTTGTTGGCGATAGTTGATGTGGAGAAAGTCCCTAGTTGGTCAACGGGTAACCGTCCCTGCTTCACCAAGGTCATTAATAAATAATAATTCTTAAATATTATTAAATAAAGCACTTGTTTAATCATTTAAGACTTGTCAGTACTCAATAATATATTTTTATTATTTTATAAACATTTTGTTTTTGAATAATATTAATTTTTTATCTATATTCATGTAGGTGAAAGCCAAGGCCCAAGCTCTGTGGAACAAACAGAACAGAAAGCCAACCATCGCGGCCACCATCAAGAGGGAGGTGGGCAGGAAGCTGAAGACCCCCAACATCACCCGGTGGAACTCCCTCTATGACTCCATGGAGGTCCTGAACGAGGTGCTCAACACCAAGATGGCCCAGATCAACATTATCTGCATGGACAACAACATGGCCAGCTTCAACCAGACGGACAAGGATGTCATGACAGAGTACCTCACTGCCATGAAGCCCGTGGTGACCAGCCTGGACAAACTGCAGTCTGAGAAGGAGGCCTACATGGGGGTCCTGCTTCCCACCCTCTATGTCCTCAGGTGACAACCTTGACTTATTTTTAAATACTAAAAACGTTGTTGTTTAATTTATAACAAAATAATAGATTTCATTATTCATTAAATTAAACTCTGGCAAGTTTATTGGTTTAGTTGTCCTGTCCACATAAATAATTCTATTAAATTAGGAACAAGCTGGAGGCCACGAGGAGCAAAAACTTCAAGTACGCCCAGCCGCTGGTGGACTACCTCCTGGAGAACCCTCTCAGTGAAGAGAAGAAACCTAAGGGTTTCAAGGCCAGGTTCTCCGCCCTCTTCAATGAGATGGACCTGCTGATGGCTACCGCGATCCACCCCCACTTCAAGTTACTTGTGGTCCGCCACCTCAACCCTAACAAGTTTGATATGGTGAGGTCTAAGCTGCTGGATGAGGTCAAGGAGCAGGCCGCCATAGAGACCACAGGCAGCAATGGTGAAGAGGAGGATGAGGAGGATGACTTTTTCAAGGTGATAGATTTAGAATATGTAGATTATAAATTATTAAATATTTAATTTCAAATAATTATTATTTTTAAAAATTTTTACTGTATAACTCTGTAGGTTTGGATTGTCATGTCCACATGAGAGAAATATGAAATATAAAATAAATATTAATTAAAATATTTTTCACTTATCTAAGAAACTTAGAAAGTAATTCAACTTTTAAGTAAATTAGTAATTTTTGTGTTGTTTCTAGGAGTTGAGGACCCCAATGGAGAGCGCCACCCGCAACCGCCTCTCCACCAAGGTGGGGAAGGAGCTACATGCTTGGTGCTCTGAAAAGGAGACCAGCAAGGAGCTGGAGCAGGGGATGTTCCCCGCCCTGTACCGCGCCGCCTGGGTTGAGGTCTTTCTGAAGTACAACACGGCCATCCCCAGCTCTGCAGCTGTGGAGAGGGTGTTCTCCCAGGGGTCTGACATCATGAAGCCCAAGAGGTCCAGCCTGACCTCTGAGAACTTTGAGAGGTTTGTGTTCCTGAAGGGCAACATGGACCTGCTCACGATGGAGTTGGAGGAGGACTCTGAGGAGCTTTGAAGTGTTTTTTTTTGTAATATTGTAATTTCTTTTTTTTTATTATTATTTATTTAACATTGTAATTTTGTATATATTCTTTATTGATATATCTATGGATCGTGTGTCTGTTAATAAAGTCTTTTGATTTGATTTGATTTGATTTGATTTACTATAAATTTAATTTTATACAGGGTGTCCCAAAAAAAACGCACCTATTTTTTTTTTTGAAAACCCTGTATATAAAAATATTTGCGTTTGCACAAGCGCAAGTTTCGAGAAGTTTGCGCATTTGCGCTTGCGCAAGGTATGGGTTTGGGTTTGCGCATTTGCACTTGCGCAAGTGAATTTTCGTTTGCGCTGCCCAGCACTGATCATTTGTATGAAATGCTTTACAGCAGTGATGCACAAACCCTGGCCCGCGGGCCAAATGTGTCCCCCACGGGTCTTTTCAGTGGCCCCACGGGTCTTTTCAATTCAATGAAAAAGTTAGAATATAAAAGTGACCCAATTTATGACTTAGATGGAAAGTAAGTAGGCTAATACATTTAGTTATTTTCTTCGCTTGGCCCTCACATCAAAAAAGTTTGTGCACCACTGCTTTACAGGTTAAAATGCGGGCGTGGACCGACTAAATCTTTGGTTTAATGTGCAGTCATATATAGGTAAACACATACCGTAGGCTTGTAATTTTTTTAAAGATTAATGTGATAATATTAAGTGTTTGGTAATACTTCATCTTCATGCAAGTGTGCCCTTGTACAAACATTAGTTCTCATTCCATACTCCATCCGCTAGGACCTAGGTGACGATACCTATTCTTCATTTGGTGGTATAACGTGATAATTAATGAAGAATAGTGTTAGTTTCGGATCTTGTTATATTTATTATCTTTAGTTTAACGAAAGAATACATTTATAACAAGACTCCTGACTCCGGCCATTTTTGTGTTACCTCTCTCTCTCTCTCTCTCTCCTCTCTCTCTCTCTCTCTCTCTCTCTCTCTCTCTCTCTCTCTCTCTCTCTCTCTCTCTCTCGATAAGCAGAAGTAAATTAACCGCCCAAGAACTTCATAAACTTATATTTTATTTTAACAATTATCATTTTATAGTTTTATATGTCTTGAAATATAGTTTTTACTTAATAAATTCGACATATAGGATACTTTTTTTATGAAAGTTATAATTTTAAAAACTTAATCAAGTTGTAAATAATGCATGTATATATAGCTCTCACTGCATAATAAAATAAAATAAAATCAATTTCGTATCTTATACGGCTTCGGACCAATTGCTTCATCTATATATATATATATATATATATATATTATACCCCACATTGAACAATCACATCACGGTGATTATTCATTCAAAGATAGAGTCTACGGCCAGAAACCATGAGACTTCGATCACATGAAGACTTTGATACACCAAAAGTTCGAGACGTTAAATAATAACAAAGAACTGTGTCGTGCTATTTGTTGTTCAGTGGTTCAAAGATGTAACGTGTGTATCGAACAAGATGGAGGACACTGAACAATTTCTGTAATAAATAATAAATATTATTCTTCCCAAGGTGATTTCATTGTTCAAGGTAAAGCGACTTATGCCGCACCCTGTGTGTGTGTATATATATATATATATATATATATATATATATATATATATATATATATATATATATATATGGCTGAGATCAGGGCTGTACCAACCTGTGACGGCGCCCTGTGCAAGGCATTCCTTATGCGCCCCCCCACCCCATTAAACTCAGAACACATACAAATTGATTGATAGAAATACATAATTAATTAAAATACATAATTATTTAATACATAAACAGTACATAATACATAATTAATTACAAATCCAAATTTCATTCTACGTGGCAGCTCTAAGACCAACAATTTGGCGCCCCCTTTACGTCAGCGCCCTGGACGGCTGCACCGCTCGCCCCTGCTTTGGTACGGTTCTGGCTGAGATTCAAATTAAACACGTGAAATGACGTGCAGAAAAAGTGAAACATCCACTCCAAATATTTGAGAGCATATTTCAGCTCCTCTTCAGAGGAGTATATACGAGGGCCACTCAATAGATTTTGCCCCACCTTTTTTTTTCTTTCCAAGTTTCCTTGTAAGTTCCAGAGATTTTGTACACAAGTAGTTACATACCTTTTTTACAAGTTTTTATTTTTCCACATAGTCTCCATCCTTTTCTACGGCTTTCCTCCACCTCGAAACAAGGGCCTTTATTCCTTGCTGGTAAAAGTCCGCTGGGTTTCGCTGGAGCCACCTCTTAACCTCCTCATCGTCACTCTGAAACTTTCTTCCACGAATAGCATCCTTCATTGGCCCAAACAAATGGAAGTCTGAAGGTGCCACATCCGGGCTCTACGGAGGGTGGAGTAACACAGTCAAGCGCATTTTTGTGATGGCCTCTCTTGTTTGCAAACTGTTGTGTGGTCTTGCGTTATCGTGCAAAAGAAGGACGTCTTCCAGTTTTCTCTCCGGTCGAACTCGCTTTATACGTCTCTGGAGTCTCTGTAGGGTATCAATATACCTCTGAGTTGATTGTTTGTCTTTTCTTCATAATGTCCACCAGAATCACCCCTTTCATATCCCAGAAGATGGTGGCCATACCCTTTCCTGCAGAGGGAGCCATTTTGAACTTTTTCTTGCGTGGGGAGTCTGTGTGATGCCACTCCATGGATTGGCGTTTTGTTCCAGGCTCAAAGTGGTGTACCCAAGTCTCATCCCCAGTCACAATTCGTGAAAGGAAGTCATCCCCTTCTGTCTCATATCGAACCAACGACTGGGAAGCAATTTCTTTTCTTTGGACTTTGTGATCTTCAGTCAGTTGGCGAGGAACAAAGCGTGAACACACTTTTGAGTATCCCAGTTGGTGAATTATCGTATTCACACTTCCTTCACTAATTCCTAGCTCCAGTGATAGCTCCTTGTATGTGACGCGCCGATTTGATCGAATGATGCTGTTACCACGTTGCGCAGTGTAAGATGTGACAGCCAATGCCGGGCGACCGCTGCGTGGCTCATCATCGAGGCTGGCTCTCCCTCTCTCCGATGATCTCACACGTTTAGACTAGCGTCCAACTGTGCTTCGATCAACAACAGCATCTCCGTAAACGTTTTGTAGACGTTTGTGAATATTTCCAACTGTTTCCTTCTCTGCAGTTAAGAACGCGATAACAACTCTTTGTTTACGACGCACATCACTGTCAGACACCATTTTCGAAACTGCGTTAACCATCGGTTTTATACAAGTGCGTTTAAAAGCGGTTTTATCATGCCCGGATCAATGGGGGGGGAGGCACAATGGGCATTTGCCCTGGGCCCCTCCCCGACGAAAATATAAACATGTCGGTGGATGATAGATATCAGTGGTATATTGGTGGATCTTAAGGATGAGCAGTGTTGCCAGATTGCCTTTTTTCAAGCTATTTGTAGCTTTTTGTGGCTAATAGCTTGAAAATTTGGGCAATGGCTTATGACTTATTTTTTAGCTTATTTAAAAAAAAAAAACTCAGGGTTAAGATTAGAAAATATTTTTATCAAACTTTATATTACAAATCGTGGATTTCAAATCAAATTCAATCTTTTAAGATTTTTGTCGTAATTTTGCAAAGTTTCAGTAATAATAATTGGCAACGTTGCTTAGTTGAATCTACATGTGATTTTGGTTCTGCTTCGCACTTCTTTTTAGTGTTAGTGAATATTTTTGATAAAGTATCACTGACAGTTGTGGTAACATTGTTCAATTACTATTTATTAATTTTTTAAATGTCTAATAAGTTAATATTTTTAATAATTTAAATAATATATATTTAATAATTATATTTAATTAATATATATTTAATAATTATATTTAATTAATATATATTTAATAATAGGCTTACCATAATTTTCTTTCCTCAAACGGGACACTTAGTTAATTAAATGCACACAGTGGCAACTAAAATTTTGGGGGGGGCCTAGTTCAAAATTGAGTGCAAAGCCCCTACCTCACTAATATTTGTCACAACAAAATATCGCAAATTTTAAAAAAAGCAAACTTATTTTTTTGCTTTCACCTATATCATGTTTTATAACAATTGTTTATATTAAATTCGCAAACTTGAAAACTAAACTTATGCTTCTAATCCCAATAGAGAAGCAAATTTTTCTGACATTTTTAATGAAACGTACATTTAATATAGACAGAATAACTTTTAATGACCTAACCTTCCACAAATTTGTCTGTTTTTTATTAGGGCCCCTTTACGTAATGTGCCCCGGGCCCCCCGAACCCATGATCCAGCCCTGGGTTTTACACAATTAGGGGAGGTTCAAACTGGAAAAATTTGGTTATGTGAAGCGCAGAAAGTTCAAACTTACGGGCCAAAAGATATTTCAGCCCCATGGCCTACTATTTGGCTAAAAAAAAAAAAAAGATGCAAAAAACTTCACTTTTTTACGTGAAGGTCAAAATATGAGAATAAAAACCCACTCTAATAGACAGAGTTTATTTCCACGACAGTTTCGACGCCCACTGGCATCCTCCTCGGGTGGATACAGAAACACAAATGAAACAAAACAAGAGGGAAAAACAGTTCAGGGATCGACCGTTAAGAAATTCGCACCTAGGTTGGATTCCATTCTCTCGAGACAGGAGGGGCATTTTCATTAAGTACATTCGCACAAATTTTAAAACTATCTTCCTGTTCTAAACATACAGATTCTATTATTTTTACATAATTATTACATTTATAATTAAATTTATTACATTTAATATTGCATAATTATTAATTACAGAAATTATAAATTTATTATTACATTGGTTATTACATTGTTGTTTATTATACAGAAATTATAAACCGAAAAACGAATGAAAAAAGGGCGATTAGGAAATAATCCAGAGACCATTGAGAAATTCGCACCTAGGTTAGATATCGTTCTCCCGAAACCAGAAGGGCATTTTATTACAGGGTAAATGTAATAATGGAAGTAATTAATGTGGAAATAAATATATGCAGTAATTATGTCAAAACATTAGGATCTGTATGTATAGAACAAGAAGATATTTTTAATTTGTGGAAATGTAGTTATAAGCTGACCCTGTAATAAAATGCCCTTCTGGTTTCGGGAGAACGATATCTAACCTAGGTGCGAATTTCTCAATGGTCTCTGGATTATTTCCTAATCGCCCTTTTTTCATTCGTTTTTCGGTTTATAATTTCTGTATAATAAACAACAATGTAATAACCAATGTAATAATAAATTTATAATTTCTGTAATTAATAATTATGCAATATTAAATGTAATAAATTTAATTATAAATGTAATAATTATGTAAAAATAATAGAATCTGTATGTTTAGAACAGGAAGATAGTTTTAAAATTTGTGCGAATGTACTTAATGAAAATGCCCCTCCTGTCTCGAGAGAATGGAATCCAACCTAGGTGCGAATTTCTTAACGGTCGATCCCTGAACTGTTTTTCCCTCTTGTTTTGTTTCATTTGTGTTTCTGTATCCACCCGAGGAGGATGCCAGTGGGCGTCGAAACTGTCGTGGAAATAAACTCTGTCTATTAGAGTGGGTTTTTATTCTCAAAAAAAAAAGAGTTGGGCAAAATATATTAAGTGCCCCTATTTATATATATATATATATATATATATATATATATATATATATATATATATATGTGTGTGTGTGTGTGTGTGTGTAGAGACCGACAGGAAATTCCTTTCCTCACGTCCGCAAACATCCGGGAATCATCAGAAACTGAAAAAAACAGGTGATTTTCAAGGAGAGAGAAACCAAAGGATGTTTGTTTGTCTTCTCCCAAAAGGCCCGCGAAAAGTTAGCGTCTTCCGAGCTTATATAAGCCATAGTTCACTAAACTCACTCTCACTTTCAACTATAATTCATATAGTAAATTTTGCAACCTCCCTTCGGGGAGGAAAAAAAAAAATGGTGCCAATAATCCAGCAGGGTTGAAGCACCTTAAAGAGAAAAAAACAAACAAAACTTTGCTCGTTACTCCTCGTGAATCTCCTCTTTCACAAAGCGCCGTTCGACCTCAGCCGGCCTCAGTCCCTCAAGCAACACCTCAACAATACACAATAAACGTAAATGTAAATGTAATAATGGAAGTAATAAATGTGGAAATAAATGTAAAAGCAATAAATGTAATAATAAAGGCAATAAAATAAATGTAATAATAAGTGTAAAGATAATAATAATAAATGTTAGAAAATGTAAATGCAATAATAAATGCAGTAATTATGTCAAAATAATAGAATCTGTATGTATAGAACAAGAAGATAGTTTTAACTTGTGCGAATGTACTTATAAGCGGGACCCTTTAATAAAATGCCCTTCTGGTGTCGGGGGAACGGGATCTAACCAAGGTGCGAATTTCTTAATGGTCTCTGGATTGTTTCCTTCTCGCCTTTTTCATTAATTTTTCGGTTTATAATTTCTGTATAATAAACAACAATGTAATAAGTAATGTAATAATAAATTTATAATTCCTGTAATAAATAATAATGCAATATTAAATGTAATAAATGTAATAATTATGTAAAAAAATAATAATAGAATCTGTATTTTTTTTTTTTTAATTGACTTGGAGAAGGCATATGATAGGATACCACGGCAGGAAGTTTGGAGATGCTTAAGGGAAAAGATGGTACCGGAGAAGTATGTTAAACTGATCAAGGGGATGTACAGGGGAGTAACAACTAAGGTGAGGAGTAGCGTGGGTGTGTCAGAGAGCTTTGGGGTGGAAGTTGGTCTGCACCAAGGATCAGCTTTGAGCCCCTTCCTTTTCAATGTGGTATTCGATGTGTTGACGGACAGGATTAGAGGGGAGGCGCCGTGGTGCATGATGTATGCAGACGATGTTGTGTTGAGTGGGGAGACGAAAGAGGAGGTGGAGCAGCAGTTGGAAAATTGGAGAGAGGCGTTGGAAAGTAGGGGGATGAGAATTAGCCGAAAGAAGACCGAATATATGAGATGTGATGTGCAGCAGGACCGAGGAGGGGAAGTGACATTGAGTGGAGAGCGTGTTAAGACGGTGGAGTATTTTAAATACTTGGGGTCAACAGTGGATGCAGAGGGGGGAGCAGAGAGAGAGATAAACTGTAGAATACAGTCGGGGTGGAAGAACTGGAGGGACGTATCAGGGGTGCTCTGTGATAAGAGGGTCCCAGTGAAACTGAAGGGGAAGGTATTCAAAACAGTGGTGAGGCCGGCAATGTTGTATGGAATGGAGACTGTGCCAATGAAGAAGAGCAATGAAAGAAAAATCGATGTGGCTGAAATGAAGATGTTGAGATGGATGTGTGGAGTGACGAGGAGGGATAGGGTCAGAAATGAGCATATAAGAGGAACAGTGAAGGTGGCGGAAGCATCTAAGAAGGTGCAGGAGGCCAGGCTGAGGTGGTATGGACACGTCAGGAGAAGAGAGGAGGAGTATGTGGGGCGCAGAGTGCTGGAGATGGAGTTGCCGGGACGGAGAAGAAGATGAAGACCGAAGACGAGATGGAGGGACTGTGTGGTGGCGGACAGCAGGGAGAAGGACTTGGAGGAGGACGTGGTATACGACAGAGGAGAGTGGAGAAGACGAACCAAAAACAGCGACCCCATGTAAAGATGGGATAATAAGCTGCGGAAGAAGAAGAAGAAGTATGTATAGAACAAGAAGATGCGAATTTCTTAATGGTCCCTGGACTGTTTTCCCTCTTGTTTTTGGTTCATTCGTTTTTCCGTATCCACCCGAAGAGGATGCCACTGGGCATCGAAACTGTTGTGGAAATAAACTCTGTCTATTAGAGTGGGTTTTTATTATCATTGATAATGGTGGTGATTGGGATACTAAAACTTATACCTGTGCCCAAGCAATTTGTCTAACTTTAAAGATTTTGAGTTCAATTTATTTTGAATATATTTGCTAGCTATTTCCCACACACAAATGTCATATTTGACATTCTACAGAATAGAATATTTGACATATTCTATTGCATGAATAAAGTAAATGAACTGGTGACTATTCTGCAAAAATAAGAGAAAAGATTTCGATGAACTTTGGTCAGCAGTTGATGGAATCTATCCTCAAAATAAGCGAAGAAGAAATGACCCTGTCGAAGATATCAAGTCAACATACAGAAGGCTGTTTTATGAAATTTTGGGTGCAATTTGCGGCCAAATCGAAACTAGGTTTCAAAGTTTGAAAAATATAGCATTTCTTCAGCTCCTGGATATTAAAAAACAGGAAGACAACATAAAGAAATTTCCTGAGTCAGTTCTCCGATCATTGCAAGATAATTATGGAGAATATTTTGATATTTTTAATACATGCTATCGCACATTTCCCAATATTGTTCCGTTCCATGATTATCACTTGCAGTTGAAATAGGGGCGGGGTGGGGGGGATTTTTTGGAGTTTGGAGAGGATGTTGGATAAAGAACTTAGGAAACGCTTGTTTCAGAAGAAACCCACGGAAATGAAGACACTCATTCAGGGCCGGATTAAGACCTTTAGAGGCCCTAAGCACTTAAAAGATTTTGGTGCCCCATATATATGTAATTCAAAATATAAACAAAAATAAACCATAAAATAAAATTTTATTTTTTGAAATGAAACAAAACTTACAGTAAGATGGAAAATAATGTTTATTTTTGTATACTTCCACTTCATTTATATTTGAAAAGTTTCCTCCTACTTTTTTTAATTGCAAAGTCTTTGATCAGATCCTCAAAACTAATCTTACGTAACACATCTGCTTCTATACTTAGTAGAGATAAGGCATCCAGCCTGCCTTGTTGCATAGTTGTTCTGTTGGTATTTTTAATATACTTCAACTGAGAAAATGAACGCTCAGCTGAGCAATTTGTGACCATTAATGTTAAAAATATACGAAAGGCAATTTCTACATTTGGGAAGGCACACTCAATATTGTCTTCTACAATTATTTTATAAAGTTCAGCATGACTGAATCTTGTTTTTACATTTACTATAGCACACGAAAATATTTAATCTATGTATTTTTAATATGGCGCTCAAAGATTTGATATAAACAAAATAATAACGCAAAGCGTAAAGTGTGTGATTACAACGAAATATATTTATTCTCTCAAAAGGGTTGTTGTTCACTACAAATTCAAACAATGAAAAAAAAATACTATATATGAATATATATAATTCAGTTTTCAACAGCTTATAGGCTATAAGCCGCGATTATAATAGTATAATAAATCCATGGTAAATCCGACAATGGAAAATTTCTGTGGTGCCCCCCTTCCCTTGATGCCCTAAGCACGGGCTTATTTTGCTTAATGGTTAATCCGGCCCTGCACTCATTAACAAATGCTTCCGCCAAGTCATCCTTGTAAAATTCCCAAAGCTTAATAGCTTAATGGTGACTTTTGTAAAAAATGCAAACCTTGCATGGAGGTTTTCATACACATCTTTGCGACGGTTTAATTCCGACAATAATCTGTCAAGTACCACGAGATAAGTATTAATGAAGAAGTTCCTCCGTCCATCCAATTCTACATCGCCTTCGTGAGTTTCGTCGACTCGAAGTTTTCTTTTCTTTTTTCTTTTCATTGTAACTTCATATTCGCGGATAGATGATTTCTTAATTGCTGCTTACTCATAAAAGTCGAAGTTGTCTCTCGCATCTTTTACATAGAATGTCAATGATGCATACAGTTCTGCTACGACACCAAGATCAATGTTAACTGCTTGGAGCTGTTTACTAGTAGCATTGAACCTTTCCAGAATGTCACCCCACTTTAAAGAAAGAATTGTAGTTTCAAGGCGTTGCAGATTGAGGTAGCCTGGTGCTTCACTGTGTGTGCAAGGCTTTTCTGATTCATCTTCTTCAATGGACGTAAGTGCCTCTATAACCTCTTCCCAGCTTTTATTGAAACTCCTACACGCTTCTTCACGGGCTGACCATCGAGTGTCTGATAAGCTCTTTAGCGTTACATTTTCAGATTTAGTAAAATAATTTTGTTGTATTTCCCAACGGTGAGTGGAGGCAGTGAAGAACACGTAAAGATTTTGGAGAAGTGCGAAAAAATCAATGGCTTCCTTACAGCAACTTGCTGCACACTGTCCAATAAAATTTAATGAGTGTGCAGAGCAGGGTACGTAAACTGCTACTGGGGACGCTTCTTTTATTCCGGCTTGCAAGCCAGAGTAAGTCCCTGACATGTTGGGAGCGTTATCATACAACTGTCCTCTGCAGTTTGCAATGTCGAGATCATGCATTTTTAATATGCTAGAAATTGAGTTGAAAAGCTGCTCTGATTTGTGGCCTACGCTGGAAAGGAATGCCAAAAATCGCTCTACGGGATGCCCATCTTCTTTTACGTATCTCAGAATAACTGCAAGTTCATCGACATGTGATATATCTGGGATGGAGTCCACAATAATGGAATAGTACTTCCCACATTTCACTTCCTCAGTTATTTGTTTGGTAACTTTGTCAGCCATTAGTTTGATGAATTGCTCACATGTAAACGAAGACAAATATGAGGTATGACATTTTCCTGGATTTTTGTATTTTGCAATATGTTCCGCCAGAAAAGGGTCAAATTCAGCAATAAGTTCCAAAGCCATTATAAAGTTTCCACTGTGGACAGAACCAAATTTCTCAATGTGGCCCATAAAAGGTAAACCATGAGATGCCAGTGACCGGACCACTGCAACAACTCGTTGTAAAACATTCCTCCAATACTTCTCCCCATCAATTTAATAGAAAAGTTGTCTGTCAATTCTTCCGAGAGTTGAACTCCTCATTTTCATTGCTAACACACATGACTTATGTTCAGAGAAATTTCATGGCTTGTTAATGCTTCACTGCTATGCTTCCAGTCATCAAATCATTCCTTACCAATTTTAGTAGTTCCACCAAATAACTGACATGGAACGCAGAAAATTGAGCCTGTGCTCTCCGAATACATTAAATATGTTCTCTTCACCTTCTCTCCGTTGACAAGCTGTGTTTCAAATAAGGTTTTACAAAAATATTTGAATCGTTCACCAAAACGTCTCTTTGATTGAGAAAAGTTCATGTTTTCTAGGTCCTGATTTATGCCATGCTCTGACACATAATGACGTGTAGCATCATTAACTTCCCATAATGCTTAGTCTTGTCTAATGGGAGTATTGCTGGAGGAAGTTGTGATGCTACCTACATCACAAGACTTAGTATAGGATAGGCAGGATTCTTAAAATTCTCTACCAGATAATCTAAAATTACTAGGACGTTCATTAACATTTTGATCTTCTTGGAAACTTCTAATCTCAGTACATTCTAATTCTTTTAAAAAAACATTCGGATTTGTTTCAACATTTTTACTCTTTATATCAGATTTCTTGAAGAAAGTATCAATTTTCGCAGTTTTGTCAATGACATCTCGTTGTTTTTCAGCTTTCTCCAGAGCTCTCTTCTTATATTCCGAGCCGCTTAGTCTTTTCTCCTATCACTCATCTGAAAAACAAATACATCTGAAATTAATTAAAAATATAAATAATATATTTTAAAATAGAAATATATTATTAAATTTAATAAAATATATTATAATTATATATTTAAAAAAATAGCTCAGACAGGCTGAGTAGGTCTTTAACAGCTAACTACATATAGGCAGTTAAGTTAACATAAAAAAATTCAAAATTGTCTTAAAAACTGCCTTCTTCTTACCTTTTATAAATACCATTACTGTACTAAACTGAGATAAACACAATCTTGTCTTTAAATTTTAAATGTTGTCCAGTTTCAAAGTTCAAAGTTGCAAAATAGAAAAAATATAAATTCAATTTTATAGAGAAAACCTTAAACAAAATAATTGGCCAATTTTTGGCTTGATACTCTGTAAAGTGTAAACAATAAATCTGAAATAAAATAAAAATAACTAGCTTTAAAACAAAGATATTATTAAAATTAATAAAATATATTAAGGCCAAGGATCAACTTTGAAATCGACTTCGTTCAAACGTAATGAGATTTTTTTTTTAAGTGGTACTTCCAGAAATTTTGGATTTTTTCCATACCTAAAAAGTGCTTTCTTGTTACCTTTCTTGTTACGACTTTTCCTCCAGAATTTTACTGCCCTCAAAATTTTGCCGCCCCCTAAAATTTGCCGCCCTGAGCCATTACCCATTTGGCCCATATGTAAATACGGCCTGCAGGAAAAGATCCCCGGAGAACCCCCCCCCCCCGAGGAATAAATCCCCCATTAGTCATGAGAAATAAGGATACAGATCAGGCTAAATAAAATTTATTCTTTATTAAGAAACACAATTAAAAACGAATAGATAATGTATGTGGAAAAATGCCGTGTTTAAAATTTTAGATTGAAGGCGATTCCTTTCAGATAATCTATAATGGATCGGTTATCAACATCATCTACGATACTTCCAATACGAGCTACTGCACTCTTGTATTTTTTTCTTTGCGTATGAGAAGGATGACCAGCCATAGCTTGAGTAGCATAAACTTGTTGTATAGCTTGCTCCTTTTGAATGCACCTTATAAAAGCCCAAACCTATGTCATTTCTAGATAATTTTTTATATGTTTCATGACTAATGGGGGATTTATTCCTCGAGGGTCCTTTTCCAGGGGGATTTTTTGCTAGGGGATTTTTTCCTCGGGGAAGTATTCTTCGCGCCTGGTCTCAAGTATCCCGATCCTGCCGAAAGGCTGCAAGCTTTCCTAATTACTGCCGCTAAACTTTACCCACCTCACTAACGGGTAAGTTACATGATGGAAGTTAGGTTATGTTATGTTATGTTATGTTAGGTTTGGTTTAATTTAATTTCCATAAATTATGCATTCATGGGATTCGTTTTCTATCAGAAACACATTTCTGGTAGTCTTGAAGTTGCGCAAATGCCTCGTAAAACTGAAATCATGCATAACATACTGTAGTTTTGGGGTTTTGCGCAACCTCAGACTATCAGAAATGCGTGTCAGATATAAAAACGAAGATATGAATGCATAATTTATGGAAATTGAACAGTTTGGAGTTATTCTAAACAATTACCGAGAAATATTAAAAATATTAAAGCTCTGCCACATAAACTAGGTAGCCTATGTACTAATTACTTTTAGACTAGTAACATAACTGAACTGTTTAGCTTGCCTAAAGTCGTAATTTGTGTTGAAAGTTACAGTTAGGTAGTATACACTTAACTAGGCCTACTTGCCTAAGACAAGACTAGGTTAGGTGAAAGAAGTCTTGGTTATGTTAACCTATGAACCGAAGCCTAAGTCCATTCAGGCTTCAACAAAATTTCATACACGTTTTGTGAAATTCGAAAGAGCCACTCGGACAATACATTTACAAAATAATGCAACTATCAACATCTGGAGCTTCACATCTAAATCTTTCGTATAAATTTTATCCACGAAGCTCATTTTTCCATTCTGTAGAGATGAGTGTGCCCCAAGGATCACTTAAGCCCGAGTGAGTTGGGAAGTTGGTTGCACTGGTAAATGTTACGTTAAACTCCCGTCTCTTCACTCTCCATAAATTATACGTTAATGGATTCGTTTTTACATCAGAAATGCTTTTTAGGTGGTCTCAGGTAAGGAAAATGCCCAAACCCAAGTTATAGCAAAAATAATGAATCCATCAATTAAAGTTAATACTGACGCACGGTTTGGACTATTTGCACAAGAATAGAACATCAGATTTTAATAAAACACCAAAAACAACTAGAAACATCGATTAACCTAACCTAACCTTACTTAGGTAACCCAATTTAAACAACCTTGAATGCCCCGCGCTTCGCAGCAGGCTCTCTGTGATCGTTGTACATTGATAAAAGTTACATATGATATCGTTTGGCACAATGAATACGCACAACCGGAACAAACGCTATCCATTTTTGAACTATGTGGTCAAATTACACTAGATATTGTATGATATAAAAATTTTAAGGTTTTTATTGATAAAAATTCACTATATTTGTAAAATCTTGAAAACTTTGATTTAGATTTTGTAATATATCAAAAACTTTGATTAATTTTTACAGCCCTTATTCGTCATTTATCCTAATATTGTACTTAATAAAATTTTTCACATAAAACTGAAAATGTTTGTGTTATAATGCGAGCTTGGATCGACCATACATTGGTAGGCTTTGGGTAAATCTTAAGGAAGCGTCCCGGGAAGTTTTTTGGATATAAAACATGTTTTCCCGATGTATTTCTATGTGATTTATTCGAATTTGACATCCGTTTCAGTTGCAAATCATTCGTTTATGACTTTCCCCCACCCCCTCAACAAATCTAACCTAACCTAACCAAACCTAACCAACCTAACTTAACGTGTATATAAATGTTACCTACCCATTAATATCCTGGATTATACAATTTCGCCGCCTGGAGAAGGAAGTTGTGGTAGCGGTCCTCACAGTTCGGGAAGGCCTTTAAGAAGTACGCCCGTGAGAGGTATCCCAGGAAGAAAATTTTCCGCTTTCCGTACCTAGGCGTTAAATTTCTGACGTCCCTCCCTCCTTAAAGTCAACACTTATCTAATTTGCACACAACGCTGCCAGGCGCAAGAAATGCCGTCCACTTTAAAAACGTTAATTAAAATTACTTATCCTTAATCTATATATTATAATAAGAGAGCTGTCCGTCTGTCTGTCTGTCCGTGTCCGTCACACTTTCAGAAATTGTTAGAAAAAATTGTGAGAAAAAAATTCAGAAATTGTATTACGGGCGGAAATGTGAAGCTCAAGATTTTTATGACTGTGTTCCTTTCTGTAGTTTAGCAATGGGGGAAGGGTGGGGGTGGGGGTAATGGGGGATGGGTGGGGTAATGGGGAGGGGTGGGGGTAATGGGGGAGGGGGTTAGCCCCAAGTTGTATGAATGGGGGTGAGGAGGTTTTGGGAGATACCAGATTCAGAAATGTTGACACAATGTGAAGCTCAAAATTTTCACGGCTGGGTTCTTTTTTTGTAGTTTAGCCTGTCTAACCGTCAGCGAAGCGGCGGGAACTGTACTAGTCTATATTATAATAAGAGAGCTGTCCGTCTGTCCGTCTGTCTGTCCGTCTGTCCGTCACACTTTCAGAAATTGAGAAAAAATTGTGAGAAAAAAATTCAGAAATTGTATTACGGGCGGAAATGTGAAGCTCAAGATTTTCATGACTGTGTTCTTTTCTGTAGTTTAGCAATGGGGGAAGGGTGGGGGTGGGGGTAATGGGGGATGGGTGGGTAATGGGGAGGGGTGGGGGTAATGGGGGAGGGGGTTAGCCCCCAAGTTGCATGAATGGGGGTGAGGAGGTTTTGGGAGATACCAGATTCAGAAATGTTGACACAATGTGAAGCTCAAAATTTTCACGGCTGGGTTCTTTTTTTGTAGTTTAGCCTGTCTGTCAGCGAAGCGGCGGGAACTGTACTAGTAAAAATAAAAACGCGGGGGGGGGCATTTTATTGAGAAAAATATAATCTTTCATATTATTAATATGTTAAATCTCTGTACTACGTATTAAGAACCGGGACCTTTCCTTAAGATTATCCCAAAATTCGTGTGATACATTCAACCTGACAGGAGGCGGCAGCCTAACACCAATAACTCGTAACATTGGCCTAGTAAAGCCTAAGTCGGTCCAAGCTCGCATCCAGCAACAAGCGCGACATGCAAATAATTTCATAGGAACTATTTTGAACGGAATTTTAAACCAGTGAAACCTTAAAATATACTTTAAACCCACGAATCGCTCAGATTTGAAATGCCACTTTGGATGTGAAGCTCAGAAGTTTGATACCTGTTGTATTTTTGTAAATTTATGCACTCTGGCTTTTCTTCAATTTCGCAAAAGAGTAAAATATTGTGTTCGAATGTGGTCTGACTAAATACAGGTTTGTGTGCATAGGGTAAGACTAAGGCGCCGCCTAATGTATAGTTTCGGAAGAAAGCTCGCCTAGAAATATATAATTTCTAAAGCGAATAAAAAATTACTAATCGTTATTGAATGACTGACTGACTGTTTTGAAGTTTTATTACTTTCACCAAAAAGAATAAAATGTGAAAAATGCTCTGTATGAATTGGTCCCCAATCAACCCACCCATAACATCTCCAGTCTTACTACAGAGTAGGTTAAGCAGGTTCACAGTAGGATTCCTCACCAAATTAGGTTAGGGTAATTGACCGTAGCCTTT